>BMAO01024267.1:0-360089 GCA_019973975.1 Trichonephila clavata
GCAAAACCTTATTAAAACATTTGATTTTCCTCCCATTAAAACGTTTGTTGTTTGAAATACATAGAAACTCTTTGTGTCATTTTATATAAAAAAAATCGATAAATAAAGACTCAACTCATCATACAATATCAAGATATTCAATACATTAGAAAAACTATTTTTTTCCTTCTGAATCTGACGAAGCGCTTCTCGCGAATAGATGTCAAAAACTGAAAATTAGCAATTTCATCTCGTGAAACATTCATAAAATAGAAAAGTTTTTGTCAGGTGTTTCGAAGTTCCACTGTCCGATACTGGGGCATACGCCGAAAGTTTGACGTTCAGAATGAAACAAGGAAATGCATTTGTTTGACTTTCCTGAAAGTTTGTCACACAATTTATTTGGTTTCTGATTTTTCGAAACTCATTTTTAAAGAAACAGGATGCAAATACTGAATTAAACAGAGTTGTCATACCAATATTTTTTCGCAACGTATTTCAATATGCTATTAAAAATTAATTTGCTATTTTTTTTACTTTCCTCTTATTTTACAATGTATACTCAGTAATATTAGCAACTTTGTTCTTTTAATACTGATGTTAATTTAAATTATCATTTTTAATGCTTACAGAGCAACAGAGATATTACATGTACTAAACAATTATTTATTATTATTATTTATTTATTAAATATATTTCAATTTCCAAATGTGATTTATATTTACTCAATTTTGTAATGTTATGAATTAATTTCACTTCCTAAGTGAAGCTTCAATTGCTTCTTAAATTAGTACGTCACTTTATTGACTTTTTCATACATTAAAAAATCAATAATACATCATTACGATACTTAAAAAATACTATAAGTAATCACAATCTCAACCATCAACTTTTTTATGGTTAGCAGTACTATCATATTATTAAATTAAGTAAAAAAAAAGGGGGATATTTGAAGAGGGTAGCCTATTATTGATTCAAATGGATAATTTAAAATTTCATCCAATAATTTTAATACTATATAATACGGATCAAATAAATAGATATCCATGAGCTTTATCTTTTAAACTAAAACAGCAGATCAAAGATTAGAGCTTAATTTTGAGGCTTTTCAGGGGTGCTAATTTTGTCTAGAGAGTTGAAAATACACTGCTGGCCACTGTAAACGCAACAACCTGAAGAAGCACGATAATAACATGAAATTTGCAACATGCATTAGCGGAGGTGAGATATGTAAATGATTAGAATTTAAGCACAAACACACATCACGCAGGCTGTGGCGCCACCTCCAAGCGCTATTTAAGGCTTGAAGAATTCAACGATTTTAAGTTCGGCAATTGTGTTTTTCTTGTGGTTTTTTCAAAAAACGGTCAGTTATGTCTCGTAGAAAACAGCGATTAGCTTTTGATCAAATATCCGAGTTCGACAGAAGAAGGATAGTGGTCTACCGAGATTGTAGATTATCTTTCAGGGAAATCGCTAGTCGTGTTGGACGAAATCAAACAACTGTAATGTAAATATGTGACTGTTGGATGCAGGAGGGTACGACGGACCGACGTGGTCGATCGCATCTACCTCAGTGCACCACTTCACGTGAGGACAGGCAAGTTATGCGCATGGAAGTGACGGATTGCTCAGTCACATCACGAACCATAGCACAGCACATTGAGTCTGTAACGCATCATTCAGTGTCTGCGCGTACCCTTCGACGCCGTTTACAGCAGAGTGGTCTGTCCGCAAGACGTCCATTGCTTGGTCTACCCATGGCGCAGAGCCACAGACGTCTCTGCCGTCAATGATGCGATGAAAAAAGGATGTGGGAGGCAGAATGGAATGAAGTTGTCTTTACTGACGAGTCACGCATCTGTCTGCAACACCACGATGGTTGGATTCGAGTCTGGAGACACCATGGAGAGAGGATGCTGAACAGTTGCGTTATGGACCGCCACACTGGTCCTGCACCGGGTATTATGGTATTGGATGGTATTGGATATCACTCTCGCACTCCTCTAGTACGTATTACCGGTACTTTAAACAGCCAGCGCTACATCGCCGAGGTGTTGGAGCCAGTTGTCCTTCCTTACATTCAGGGCTTGGCCACAGCCATATTTCACAAAGATAATGCGCGACCACACGTGGCACGCATTGTCCAAAGGTTCTTCGTCAATCACCAGACTGAATTGCTTCCCTAGCCAGCTCGCTCTCCGGATCTTTCACCGATAGAAAATATGTGGTCGTTGGTTGCTCAACGATTGACCCAGATTACACCCCCAGCTGCCACCCAAGATCAAATTTGGCAACGTGTGGAAGCTGCTTGGTCTACTATACCCCAATAACACATCCAAAGTCTCTTTGAACCAATGCCAAGGCGTGTGACAGCGGTGATCTCCAACATTGGCGGCTACTTTGGCTACTGATTCTGGCCGGAACCACACTTCACAGAGGTCTATAAATTTAATCATTTGATACTTGGTCAACATGTTATCTGCAAAATAAATTTTGTTGTGCTATCTCTTGTCTTTCTTGGTTTTGCATTTACGGTGACAAGCAGTGTATAAACAATTTTCAGTTAGATGTAATTCATTGAGTTTAAAATAAATAATTCAACGTTATTTTCCATTTTTATAAAGGTTTGAGATTTCAAGAAATTGTAGCATGTTTAAAATACACCCATGTCTATAAATAAAGGGAATTAAAGTTCAGGCATAGAAAGAGACAGAAGCAAAACAAATTTGACTTATTTGTAAAGTCTATTTATTAAACAAAAGGTAAAGAGCAAAAAACATGTTATATGTTTGACATAAATAATAAAAATGGTGATTTTTACTCCCAGGAGCAAATTTCAAAAAAAAGCTATTTACAAAAAACAGTATAACATGGTTAGTATGATGGTTAATACGGATTATGTCTCCCGGACGATGCAATACAGGCCTTATAACGCCTACGTATGCTGAATATCAAATTATCAATCTGGGGAATATTACACCACTCATCAAGCAATGCCCTCCGAAGTTCCGGTAGACAGGTGAGAAGGGGTTGACGGGCTGCAATTCGTCGGCCGATCATATCCCACACATGCTCTATTGGATTCAAGTCGGGTGAGTATGCTGGCCAATCCATACGGGTGATATTCTCCGATTGAAGGCATTCGTCTACAATGTTTGCACGGTGAGGGGTGAGGACGGGCGTTGTCATCCATAAACAGAAATTCATCACCCATGGCTCCCCGAAACAAACTTACATGTGTTTCCAGAATGACATCCCGATAGATGTGGCCTGTCATCGTTACACTCTGAACATGCAGGTCAGTTCTGGAACCAAGAATAATTCCTCCGCAAATGAGCCATCCAGCACCACCGTAACGGTGTCGTTCAATCGCGTTCGCTTGGTGGTAACGGGTACCTGGCGCTCTCCATATGAAAGTCCGATGAAAATCAGACTTCAAACTAAACCTGGACTCGTCGGAAAACATCACACAAGACCACTGTTGCGGTGTCCACAATGCATGCTCTTTACTCCAGGTTAATCGCAGGCGACAGTGAGTTGCGGTAAGGGGAACACATCTGACAGGCCTACGAGCATATAGACCATTCTGCCTTGAAACTGTCGTACCGGTAGCTGAAGAGAGCTGACGAGATAGGTCTGATGCTGTGCCCTGTCTGTTTCTTTTGGCAGTAACTGCCAAATACCGGTCCTCATTCGGCGTTGTAACTCGGGGGCGACCTGTGCTGTAACATCTACTCACATTACCATCATCTTGGAATCGTTGCCAAAGCTTGGAGATGACACTCTGGGCGATTCCAAGTTCCTCGGATACTCCCAGCTTGGTACGTCCACTTTCCAGTCGTCTGATAATTCTACCACGTAAAAAATCGTCCAAATGCTTCCTTTGTGCCATAACTGTGGCGTTATTGCACTGAAAGGCTTTTAAAGCGCTTGCGAACAATTTTACTTCTTTGCCACCATTCCCTATATACCCCTCTCTTATACTCTCGTCATTGTGACGTACTATCCGCGCCATCTGGTGGTTTCCTGTAATTTGTATATTCTTCTTCAAGATGTGTGTGATAATTCTACAGGTGAAATTTTTATTTTAGAGTTCAATTTCTGTGTGATTCTGAATTATCCTTAATTTATGGACATGAGTGTATAATCCTAATTTCAAAAATTATAAGCATATGAATTAAGAAACATTTCTGTTCTTAAATGGTTTATTGATCAGAAAACGTTTTAACACCTTAATATATATGCTGTACTAAACGCAAAGATAAAACTTTACAAAGTAAAAAATAAACTGCATGTATTTTTATGTACTTAAAAATATGTTTATGTTATTTTTAAATAATTTTTTTAAATAAAATTACTTATGTGTTAAATAATCTATATAAATAAAAATGTGTGTGTGTGTACATGTGCGTGTGTGTGTTTTATGCCTTTTTAAACCATTCGTACGATTGCGATGAAACTTTGGGGAATGAATGGACGCATACCCGCGAAGGTTTCTAAGTTTGCGAAATTGACTCCTAATGTGCGTTGGGAGGGCTTAAGGGGCATTAGAGATATATATTATTATTTTTTTTATTAGTGTTAGACCAGCAGACTTAAAGTTTGTGGTAAGCATATTCCTTTCATGGTGTAGACGTCCTCTACAAAAATCCCCTTAAGTCCCCTTAAACCACTGAATTTTCCCTTAGTGGTTTTGCGAAAATTGACCTCTAAGGGGAGTTTCAGTGGCTTAAGGTGTGTAAGAAATAAATATTCCCACTTTGAAATAGTAGACCTATAAATTTGAAATTTGGTGGACATGTTCCTTTCAGAAATTAGAGGTCCTCTACTACAGTGGGGTTGGCGAAAAATGAATCCTAAGGGATGCTGCAGGGGCCTAAGGGGTGTTATAGATAAATATTCCTGTTTTTGAACTATTGGACCTACAAACTTGACATTTTTTAGGTCTGTTCCCTTTATAAAGTTGAGATTCGCTACACAAGGGGTTTTACAAAAATTGAACTCCAAGAGGTGTTGCTAGGGCTTAAGAGGCGTTATGTATAAATATTCCCGTTCCTAAGCTATTAGACCTATACGCTAGAAATTTGATTGATCCATTCCTTTCATGTGGTAGAGATTCGCTACAAAAAGTGCTTTGAGAATCGACCCGAAAGGTCGTTGCGAAGGCTTAAGGGACGTTAGAGTTAAATATTACCATTTTGAACTTTTAGATGCACAAACTTGAAATTTTTTTGGCAGGTTTTTTTTAAAAAAAAATATAGATCCCCTAAGAATGGATTTTACGGAAATTGGCTCCTATTGGGTAGGTGGGGGGACTTGCTGGGATTTATTTATAAAAAAAATGTTTGTAATCGAACTACTACTTACCGTAATGAAATTTAGTATGCATGTTACTTTTGTTGAATGGAAATTGGCTAAGAAAGGATTTTACGGAAATTGACTCATAAGTGAGAGAGGGAATCCTTTTCAGCGTTTTGATAAAAAAAATACCCGTTTTCGAACCACAGGACCTACAGTAATGAAATTTGGTATGTATATCTCTATTATGAATTAAACGGGTCTCACAGAAATTTACTCTTAAATTTGGTTACTTGAGTTTATTGATAAAATATCCGTTTTTGATCTATTAGATTTCGATTTGAAATTTGGCAAGCATGTTTATTTTATTGCGTTTAGATCCACTAAAAATGGGTTTTGTAGAAAGCTACTTGGAAGATGTTACGAGAGAGTAAAAGATAAATATATTTTAATTTTAGAAATTATTATTTGAAAGTTCTGTCCTTTTTGAAGAATTATAAGAGTATTTTTCAATACAATCGAATTCTTAATGATAAGGTATATCCCTAATACATAATATATAACAGTATATATTCCTATATCATCATGAAATACCCAGAGAAGTGTTCCTGTTAACGGTTATTGGTCACATAAAATTGATTGAAAGGCAGCATTCGTGTTTTTTTTTTATCATCACATTAATTTTTACACGAATACTATTCGTTTTGAGAAATAATTTATTTTTCCTTTTACTGAGGCAAATCTTAAATTGCATGGTATTGTATGGTAAAACTGATATATTTAAAATTGCAACACATTTTTCTTCTACCATTTGAATAAAATTTACAAAATCCAATAAAATTTGTGAAAAGAAAAATTACACTTACGAAAGGAAATACAATTCATATACACAAGTTTCTGGTATGAAGGCAAGTAATAAATCAATTGCTTGATTGTTATAACATTAGGTTAACAAAAGAACGATCTTATCAATACACTTCCTAAAAAGAACCGCTCAAGTATTAAGGAATCATCGCAATCTATACGGTTAAATGCCTTTCAATGCCATAATTCATACGAGCAAGACCTTCACAACCTAGTAAATTCACATATCTGTTAGAATTTTGTCTAAGTGAATTATTCAATCAAGATGCCTTCGCGGTGTATTGCTCGAAATAGTTTCGCTCAGTATGGGAGTGCAAACTATGCTATTAATTAGATATCGTCTTAATAAGGAACCAACGGGTTCTTTGTGACTGTTCTGAATTGCGAAATTGAAATTTCAGCGCAAACTTCCATGAAATTCTATGATCTTCAATGAAATGTTTCCTATCATTGGTAAATTAGATTGACTATCATTACACTCACGCATCAATTAAAGTTATTAGTTAGCCCAGATACTAATGAATCTAGAATATTTGGAATTGAAATTATTGACCACTGTTTCCTATAGATAAAATACATTATATTCCATTCGCAAAACTTGACTCATGTGCAATGTGTGACATTATAATGTTTTGCATGCAGATTTTAAAGAATTATGGCATGATTCCTCGTACGTAATAAAAGAACAATTTTTATTCCATTTTTTATGAGCGAACGCATCATCATAAACATATACGTGTATAATATATATTAATATTTCATTCACATCTCTTAAAATTTAACCCATCATTCCTCGCGTGAAAAGAACGAACGGAACTTCACTCGCTGGGTATCTCATACCCAGGGTGTTTATATTCTGTTTTTACCGTTAAATTTGCATACAAATGTGAAAAAGGAAGAAAAATAGGACGTACAATATGTTTATTACACTTTTCAGACTTAAAATTAGTTGTTCTGCTCTTTTTATTAGGGCATTTTGTACACTGTGTATACATTCATTTAGTCTTCGCCACGAGTAAGCGGGATGTTTTCACTAAATCTTACTTTTTTTAAAAATTTCGTAGAAGAATTGCTTGCCAGTTTCGACATTCTTTACATTCTTCTGTAAATCTATATCCAAAGCACTTCAGAAATCAGCGGCTCTTTCGATTTTTAGCAGGTGGTTTCTGAGTACTTAAAATAATTTGCGCATTTATGGTCACAACGTTCAACAAAACAAAAAAGATTGTCATAGGCTAACGATTACATTTTCCAGCCATTGAACATGACGTGGTCATTATATCAAGGCCGATAATTGCTCCCTCATTTAAATTATCTGGATCGATTTCAATAGAGGAATCATACTTGCTATTATACTCTTCATCATTCGATTCTTTCTCATCAAGCCCACAAAGAGATTTTCTTCATCCGAAAAAAGTACTATATCTGTTAAATATTGCATCTATTAAGTTACTTGTGGCCACGGTAGCCAAGTGGTATAGGCATCGGATCGTGGCTAGCGTATCATGAGTTTGATCCCAGTACCTCTGAAAACCCGTTGCACGTTAAATCTGTCGAGATCTCAATCGTCCTCCCGTTGGTGTGGTGTGGTAGTTAGGAGAGAGGGTGCCAGCTCAGGTGTCGTCCGCGTCACTTGACCATGTTTCAAAATTACGCTGACCGTCCCCAAAAGCCCTCGTGTAGCTGAACAGTGGGACGTTAATATTCACTCACTCACTATTAAATTACTTAAATATCACATTTCTTCATCATAACTACAATTATGTGCCATGCATTTAGAGCCGTAACTGTGATTCACTCGCGGGGTATGACATACCCGAAGAGGGGTATCCAAAATTGTACATTTATAATTCGTCTACAAGCTAAGGCCCCTCAAAGGATATGAACTTAATGTCAGCAACACGAAAAACTATTCATTTTCCAAAACAAAAAAAATTAAATGGAGTCTTGAAAAATGTTAAGCGGTGGGTATGACATACCCTGGCGAGAAGTGCCGGGTTAAATAAGTAAATTTGATTGCATTAAAAGTCAAATTTTTCGGTGTTCTTTATAGCTGCTGATTTCTTTAATTTAGTTACAGAAAGAAAATCATTATATTACTTTAAATTTTTCTGTACCATATTTAATCGAATCTAAGTTGTATTTTTCCCCAGTGTGAATGCTACTGAAAATTGAGACGCCTTAAAATGGAAAGCGGAAAAATTCGTTGAATAGAGGAAATTGAACATGATACTCTGGCAATTAGAATTATTAAAGTTTAATGTGTGCATTTAATAGATTTTAATAATGGAAAAATAAAAAAAAATATTTACTTCTTACTAGTTCTCGTTTTAACTTCGTAAATATCTGATATAAATAAAAATGTTTTACATATTTTTTTTATTTGTTCCCAAAAACGTGTTGGAAAATTGGGGTGCGGCTTAGAATCGATGGTGGCTTAGATTCAAATAAATAAAATTGATGAAGTCTTTTTGATTTAAACATTTATAGATTTAAAAATAATGTACAGTGAATGGAATACTATTTAAGGAGTGATTATAACTTTAATGCTACTCATATACTTTATAATTACATATCTTCCAATACACTGTTACGTACACAGTCATTGGTCCAGAATAAGAAGAATTTTGTGAAATCAAATCAGATGTTCTAAAATTACTCATCATATTCCATTGTAATTTTCTTTCTTTAAGAAAGCACGTAAAATTATTTTATTAAAAGCAATAATAGTTTAATTATAACTTATTAATGATATAAAGTATTTCTTAGTAGCTTAAGAGAGTATAAAACTACAATAATTACAAAAAATTAAAAGAAAAACTACTGTAGAACTGTACAAATTATTTTGCTGTGTTCATTGTAGGTTAAAATGAATCGTGTAGCCATTGAATAAATTCAGTGTTTTCATACTGTTAAAATAAGATTCAAAGATGAGATATTTCAATCATAATTTTAAACAATAACGAATCATCCTACACTGAATTAGTTTTCGTGAGAAAATAATAAGGTAACTAATTTATTTTTTTGTAAAAACTACCAATGAAAAATCAGTTTTGCAACAGAAATGGGAGATATTTCAAAAAATATCTATTTTAAATTGCATGAATAACAATCATAAATAAGTCTAACTAAACAGGTTTAATATAAGTTTAAAAAATTACTCCACAAATAATTTAAGCTATATCACATGAACATTAATTATCTTAGTCATATATACTAGTCAGAGATTTACAATTACATTCATTTCATGACCTTTAACTAATATAAGGCACTGGAAATTTTAGGTGATAATACGGCTTAGCAAGTATTTCAATTAATTTTACAAGGTCAAATACAAAAATATTAAAAATTGTACTCTTTTGACTTCATAGAAGATATAATGCCGCGCGTGTTTTTAATAAGTTAAATTTAAGTTGCTACATTAACTGCATTGTGCCGAAATATTGGCCATGAGAGGGCGCTGCTGTGCGAACCTCAGTATCTAAAATGTAAATATCCTCAGTGTGTAACTTGATTTCTAGAATGTAGGCCGCATTACGGCAAGTTCAGTCTTATTAAATATTACTATATTAAAAAAAAAAAACATTTAGAAAAAAATTACAAAAATTAATTTTTTATACGGTCCTCAGGTCCTATCACTTATATTTAGGAAAAGATTCAGTACACACAAAAACAAAATAAACACAAAAAGTTTCATTTTATTACGATAAAAACTGGCCGAGTTATGGAACTTCAAAAATCTTATATTTTATCCATTTTCTTGCCCATTTTCAAGAAGCTAGTAAGGGGCCGTCTCCAAAGTGAAATTAGTTGTAACTTTGCCAGGAAACTTTCGCTCTTGCACGTCATTTTGTGTAAATCGTTTTTAAATTAAAAAGCATACGTTAATAATACAATAATTGAGTACTTGAGGAATAAAATTTATTCTGTGCTTGTAAAACATAGAAAAAATAAAAAAGTTTGGTCGAAGAAAACATTTCAAAAGCAGTTCCAAGAAAATAGACTTATATGCTGCGGCTTCAGTCTGATTTGCTGCGTTTTTGCTGATCAAAAATCTGTCTCGTAGCCGCTTGCAGTTGCATACAGTCGTATTCTAATATTACGAATTCTAGTACGCTAGAACAAGATGTATACAAATGAAGAATACTTCGAAATGGTAATGTTTTATGGGCAGTGTAATCGAAATAAGAGAGAGGCAGCAAGATTTTATGACCTTAAATTTCCCACTCGAAGACATCCATCTTATTGTACAATTTCCCGTGCTGTTCAACGCTTGTATAAAACTGGGAGTTGGCATAGACGTATTCCCTTATCTCGTGCCACACCTCACGCCTTCACCATTATTTAGGTTAGTTTGGTCATTCTGATATAATAAAGCGTCTGATTCATGTTGGAGCATTAAACCATATTATGCTATAATATGAACGGCAAATCATACATTCTTTTGCTGCTATTTGTTAAAACAAGCTGTTTTAATCTTTTCGGTACAAAATGTATTTTTTTAATTTAATTTTTATTGTTTGCCGTACAGCAGTAAAAATTATCAATCTATGATGTTTACTACGATGTTTTAATATTACTATGATGTTTTTCTTTTGCTCTTTCTGTAGATATAGAATTACTGTTCACTCAATTTATATACGGCCCCTTTTTCTGAGCAACTCAGATGCTTCAAATATATGTAGGCATAACTCGGTCAGTTTTTATTGCAATAAAATGAAACTTTTTGTATTTACTTTGTTTTTGTGTACTGCATCTTTTCCTAAATATAATTTATAGGACCTGAGACTGTATAAAGAATTAATTTTTGTAATTTTTTTCTAAATGGATTTTTTTGTTCGAAAAGCACGTAAAAAGATTCTTTACATGTTTTAAAGCATTTTTCAAATTGGAAGTGCATATCTAAACCGAACGGTTCGGGAATTAGCTATTGGGTCACATTAAGGCTGGACACCCTGTATAACTTGTCTTTTTGACGTCAATTTATACTGCAACAAGATCCCAAGTCATTTATTTCAAAATTTTAGATGTTTAAATATTTAAGTTTAGTTCATGCAATACATCAATTTTAACTTTAGTTCATTTATGACAAACTAAAATCATAGAAACTCACATTCTCAAAAATAACAATAATTATTCGGATATTTGTGTCTTGAACTGGTATCATAAAATTTACCTCTAACCTAAGAAACTGGAAGTAAAATGTTTAGTGTTAGAAATATCAAAATGTGTTAGTAAAAACATATAACATACAGGATTTCTCAAAAACAGATTTTAAGTTCATAGCACGTATCAGTATTTCAAAGATTGTTGCAAGTTTCTCAAAATGCTTGACACAGATAATCAAGTATACAGAATGCGTGGGATGCACGAGTATTGTCAACAGACTTTCGAGAAGCATCCAGTGGAAAATTCTGATCTAAGTCGAAGAGAAGAATTCCATTAGTAGGACACAGACTAAATAAAAATTTTCAATTAATGATTCCATGTTTACTGGGACATATTGAGAGGAGAGTGAGGCTATTTTTAGTATTTTCGTAACAATTGATTAAATTTATTATTTATTTTTTCCACTAAAGAATTTTCTAAAGGCATTCAGAAGGCATTATTATTTTTAGTAACAATCAGACACTTCGAAATGAAAGTATATGAATTTGAAAAACACATTTAGAATATTATTTTTTTACATATGTTTGCATCTTGTTTAAAATTTTCAATATATTATAAGTAATAAACTTATTCACGTAGAGCCAAGTAGGGCTTCAAAATATTCAGATCCTCAATTAAAAATCAAGCTGACAACTACGTGATGCTTTGAAAAACGTCATACTTTATTTGAAATACTTTTCTACTTGTTTATGGTTAGAATTCCACTTTTTAGTACTATTTAACTCAATGCAACTGGGATCAGATGTTTCAACATTTTCATTTCTTTCAGCAGTACTGAAGCTGAAGCGATTTCTACAAAATTGGTATTTCTTAGAACACCCAGATCTTGTTTCAGGACTTGTTTAGTTACTATTATTCATAACCTGTTAAATTAATAAATATTTCTTTGAAAACAGTTTTTGCTAAAATGTATCAAAATAAAAAGTCAAATGTAAAGAATAAAAAAAAAAAATACGTAAGAGCATAAACAATCAACTATTGTTAATCAGAAAAATGTTCCCATCATCCATTTCGAATTTTCTTAAAATATATATTTTTTAAATTTCTATGAAACTCAAAAAAAAAAGCGAAAACAATCTATTAAAATGCAAAAACTTTCGGCTCAACGATACCTAAATTACAATTTATTTTTTTCTTTACACTTTATGCATAACTGATATGTCTGTGTAAATAATTAGGGCAAAAACAAAAATAATTTATTTTTATATAGCATATAATTATAATTTTTAATATTTGTAAAAAAAAACTATTTTTATCGAAGTTTAGGTTTGGCACTAGTCAAAAAACTTGGGTTAAAATTTTAATGTTTAAATTACAAAATATCAATTAAGAGGAAAGATTTGTTATTTACTTATTTACTATTTTAGTTTTCAAAACACCCTTAAGGTATCCGACTGGTTGCGACAACTTTTTTTTTTAAAAAAGGATAATATTCTCATAAGGGACTGTAAATTGAGTAATAAGACAATGATTGATAAATCTGTAGGTTAAAACAATTCTACTATTTTACAGAACTTACAGAAAAAATGTATATATATAATTAATTATGTTCAAAACTTTTTTAGCAATCGCTGACCCGTTTGATTATTTTCAAAAAATCATTTCATTTAGAGTAAAACGCGTTTTAAAGTATGACATCTTGGTTAAAATAATGGCATCTGCTTTTACTAAAACACTTGTAGTTTTTGTTCAAGTGGACGGAAAATAATAAACTTGATATTTTTATAAAGCTGATAAGATGACCCATCCAGTAAAATCATAAAATAATTTGTCAATTTTTGGCAAAATTCACAATATTAGGGTAGTGGAATACCTTAAATTAAACCTTTGTGTTTTATATTTTAGACAGAAACATAAATTATGTAAGCCATTAATATAAATTAATTTAACTTTAAGTGTTTTAGCCAATTTTTAAAACTAATTCTGCAGAAAATCTATTTTATACTTATTATTTGCCAAATGATAGCATTTTTAAATATTTATAGTCTAATTCCGTCAACAAACACAAATTTTGCTAAAGATTTAGAAATAATAAAATTTTGTGTGAAAATTGATAATTTCATAAAATATACCCAAATAAAAAAAGAAATTACCTTACCTTAATTGGGAACTATTTAACATGCTTTATTCACAAGTTTAAATTTTTCTACTATTGCTCATTAAGTATACAATCTAATTGAAAACTTGCTAATAAAAATGTAACACATCATTAAAATTTTGAATTAACCTTCAAGACAGAACTCATTATTTTAAGGGTAACCATTTAATGTATAGACTTCCTCTTAATTCCTTATAGCTTATTTAGTTCATATATTCTAATCACACACAGCATTTATCATTTAAGAGACATGGGTTTCATTAAAAAATATTATATCAATTTACAAAATTGTATGTTTAGAACATAAATATAAGTAACTGATACTAAAAATGAAACTTAGTCGCTGAAGGATAGCGTATCGTATTTCCGCGCGTAGGTCCAGGATTCAAAACCCGGGATGTGCAACGTTAAACTTGGCCCTCTATGAGCTGTTATGCCACTGAGTTTAGTTAAGATACTAAAAATAACGAAAAGACAAAAAAGTAGTTGCATTAGATATTTTAATCATAGATAAAATGTATGAAATGAATTAAAACATTATTTGTGTCACATATCAATAAATAGTTCAATGAATTCTTAGAATGTACCTAAGAGTAAAGTAGAATAAAGGCAAATCTACATAAAACATTTTACTCGAAGCAAAGTAAATATTGCTTGTAATTGAATATTATCTCAGTAATGACTTCCTTTAGCAGAGTTTCCGAGCGTTTGCAGAACTGTTGAACTTTCCTTTGGAAGGCATTTGAGGTTGAAATTATTCACTTGTAAAATTAAAGCTTTTAACTCGAAAGTTTAAAGGTACAACAAATTGAATGAATAACAAATCAGCTTAAATTTGGAAATATAATAATTAAATAGAATTGGAATGAAATTAAACAGAATGGCAAAGAGTTACATTGAGATTTTCAAAAGTTTGATAATTTAATGTATTTGTTTAACTAAATTAGTAGAGCCCTTATAATTAATTCCTGATTTTCCTTCCTATTTTGTAAAGGAGAAATTAGAGTAGCTTTATTAATATTTAACTAATGCATTCTCTGTTCTAATTAATTAGCGCTGTAAAAAACTGTAATTTAAGTAATTTTAATTGATATTTTTAATTATTGTTATTTATTAAATTAATATTCCAAAAAAAATTGTTATGATTGCATTTGCAAAATTATACGATTTGAATTTGCTCGAATAGAATACTGATTTTCGCATTTTATTCATTGCAATATTTACTTTAACTTTATTTCAACTACTTAATTATTTTTATTTATTAATTATTTTCCCCCGGTATTTTTGATGCATAACAACAGTAAACAAATTTTGGATAATTTTAAGTCGTATATTTAGTTTGAAATAACACTGGAACTTACATAATGATAAATATCGAATAAATATTCAATGAACAGAAGATATGAAGCTTTTATTAAAATTGTTTGTCTAAGAAGAAAATAATGTTGTAAGAGCAAGCAGTTTTATAAGAATAATTCGAGATACAAAATAGTTTATCTTCTAAATGATCTGAGATAAAGGAAATAAGTTGCAAGTATCGATCACGCCTCCGAAGAAAATATGAGCCCTGAGTATTGCTTTTCTTGCCAAAGTGGTCATATTTTATCTTCGCTGTGATTTCTGCTGTAATGATATTGCTGGAGTAGTTTCCTTGCGTTACAACAAATGTTCTTTTCTCCATAATCGTTTCGTACTTATTCTTCCCATAAAAAATGGAAGTGCATACTCCTTCCTGAGTGCTAATGATGGTGTGTGTTTACTCCTTTCTCAATAAAAAATAGGCTTCCCTTTTTTTTACTATTATTTTTATTACATTTATCTGAAATCTAAGAAATGAATTTCTAGAAATAATTATCATACCATGAGCTTATTTAGAAATATTACATGATTCGTTCTCTCATTTGTAGATATTTCATTTTCTACGACTATACATAACATACTGTGTATACATAACTTTTCTTTTAACAAAACTCTCTTTCATTCCCTTAATCCTTTATAGAGATGGCGGTTTTTTCCATTTCGCCAGCACAGGCGATAAATTCACCAAAAATGATACACCCGACGCCAAATGGAATATTTCTAGTAACCTTTAACAACCAAATTTTCAAAACAATTGGAGGCCATTAACATTGTGTGTGTGTGTGTGTGTGTGTTCTGCCGCAATAAAGTCCGCTTGGCGAGATTTGCACCTGAAAAACGGAAAACAACCGATAATTCAAATAGATGAGTTTTTCATATAAATAACTATTATACATAGAGTTGGATAGGGAATTAATATTAGCAATATCACTACTTTCTAAAGGACATTCTCATCAACAAATCCAATGTAGATTCAATTTCGAATATAATTTTACATTTCTAAAACATCAACCGCTTCGCAAATATTGATTATTTGGCGGCATAATTTTGGTACTTTCTATTTAAAATATTAATCATTCTGTTTGTATTCAAGTGTACACTTGTTATTTTATATTCAAGCAAAACACTCAATTTTTAAGCTAAAGATGTTAACATTTTAGATAGTTATATTAAATTTTAGAAATTTTAAAAGCAGAGTTGAAGTAGTGGTTTCTTGTGAAAAGACTTCCAAGGGTCCGCTATGGAGACAAAAATTTCAGAATTTAAACTATTAGACCTACAAATATGAAATTCAGTGAGGATGTACTTTTGCTGATTAGAGATTCTGGTGAGAATAGGTTTTGTGTCAATTCATTTGCAAAAGGTTGCGAGGTGTTAGAAACAAAAACTTCTTGTTTTTGAAATATTATACCTACGTATTTGAACTTTGATAAGTACGCTTCTTTTCTTGATTAAGAGATCCTCTACGGGAAAGGTGTTGCGGAAAATGATTTCCAACGGGGTTACGGGGCACAGAAGTAAAAAAAATCCGTTTTTGAACTATTAAATTTACAGACAAGGAATTTTGTACGAGGTTTCTGTTGTTGGGTATTGATCCACTAAAAATGGTTTTATGGGAAATGGACTTCCAGGAGGTGTTAAAAGGGGAGTTGCAGATGAATACTCCCATTTTTGATTTATTATATTTAATAGAAAACTTTAATTTACATCTTTTTTTTAAATTTTAGAATACTATATTTCTTGAATACAGTTTAATGTTTCAGAAATTAATGCCGATACTTATTTATGAAACTGTTCCTATTAAGTTAAATTATTTAATTAATATTTTAATTAATTTATAGATTGATTAATATAATATTTTATTTCTAAGTAAAATTTGATTCGGAAATCATTTTAAAAGCATATGTCTCCAAATTAAAAATTTAAAGATTTTAATATACATATAATTTGAAGTTAAATGCTTTTAATTGGTCGTTTCGTAGAGATTTTAAAACTAAATTCGTTCACGAATGCTTGCTCCCTCATTTGTAGTAATATAATGAAATGATATTATTTCATTAACAAGTCAATGTACTATTTTAATTTCACGAATTTTTTTTGACACTCTTTGACGGCAAATTCTGTATAATCTTTTTTAAATATTAAGGGGACATGGTACGATGTACACAAGATTTTTTAATTTAATGATTTTCATAGTTTTTTGGTAGCCTCCCATGTGTATGTATGATGTAAAAAAGATTTTGAGCTCAAAACTTCATAAAAAGCTAACTATTTAATTTTTTAAGGGAAACACTTGAAAATTCTGAAGTGATTTTAAAAGGCCTCCTACAAACATTAACGTACATATATGAAATTCCATTTACAAATACGTCAAATTATATTTAACAAAAGTTTGAATGGGTATTTCAATAACCTTATTAGTATTCGTACAATACTTCTTTTTATGAAGGGTTATTGAAAATTCCTTAAAAAATGTGTAAATTCAAAACCAATTTTTTTATAAAAAAAATAAATATTGCTTTGGTTGAAAAATGCATACCAACTTTTATTCCATGTACTATTATCAACAAGGGAGCAAAATTTCCAAGTATTAGGTACAATAGAAAAAAAGGTTTAGCATTTTAAGTAAAGACAAACTAGTTATTTTATCTTCCCCACACAAGTCAGTTTAAAGTTTTGATTTGCCATTGGGATGTGAATAAAAACGAGCGCTAAAGTTATCATAACTCTGAGTTTTTTAAACTTTGCGCTTTCAAATTTTGTGAGTTTGTAAAAAAGCATATTAAAATTAATTTAGGCTAAAAAAAATTAGATTTGATTTTTTGACCGATTTTTGTCAATTCAATCGTACTGTATTAGTGAGTGACTGTATTAGTAGCACTATACTAGTAAGTGATTAAGAATTTAATTTGTAAATGTTAACGTAAGTGAGTTTCATAATAAATGTATATTTTTTTACGCATTGTTCTTTTTTTATTAAATAAAATTTTAAAAAATTTGTGTAGCATCTAACAAATATTTATTTAAATTGAAATGTGCTATAAAATATAAAATTTCCTGACAACTCAACATCAAATTTCAAGAAACAAAGATAAAGAATGATATTCTTTGTTATTGTTCTCATAGAATAATAGAATTGATAGAATAAGTGCGTAGCTTTTACCATAATTCTTAAGGCCTTAAATCGAATGTTTTCAAAAATATACTAGTTCTAAGCAAAAAGAGTAAATTGTATAATCTTTAGGGCAAAAGGGACAATTCTTCTTCCTATGTTTTCCCTCAGGACAAAATCATAAAAGCACTCTCTCAAACTCCATTCTTGAGAGTCAGTAAAATCCCCTTTTAGCAAGAGTACATGTTTTCCTAAACTGGTATTCTCTCTAGACTTGAAGAATGTTTTCTTTATTCATCACGGAATTGAGCTTCCCTCCGTATCAGATTTGCGTTCGAAAAATCTTTCTCCAAACACTTTGTTACCGTAAGCGCAGCGATTGGCCATCATACATTGAACGTTTTGGGTTGAGGGATGAATTACTTAGATATAAAACGGTAGGACGGGAAAATAAACATGTCTGTTATTTTACATTTGGTGTTGTATTTTACACTTCTGTAGAGTGGATTCGGGAGATATGAAATAGATCCTAGGTGAGGAGAAGAGAGTTAACTGGATTCATATCTTGAAGGTGGAATTTTGAAGTCTTTTATAGAAACGCTTGAAAAATTGGCTTTGGGAATAGTATACTATGTTTATATAAAAAACATTCTTTAAAATATAAAATTTCTTATTTCGCAAGAGAAAATATTGAAGCTCATAGTAATTTAAAAATATAGAACAGCATTTCATTTATTCCAACTCTATTTATATCTACATATAACCATGCTGTTGCTACATGTTTCTACACCCAAACTAAAAACTAATCTCTTATCCAAACACTGTGTATTTTAGCTGAGAAAGGAAAAATTCTGAAATTGCTAAAAAAGAACAAAAATAGATTTTTACATTACGATGCTTAGGTCTCGCAGTGCCTTGGGTTTATCACAACAGCATCCTCAGAGAGCGAAAGCTTTCCTTGCAATTACACAACGCAAACACGAAAACTGCGCCATATGTCTTTGAAGAGATTTAACACATTCTGTTATAAGGATATACTGGAAAAAATTCTAATAATTCAAGGAATTCTGACAGTGAATATCCTGGAAATGATACGCTTATAGAACAGAGATTTAATGTGAAAATTTTGTGAAATTATGAAATTTAGCTTTAAAACATACATTTCATAATTATATTTTTAATTAATAACACTATGTGAATGTTTGAATTCACTATCATTTATATTATTTTCATATAAATATTTCAAATTTCACAGCAATAAATACTCCCTGACGTTAATTTTGAAAATTTTTGATGGAGCAGCAAATGCCTGTAAAAGATGCCAGTATACTGAAAAATTTTGCATAACTTATTATAATATTGAAGTAAATATGCTATAAAATGTAATATAATATGCTACGAATTAAATGCTTTGTGATTTTATTATTCTTCATAGAATACGAGTAATTAAAATTTATATTTTTAATCAGTAAATTATCTTTGTCATTCATACTCCTCACATTTTAAATGTAACTCTGAGAAATACATTATGAATATATTAAACTTATAATACAGAAATCAAAAGCTATATGACACTTTTATTTTAAAAATCATAATTTGTCCTTATTTTTCTAAGTACATTCGAATGTATAGGCTTCTATTATTTGTATGTATTATTTTTCGCTTATGCCTCGTATCTAGATGATCTTTTTTTATCTAGATCACAACGATCCTCATTCTTTCTTTTTATTATAAGGCTGCTTCTTTTTAACATAAAGCCAAAATGTAGCACATGATTTCAAAAATTTCCATTACAAATTATTTATTAACCACCAAACATTTTCATAAAGATCTTTCAACCTGACTATATTCTGAGAGACCAATATATTTTTTACTTCAAATACTTTTAATAATTTAAAAATATATTCTTGAGGATATTTTAAGAATGCATTTCTATCTTAAAACAGTATAGTAATTATGTGAATTGAATATGCTAGTATTATGTTTGTAAGACATACTATTAAGCATACACATAGATCAAAATTAACAACATTCGTCATTATTTGATTTATGCGAATCAAATTATAATTTATTTTTATTTATCTAGAAAAACGCGAAGATTTCTTGTGAATAAAGGACACTTATTATTAGGTACAGGTATGAAACAAATATTGGACATACTCAAATTTTGACTTCCGTCTTTTGAAGGTTTTTGCTACGCATCATCCTTCACAAGACTCAATTTTTTTAAATTTCAAATATGTGAGGAGTCATCTACAATTTGAAGGGACTGAGAATGCATTATTACATTTCACATATATATTTGAAAGAAATTGTGTTATAATACTGACTAAAGATTAAAATTTGACTGTCATTACTCGGTATTCATCTGACGTTACAATGACATTTCACTTGTCTAAGCTGTGACTCTTGAAACATTTGACATCTTAATATTAACGTCATCAATCTTTTGTCACTTCAGGTATCTATCTTACTATGTGGAAATATTTGAGCCAAATATATTTTTATTAATATAGTGCCAATTGGAGGCTTTTTCAAGATACTTCTTAACTACAAATTTGATTATTTAGAATTTATAAATCATTTTAAATCTTTCTAGTCTGTCACAAACCAATAAAGTTCTTATCGCTGTATTGTTTAATCTATTGTTTGTAATCTCACATTTTTTACTAACTTGTTAAATTTTTTGTAAACTTATATTCTTGTACATAAAAAGTTTAGTCCTTTAAAGGGAAAAAAAACTTTACAATATTAAATCAGAACATTTATGCAAATTAGAAAAATATGAAAAGGAAAGGGAATATTTTTTGTTTCAAAACATTAATTAAATATTAGTGAAATATTATCATTTAATTCAATAAACCTTTAAGAAATATTCAACCATAAATAAATATTTGTTCACCCTGAAATTCAAAATCAAAAAGTAAGGTAGACCTTTCAGCTGGCAATGTTTTAGTCAGCCCGCATATTCGAATTTTGTTTACAATAGAAATTCTGCCGTCTAAAAAGGTGAATGTATAGGGGCTTAAAATTCTCACATTGGAAAAGCGATGATGATTAGAGAAAATGCTGGCTCGGGTAGTCTGCATTGTCATTTGATCGTGATTAAAAATTATGAAGCATATGGGCTATGGTTAGCAAACATTGTGTCAGCCAAAAATAAGCAAACAGATAAAGTTAAAGGGCAAGCTGATAGAGAGCTTCATTAATGTAGTCAATAATGTATTTCAAATAACTAAATTATAGTATAAAAATAATTAAACATTGATAAATATTATATTTCATACAGCATTCATTTTTAATTGGTAGAAAAATCTTTGAAGTTTTTTTACTATTTTAAAAAATACGAATGTCCTAAACGAAACTGGTGTAACTATTGTTTATGGTGTCATACAATTTTGCATATTTCTTTTTTCAATTATGTTTCAAATATTCTGTTTTCTATCAGCTAACATAGCTTTAAATTGTTTTGTTAAATACGTTTGAGCACTCTATCTTTGTATAATTTTAGAAAGGACTTTAAAATATTTGTTAAGTTCTAAGCATCCATTGACAAATCGCTATTGCAGATATAAAATACTTCCAAACATAAAATGAAAAATGTAAATATTAAAAATATATGCCCACTGTTTTCTTATATACTTTGAAATTTCTTTTTTGCAATTTAAGCAAATAAAATAATTTAGATTTCAAAGCATAATTATAATGATTTTATAGATAACCATAAGTCTCACTAATTTAATAGAGCTAGTAGGGAAGAGATCTGTAAGTATGAATTACTATGAAGTCATTTTTTAAAATAATGCATTAAAAATTCACTATGAACATATTTTCCAAACAGTTTTAGAAATGAATAATTCAATGAGAAAATTGAATTTGAATTGCTGACTCACATGCTATTAATAACATAATCACATTAAACGTTTTCTGTGCACATAACAGAGTAATCCAAAATTTATTACTTATATTTTGTGGGGAAAAAATGAGAGAAAGTGTTTTTTAATCTACACAAAAAAGAAAGACATATTACATTGTAAATAAAAATCAAACTAAAGGAATATGGGTATTTATGTAAATACGTACAGATTATAATGCCTTCTAAAGCATTGTATCCATTATTTGTTTGTCTATATTATGAAGTGGGATTCTCAGAGAAGCCCCGGGCTGAGTCTAAAACTTAAGAAAATTTTACGAATTAAACGGCTGAAACACATCCTCCTTCAAAATTACTCTTGAGCAACAACACACTTTTGACATTACTTGTAACGGTCATCGAAACATTTCTGGAATCCATTTTAGCCCTATACTTTAATTCAACCTGCGGTGTTCTTTTAACTTCACATGCAGAAATCGATGACCCTTCAAGTGACGTGCTAATTCAGGAAATAGGCTGATGTATCAGGGAAAGAGATCAGGGGACTAAGGAGGATGTGGCAAAACAGTTGTTTTCGTTTTCGCAAAAAAATCAGTGACGAGGTGAGATCGGTGTGAAGGAGCGTTGTCGTGCAAAAGCGCCCATGACTACTTAGCTAGCAATTGTGGTCAATTCTTTCGTATCAACAATTGTAAACGAAGCAGGATGGCTACATTAAAGGTGTTCGTTCACAGTGCGTCCATCAGGGATAAATTCCAGATGCACAATACCCTGGATATCAAAGAACGTATCTAGAAGGACCTTCTGTTTAGCATCTAGCTTGGCGGAATTTCTGCTTGCGTAGAGATTGTAGAGATTTCTACGTTGCCGGTGCTCTCTTGGAGATTGAGGATCGCATAAAAAACATCATTTGTTATTTCCAGTAACAATTTTGCCAAGTAGGGAAGGATCTTCGTCCACAGACAAGATTAAGTCTCCCATCATTTTCAATCAAATTACCTTTTGTTTAACATGCGGCGAACGATGTGTTGAGATTTTAAGATCCTTAGTCAGTATTCGTTGGCGTATAAATGAGGATATCCCAACTGATTCTGCTATTCGCCCTATTGCTTGAAGCTACATATTGCCTTATAAATAACTTTTAGATGTTTTCAGTGGTGCGGAAAGTCTACAGACGTGCAGAGCGTTTATCGTCTTCGACATTTTCTTTGCCTTCTCTGCAAAGTCGATGCCATTCAAAAACTTGCACTCACGATATTGTATCACTGCCTTACATATGCTTCAACATTTCTTAAGTCTCTGTAGCACTCTTTTCCAAGCGAACACAAAATCTGATATTCATTCTCTGCTGAACAAACAGAATTTCTTTCATTCGATGGCTACTAAATGCATCTATTTGCAAAATACCATGCCATGACGAGTCACTGACCACGTGATTTGGAAAAAACTCTTTTTAGAAAAGGGGAAGAATGCAGTAACACAGAGAAACGTTATCGTAGCCACTCTACTGCAAACATTTTCTCGTTTTATTGCTTCAGTCCAAATTTTGAATCCTATATCGTATATATGTATACTATCTCTATAATGCGCCATGTATTAGTATATTTTAATTTCGTTAGTAATATATGCACATGGAACTAGTCAAATATTCATCTTCTGACTAATAATAAATAATTTTTATTAAAGATTCACTGAGAGAAAGATTTAAGTTTTTGTTTTAAAGCAAGTGTCTCTTTTAAGCAAAGTTGTTTTAAAGTTTTGAGACTTATAATTTTGGAAGCTGAGATTACTTGAGTGCATTTTGTGTAATGTAATTAGCAAGCACGAAACTACAGACTTTAAATTTTGTTTTATACTTATTATCTGTCTGGTTGTTCCGGTTAGTTACAACGGAATTATATAACGCTGGATATGGAATATACTAGTTCAGTGTTTTTTAAGTTTGTTCACTATTTAAAGCGTTGTAAAAATGACACAAATTCAAGTCACAAATATAGCAAACCGAAGATTTTAAAATAGTAATCCATTATAGTTAAATATTTAGTCTGGATGTTAAATACTCTTTAATCTGTGTATCTTATTTACCTTAGTTTTTCCGAACACGTTCGGAGGACTTTTTTTTCAAAAATAGCATGCTAAAATATTATGAATGTTCTTTTTAGGGGAACAAGGCTGATATGCAAATATTAATACTTATTCAGCAATATTTAAAATTAATGATCTAAATTTTACAAAAATCACAATTACAAGGGAAATTTTATCAGTTCCTCAAAAATTCCTTAAGTTAATTAGAAAAAAACGTAATGAACTTTTAATCAATAAAAGTACTTCTAAAATAAACTAAAGACACTTATCTGGTGAACGCATAAAGATTTTGAAGTTTTATTAAGTTTTTAGAGCTAATTGCGAATATTGTAAAAAATGACATATTTATGAGGCTATTATTAAAATAATATGCCATACCTCCAAAACATATTCATACGGCGTGAATAAAATTTTATTACATTCTCTAGAAATAAATAAAAATGTCAGGTAAAAAATTTTAATTGAATTACATTTATAATATTTTGAATTGAATGCCTACTACTTCTGGTAGATTACAGACCAACTTTCAGTTTTTCTAATGTAATTTAATTTATTGTAACTCGGCCTCTGGGTAACATAGAAACAAAATAAAATATTTTTTTAAAGCCAGCAAATTGCTCAGTTAAAGAACAAAAGGAAAATACAAAACCAAAGCGTGTTTTGATTGAAATAGGTTATTTTAACGTGTTTGGATACTTTAAGTGTACTTTTGTTAAGAGAAAAAGTTTTAGTTTTCGAAACTTTTTCTTATTACTCAATTGCACTTACATGAATAATGTATGTTTTATTTAACAATATAATTAAATCAAACGCGTATATATGTTAACAATTTATCATTACATTTTGTTTAAGGAAAATTAAAATCTTATTCAAATATGGTATAAAAGATAAGGGCTCTGTATCTCAAAAACTGAAAATAAATTGTAATGTTCTTTTTATTGCACAGCTAAAGTTGAATTCCAATATTCTCACGTAATGAATGCCATTTCATTTGATATATCTCTTTTAAACAAGTATTTAAAACAATACATAACTGTATTAACAATTGAGTGCAATTTAGATTAATTTTTAATATCACAAGGAAAAAGAGAGAAGAAGAAGGTTTTTAAATTATTTTCATGCATGGTTATTAATTTGATAATACCAATTGTTATTTTTCTTTCTTTGAAGAATGGTTGTGATTTATGATCCATTTTAGAACTAAGAACTATGAATTATCAATGATAACCTCGAGCAACAAATCTATACTGCTTTTTTCATCTCTAGTTATGTTTGCATATTTATTATTTATTGAGAAATATGGGAAAGGCATTTCAAGTGCCCGAAGAAATAGCTCTCATGATTTAGATATTCTGGAGCATTTCCAGTCAATATTTGCTCTTAAACGAGTGGTTTGACATTATGTTGTATCATTACTCGAAAAGATTTGATTTTGGCATTTTCGATAGACCAATTCAATTTATCAACAAATATTTCAACCCCTTTGAAGTAAATATGTCTAAGCTTTCGTGAAAAATGTGTTTATTTTATTTATTCCGATTTACATTTGTTCTTTAAGGAACACATTAATTATTTGTGTCTTATACGCTCGTTTAAATAATCGTAATGAGAAAGATTTCTTAGCTTGTTTTATATTTCCTGTCACATTGTAGTCTTTTTAAAATAATCTCAGTTAAAATATAAAAATTAATAGAATATATAAATCTTTATCCGTTTAGGATTTATTGTTACTTCGTGACATCAAGCAAATGTAAGATTTTTAAAATTGCTTTAGTCTGTGTTTTTAAAATGAAATTATGACACCAAAATTGGGGCACATTTTCTTATTTTAAATTTCAGTTTTCTGTATTGTAGATGTACACGAAAAAAATTATAATTACTAGTTATCCTTCCAATATCCAGGCTGAATTGAATTCTACAAGAAAATTCCTATTTTTCTGCAGGAATTTCGTTCGAAAATATTAATTTTTACTTGATAATTCCAGGTACAACTCTAAAATTTAAACTTGGAGTTCCTACATGTATGTTTTAATTTGAAAATTATATGATTTCACAATTACAACTCTCATGTATTAGATTGTTAGGATAAAAAATGCTGTTTAATTTCGAACATGATGTGAAAAACCGAATTGTTTCTCCTCATGCTGCTGGAAGTACTCCGTGAAAAATTTTTGCTTTGTATATTCTTTTCTTAAGATGCACTTGATTTTCATTTCAGATGTGAACGTGGAAAATTGATCCTTTCTTCAATAGATATCTTGTTAAGCAAGTAGAGTTGTTGAGTTGAACAAGAATAAAAGTCCTATTCAGCGAAAAAATGTCTTATTTCCTTCGAGTTCATTTCTCGTGCGACATAATTTAAACGAATATTAAGGGAACCACATTGAAAACATCAATTTTTCAATTTTAGTATTAAAAATTAGTATATATTTTTCTGAATCTAAAAACATAAAACACTTATATGTTTGTTGATAAAATAACCTTGAAATATGCAACAAGTAAACGACAAAATTGAAAACAAAAGTTTTTTTTTTCTCTTTTTCTCCAAAGCATAATTGTTTTCAAATACACAGAGCATACATAATACACTTTAAAATCTATCTATCTATCTATATATATATATATATATATGGTTCCAAATTTCTTATACTTCTCTACAGGATACCTGAACATGTAGTGAACCTGTTTTTTTAGTCGAAATAATACATAGTTTTAAAAAATAGTTTTATGTGTAAAAAAGAGGAAAAAATAAAAAATTTCAGAATTACAAATTTTTATAATTTTTTGAAAGAAATTATCTTAATATTTTACTAAAATAATAGGTTTACTATATTTTGTGTATTATTTTATATATGTGCAAAAATATTTTACATATTTAAAAGGTATTTTTTTTTTAAAATGATACCTAAAAAAAGCATGTACTACAAGATCTCAAAATTTATGTCCAACTTAAATTAAACGTAAAAAAATATCAAAAAAATTATTTTTTATTTCTACAGAATGATTAGAATATATATATATATATATATATATAAAGCAAAAAAGCGACTCACTGACTGACTGACTGACTAATCACGAAATCTATCGAACTATTCAACCTACAGACTTGAAATTTGGTAGACATGTTCCTTTGATAGAGTAGACATCAGCTAAGAAAGGATTTTCCGAAATTCGAAACGCAAGGGGCGTTACGGGGGTTAAGGGCTTTAATAATAATTGTTTCCATGTTTAAACTACTTGATGTACAATCTTGAAATTGGGTAAGCGGATTCCTTTCAGAGAGTAGAGATCCGCTACAAAATGAGTTTGCTGAAAATCCACCCCCAAGTGGCGTCGCAGGGGCTTAGGGGGTGTTATAGATAATTATTTCCATTTTTAAACTATTTGACGCACTGTCTTTAAATTTGATATATAGATTCCTTTCGTAGAATAATGATCAGTTACAAAACGGGTTTTGTGAAAACAGACTTCTAAGTGGCGTTGCGGGGGATTAAGGGGCGTAATAGATAAATATATCCGTTTTTAAACTACTTCACCTACCTGCTTGAAAATTGGTATGTAAGTTTCTTTCCTAGAGTAAATATCCGCTACAAAATGGGTTTTGGGAAAATTGACCCCCAAGGGGTGTTGCGGGGACGGGGGGTTTAAGGGGCGTTATAAATTCCTATTTTTAACTTATTAGACGTACAGTGTTGAAACTTAGTAAGCAGATTCCTCTCATAGGGTAGAGATACGCTAAAAATGGATTTCGTGAAAATTGCCCCCAAGTGGCGTTGAGGGGACTTAAGGGGCGTTATAGATAATTATTTCCATTTTTAAACTATTAGACGCACAGTCTTTATATTTGATAAAGAGATTTCTTTCATAGAGTAGAGATCAGCTATAAGAAGGTTTTGTGAAAACAGACCTCTAAGTGGCGTTGCAGGGGATTAAGTGGCGTAAGAGATAAATATTTTCGTTTTTAAACTATTTGACCTACCTGCTTGAAAATTGGTAGGAATGTTTCTTTCATGGAGTAAATATCCGCTACAAAACGGATTTGGAGAAAATTGACCCCAAGGGGTGTTGCGGGGGGTTAAGGGCAGATATAAATAATTATTTCTTTTTTAAACTATTAGACTCACAGTCTTGAAATTTGGTTAGCAGATTCCTCTCATAGGATAGAAATGCACTGCAAAATGTGTTTTGTGAAAATCGACCCCTAGGTGGTGTTGCGGGGGTTCAAGGGGCGTTATTGATAATTTTTTTGCATTTTTAATTAATTGGATGCACAGTCTTCAAATTTTGCTAAGCAGATTCCTTTCATAGAGTGCAATTCCCCTACAAAATGGGTTTTATGAAAACAGACCCAGAAGTGGCGTTGCGGGCGCTCAAGTGGCGTTATAGACAATTATCCCCATTTTTAAACTGTTAGACGTACAGTCTTGAAATTTGATAAGCAGATTCCTTTCATAAAGTAGAGAACCGCTACAAAATGGGTTTCGCGAATATCAACTCCAAGTTTAATTTCGGAAAATTAAGGGGCGTAATCGATAAATATTTCCATTTTTAAACTATTTGATCATCCTGCTTGAAAATTGGTAGGCATGTTCCTTTCATGGAATAGAGTTCCTCTAACAAAGAGTAAAACGAAAATTGACCCCTAAGGATGGTTGCGAGGGGTCAAGAGGAGTTATAGAAAAAAATTCCTGTTTTTAATTGTTAGACCCATATACTTGAAATTTGTTAAGCATGTTTCTTTTGTTGAATAAGGATCCACTAAGAATAAATTTTAAGCAAATCAAGAGTTCTGGGGGGTTGCAGGGGTTACTGGGACGTATTGACAAAAAAAATTACTTTTTTCGAGCTACAAGGACTATAATAATGAAATTTGGTTTGCATTCTTCTTTTGTTGAATTGAAATCCGCTAAGAGCAGTAATTTTGGAAAACGGCTCTCAACGGGACTACGGGGATATTTATAGTAAAACTTTTGCTTTTTTCTGTTAGATTTAGACTTGAAATTTGGCTTGCATGTTCAATTTACGGAGTAGAGATCCACCGAAAATTGGTTTTGCGGGAATCCACTTGGTTTTTGAGTTACGAAAGAGCAAACATCATTCTATGCTTCAATTTTAGAGATTTTTAGAAAATACAAATTAGATGAGTTCTGCTCTTTTTTTTATCAACAGGTGACAGTTACAGGTATAAGTATATTTTTCAATTCAATCGAATTCTTAATGCTAGGACTTAGATATCAATAATTTATACATATATATAAGCAGTAAAAATTTATAAAACATCATGAAATACCCAGCGAAGCGGGCGGGTAACAGCTAGTATATATATATATGGTTCCAAATTTCTTATACTTCTCTACAGGATACCTGAACATGTAGTGAACCTGTTTTTTTAGTCGAAATAATACATAGTTTTAAAAAATAGTTTTATGTGTAAAAAAGGGAAAAAAATAAAAATTTTCAGAATTACAAATTTTTATAATTTTTTGAAAGAAATTACCTTAATATTTTACTAAAATAATAGGTTTACTATATTTTGTGTATTATTTTATATATGTGCAAAAATATTTTACACATTTAAAAGGTACTTTTTTTAAAAATGATACCTAAAAAAAGCATGTACTACAAGATCTCAAAATTTATGTCCAACTTAAATTAAACGTAAAAAAATATCAAAAAAATTATTTATTTCTACAGAATGATTAGATTCTAGGCAAGGTTGTTCGCGATATATATACACTGGTGTGCAAAAATTAAGGACGAGACGGTTTTTTCAATATAACTTTGTACAAAAGCATTCCAAATCAACACATTTAATACCGTAAGATTCCCAATACGTAAGGACATGAGTAATGTAAGCAACACTTACTAAAAGAGAAATCAGAGGGATAAAAAGAAACTTTATTGAAAAAGTAGCATGGAGCGCAATGCGACTGAAGGCCGAAACATCTCTGTGATGGGTGTCCCGCAAGAAATATCCGGTCTTTAGTAGGGGATATGATCTCCCCTGACTGCTAGGCAGGTTTCACAGCGTCTGCCCATGCTGAGAATGAGGGTGTCAATGAGTTGTTGAGGCATTGCTGCCCATTCGTCTTACAGCGCCAATCGAAGCTCCGGAATCGGTACTGGTGATAAGGTACGAGCTGCCAAGCGTCTGCCTAGAAAATCCCATACATGCTCTATGGGATTGAGATCCGGAGATCATGCCGGCCAATCCATACGTTCAATATCCTCACTCTCTAAGAGCTGCTCGGTAGCTACTGTGCGATGACATGGTGCATTGTCGTCCATGAAAAGGAACTGCGGACCCATAGCGCCTCTAAAAAGACGCACATATGGAAGAAGAATCTCGTTACAATAACGGGTCCCGTTGACTGAACCTGCATCGAAGATGTGAAGGTCTGTACGACTACCAAGCATGGTGTCTCCCCAAACGAGAACACCGCCACCTCCATACCTTTCCCTTTCAATGATGTTCGAGGGATGATTGCGGCTTCCCCGCTCTCTCCAGATGAGTATGCGATGAGAATCGCTACTCAGACTGAATCAGCTCTCATCTGTTAAGAGTACTCGTCCCCATTCATTGTCTCTCCAATTCCGGTGTTCCCGGCACCACAGAGAACGCCTTCTCCGATGGGCAGGCGTTAGAGGTACACACCGTACAGGGCGTCGTGCAAACAGACCACCACCGTGCAGTCTTCTGGCCACGGTAAAACGCGATATCGGTCGTCCTGTCGCCTGTGTCGTGTGTCTAGCGATTTCTCCCGCTCTCTGCCGCCTGTTTCTTCTGGCCTGTAAGGCAATATACCGGTCATCTGTGGGTGTGGTTCCTCGTGGACGACCACTACTGAACCCCCGGATAGCTGTTCCTGTAGTTTGGAATTGTCTCCAAAGTCGTGAAACGATGCTGTGAGCAATTTCGAACTCTGCAGCCACACTTGTCACACTGCGACCTTCCTCCAACTTCCCAATGATTCGACCTCGGGTAAAAGTATCCAGATGTCGTCTAACAGATTGATTATTCTCTATTTCTCGCTGAGGTAGCAACTCGGTGTGATTTTAACTGCTATACGGTGTGCAATCTCTTTGCCAGAAATACTAATCTTACACCGACAACATGCTTTACTACTCAGACACTCCCCCATTACGTCTACCTGCATATCTGCGCATGTGCTACCGTACATCACCTCACTTAATCTCCTGATTGGTCTTTCTGTCCACTCTGCCTCTTCGTTCAGCTGATATGCTAATTTTTCGACTTCGTCCTTAATTTTTGCACACCAGTGAATATCGAACAACCAATTTAAGAAAAATTCTAAACAACTAAGATTTTCTTTTTAGAACATTTATTAAATATTAAATTCTTATATTACACAGAAATTCTGAATAAAAACACAAATATTTAAAAGATTAAATAAAATACTTAAATGAAAAATCTCAATGGTGACAAAAAAATAAAGATAATTTTTTTAAATTTATAAATTAACCAAGTACAACCTCGGACTGAAATTTAGGGCTCAATACATATATATTTAAAGCAATAAAATTTCAAACCTGCAACTGTCTTTAGAGTGATAGTAATTTTAATAAATTATAAAAACATAATTTATTTGAATTAAAGCAGTGTTTGTGGTATTTCAAAGCCTAGCTGTAAAAATTAAAATAATTAGAATTATGAGAAAATTAGTAAATAATTTTTATAAAAAAACGGAGAAAGAAAAATACGTAAAATGTTTAAAAAAAATCTAAATTATTTTAATTTATCTGTAGATTAAATAAATCCAATTTTGATAAAAAGAGGAATTTTATTTTTTTTACCAAACAATCAAATTTTTTCTGGTTTCGATTACGCATGGTTACTGTTTTGGTATCATAAGAATGCAATATTGAAACTCCACTGGTGCATAATATTATTCAAAATCAATTAAATATTTAAGAATTTTAATATAATGTTGCAATTATATATATGATCACAAACCAATTCATCGTAGCGTGTTCATACGAATTCATAGAATATTTCTAAATCAAGATCTTTCCATTAAATGAATGTGTTGAATGAACCATATAAAAACCATCATATTGTTAAATTATGATAATTTCAAATTTCAATAATAAAATAACACATTTTTTTAAAAAATTGATATTAAAAATATTTTTAATAATTTTAGAATATCGATCACAAACAAATAATAATTTTAATTATTTCAATTTAAAACTTACAAAAAAAATATTAACAACGATTTATCTGCAAATCAAGAAAATTAAATGCAACTTTTTAATTACAAGAATCTTATTGTGAAACTAATCTAATTTCACTCTAAAAGCAACTATCGTGAATAAAAACAGAAACAACGAAAAATGTTTTTTTAAAAGGTTTCGAATAAAAAGCATTTTTCCCAGAAATGCCTTTTTTATTCATATTTTTTCTGTTGTTCTATTTAGAGACTAATTTCAAGACTAATGATGGATTTTAATCTCATGCATAATATTCAGACAGAAAAAAAAATTATAAATCAGCGTCCAAAATAGTACATTTCCGTTTTTTTTTATCGAAACATTCCTATTTTTCTAATTTATTTTAAAAATTAAAGGACTTATTTTTCCCAGTGGAAGAAATCGTTTTCAGAATAACACTTTGCTTTCTAAATGCTTGCAGTTAAATTAAGAAACATTTTGGTTTTAATATAATTTTTCTGTTGCTTAAGATAGAAAAACATTCATACTAGACTCATTAAAAGATAAATTAATTGCTATTTGCTTTTAATATTCACTAATAATTGCTTTTTATAAAGGTTATTGAAAATATAAAATTCAGACGCTAAAAAAGATTAATTTTTTATGCTGTTAAATTTTAATTTTTTTAAGAAAATTTATTCCGGATTAGTTGACAATGATAATGAAATGTAACTGGAGAGATATGCGTCACGGCATTTGTGCTAATTTTATTATTAATTTATTATGTTTCGAAGTAAAATCTAATAATTTGTTTTATTTTATGATTTTAAGAAATTGTGACATTTGTATCCATCATTTAAAACATTTTATGTTATTTTTCTGTACATTTTTATTCTTAAAATCCATCTTGTAGAAAATAAGTGTGTTCAATCAATAAAATTGTTGGTGATCTCACTACTTGCATTAAATCCACTTCAGTACTTTCATGAAAGAAAAAAAATTATTAACAAACCATTGCAAACATACTGTGTATATCATTCCTCTTACAACTTAACAATTTTATTTTCTATCCCACACCTATCTTATTTCTCACTTATACACTCTCAGTGATGTTGTATTATGCATATATTGAAAAGTTACGCGGAACCGTTTTTCTCAAACAAATATCTTGAATCAATTTTCTTAGTCAAAAATCAAGACAATAACTCAAAAGACCAAGTTTCACGTTTATCTCATTGCTATAAATACAGTGCTAAACTAATGCCCTTTAAAGTTTAATGTCGTCCAAAAATGCTTGAAATCTGGTTAAAACATGCCAACACTGCTTGCGAACTTTCGCATAAAAGGTGCAACTTTCACTTTTAGATTGAAATGTCATATTTGGTGCTCCTGACTCCTCAAATGGTGCAAAACTACTAGGTCCGCCAGATTACCGACAACATATAAGCTTTTGTAGGTTTTTAAATGTTTGATTAATACGTTTCTTTCTATTATTCTTCAGCGCTTCGCCTAACAAAAATTCACCGAAACCCTTGTACAAAAAAAAATGTGTGCATTTTGTTACTGAATACAACCTTATTGGAATCTTGTGCAGTCCATAATTGATATTCTCTGACCCACACACAATACAATGCTTTTTCTGAATTGTTTTAGGTTTTTAAAAATTGCCCATTCCCCGCTTCAGTAAGCATTCGTCATAATGCGTTTGAATCATCGCTCCTACCCGTAGATAATGATTCCTTTAAAGATCTGCATTTGCTTTATTAGAATGCATTTTATTAATATTTCGTTTATCTGTCCGAGAAGGTCTCTTACATTTGCGACCACATTTACTCTTTTATTTTGGAGGAAGTATCCTAAACTCATTTTGATAATTAATAATTCTGGATATATTGAATTTTCCAGCCTTAACTATAGCAGCAATATCTCTCATAGTCATAGATGTATGCTGACTTAGAGTAACAATTATCTTCCTTTTCATTGGAGAGATATTTTTGCATACACTTCAGACCCAGACAAGTCACATTGTTACGGAGGTCGCGAGTGTGGGAGGGTTCGAGGAAGAAGCAGACATGATATTAGAATAACTAACTTTATTAAACCTTTGACACTTTTCTAAACCTGGCAAATTGCACTTTTCTAAATCACTTTTTCTAAATCTGGGCAGCAATAAGGAATCTTAACCCGAATTTATATAACTTAATTATGGAGGTACTTCAATCTCTTTCTATGATCCGGCTTGCAACCTGATATTACGTCTAGCTGTAATGTTTATGCCTTCCACTATTCCGGTGGATTCTTTTTCTACGATTATTCTTAAGATGAGCGAGCACCTGTCACTGTCTACTAACTCTTGGAAATCAGCTTACGATCAACGCTTAACCATTTTCCACCTACTCAACAAATGGTACTTAAATAGAAGTTGCGTTTGCTTAAATCAAGTCATCTCTACTGAAAGCGGTTTATAAACTAATACCACAGTTATAGAATATTTTCTCCAAGAGGTCCCGAATAGAACCCGTTACAACATATTTGTAAACTTCGTACTAACAGCAGCTGACGCAAGAAGGTTCCACAAGGTCATGATCACGTGTTCGATCAAACTTAGACATGTCAAAGACAGCCTACTTTTACAACTAAATGCAATTTACGCCGGTTTCGTACAAGAAATTTCTATGGAAAAACAAATTTTGCAAAAAGTGAATCTTGTTGCAATTAATCTGCTTAATATTGTACTTTAAGAATCACATCATTACGAAGTTCGGTATTGCATTAGGCGAGGTGAAACAATTATTGCAAATCTTGGCAGAAGGCACACTCGAGCTTAACGGCATATGACAGGTCTTCAAACTTGCCCTCCTTTTATCTCAATTGTACTCTGACCCAAGCAACTCCTGCTCACATCTGGGATTATATTAGTTGCCATAAGAGCCAGCTGCTCTCAAGTCCGAATACATTTGTTCATTATTTAAAAAACAACCCCGTTCCAAGTCGGTGGATTTCCATGATGCAGACAATCGACAGTGGCCATGTCGTATGATTATACCGCATGTAAAAGATCCCTAGAATGTCTGTGTGGCTTGGGCGCTCTCGGCAAAAAATTAAATTCTTCCACAGGTTTGCATCGTCAGAGCTCATGTGCCTCCCTCTGTGGAGGAAACTGGGTGTCAAAATTACCTGCGGCGATTGGTATCAGCATGTATGGCGCCGCACTAAAGAGTTATACCATCTCTTGGGGATGTATTAGGTCTACAATAGTAAAAATACCAATCCGCAGCCCCATTGGATATAAAAACTTATTTAAAAACGCATGGTTTCATGAGCTTGAAATTTCTGTCGCTCAAGTTGGATAAGAAACAACAACAGAAATCAGGAATTGACTTTGAACATTGACTTTATCTAATTTAAACAGTCATAATTTTATTTAAATTTTGAGAGCAAAAGTAATTTAAAGCATAAATAATAAATAAATAAGTTTGCCTTTATTTACTAATATTTTTTTCCAAAATCAATTTATTTCAGAGATTTTTTTTATGACAACATTTTTTTTTCAATTTTCTCTATCGCAATCATCTTTTTATAATTTACAACTCATGTCAAAGATTTCAGAATTAGATATTTATTTGATGGGAAAAAAGTTCTTCATTGTAAAAAAGCTAATTTAACTGGGTTTTTTTTAAAAAAAGGTGATTTATTTAAAGAAGTATCTGGGGGGGGGGGGGTTAACCATCATTTATATGACAGTTTTTATCAGATAAAGAATATTTTTCAAATAAATAAAATTAATGAATGTTAGGCATAATGTATTTATAATTGCCTCTTACTGTTGATATAATTTTATTTTAAAACTGTTACAGATATAACCTTAATGTATTCCGAAAGAATTCATTTCATATTTGTATCGATCGCATCAAGATTTTCTTTTAAAATTAACCCAGGCAACTGTTTTTCACTATCATGCATGCGATCACTAGAGCTCATGGTTGAAACTTGATAGTGAATAATTACTTTAATTACGTTCAACTTAAAGTTGATGAATAAAAATGTTATTTTCTTCCTCATTTTTTTAACATCATTCTATTTTTCTGTAGTTAATTACCTCTTCCATGAAGATATTTTCGGAAGCATATGGGAAAGAGGGAGAATAATAAAAGATCTGGGAGAGAAAGTATACAATAAAATAATAAAAGATTAAATAACATTTTCTTCGAAACACTCTAAGAAGAAACTTTTGTGTATAATAATTTTTGCATGTGTTATTTTTTTCATAAATCCATCTTTAAAAGCTAACTTTCTGGGAAAATTATGTTACCTTCGCTGCTTAATTTAATTTTATTATTTTCTTTTACACCTCTTCTTAATTAGCACAAGTTACTAAATGGTAAAGGTTGACTCGGTGAAGTTTTTTTTCTCACAATAACCTTAATTTTCGTTTTTATTCATATAAAACTGATACTATATGTCTTATTCATTAAGATTCAGGTGTCATATTCAAACGCAATTTACCACCGAATTAAAAGCCAATAAATTTCATAATTTCTTAGGAATTGTGCTATCTTTTGATAAACATCACATTTCAAACTTTTTTATAAAAATTACAAGTACAGATACGCTTATTTCTTAAAAAATATGCTCAATCAATGTTTTTATATTTTGAAGTAATTTAGGGGGAAAATACGTTGCTTGAAAAATTCTGCTTAGATTTTGGTATATCATTGGAAAGTTACGTAGTTTTACTTCCTATTTTTTCTATATGTAAAGAAAATATTTAATTTCATTCAATCTACGCAAATATTTTTTTATTAATTTAACTTTTATTTATTTCTGATTTGACTCTTGTTCTGATTAATTAATTTTGAAGAGTTTCTATTTTGCTTATTTATATCTGTTTTTATTTGGTTCCAAATGGAGTTTTTTATTTAAAAACCACTTTTTAAAATTGAATTCCTTAAAAATGAGTTTAGAAGAATTTGTAAAGAATTTAAAGTAATTAGTTATTAATTGCTTTCCATTAATGTGTAAAAATACTTAGGTTCATTAACTTAAAAACAATCATTATTTTAGACTTAAATCATTTCTTAATTTTGACTATTAAATGAAGATTTTAATCTCGTGATACATTATAAGCGCATATGCTATCAAAAATACAGCATATATTTCTCCATTTATATATAAAAAGCTATTTGTATGTTGTGTTAGAGAGAGAAGGAGAATCCCAAAAATGTTATTCTCAATCTGTTTCTGTCTCCACATTGCATGTCTAACCAGCTGGCTTCTCTAATGTATCATAGATCGATAGATTGATTGGATTGGACAGTTGGCAGTGAAATGAACGGCTTCTATAAGAGTATTTAATTAGAACTGTAAGACAAGACATATTTATATGTTGTTTTTATATTTTAAACTGCGATAATAAATTAGACGTTTCAAAAAATTATTTCTGTTTATGGAAAGGATACCCCGTTGTACGTCACTTTTGTGAGAGGAAAAAGGAATTTATAAATTGGCCACATATGTCCTACTAATTTTCCAAGCAGAAGTGGACCATCAATTATGGACGATGCTGTTCCAATGAATAAATGACTTTATTTTAGTAGAACGCGAGTAGCAACTATCCAAATGATTATGAGTGACATTTATCCGAGTTAAGGCAGTAAGTGAAAAACCTTTCTTGAAGAGCTGTACATATCAAGGTGTCAATAAAATTATTGAGACACCTTTTCAGATGTGAACAAAGCGTGTCTTGTCAAATAAGATGCTTAACTTATTAAAACAAAACAAAGATTATTTTTTATTTCATAGTAACTGTGGATGAATCTCTGATCTATCAATAGAATCCAGACACCAAAGTGATAAGCAAGGAATGGAAGAAGAACAACGACTTACTTCCGCCCATGAAGGCCATGGTGCCAAAGTCTGCAGGAGAAATTCAGGCTGTCTGTTTTTGAGGGAATATCACAGTGTCATCTTAACAGACTCTCTTGAGAGAAATCATTTCGATACTAGTGTCTATTTCAGCACACTACTGAAAACTGAATTGCGGTTGAAGAATGAAAGCGAAGTGTGCTTAAAATTTTACCATTACCCAATCCTTATTAGCAAAAGTTTTCCATTTTGGAATCGGAGATTTGACAACATAAATTACCTCATTCAAGTAAAGAAATAAGGGTTATTGAAACAATCTACTGAGTTAAACAATGAGAATTTTCGAAAGGTCAAGAAACACGGAGAGAAATGTACAACTCTGGATTGCAATTATGTCAAGAAGTCCTAAGAATAAAAAATGCAATTTAAGACAATGATGGACTTCTATAGGTCAAGGAACACTGGGAGAAATGAACAACTCTGGATTGTGACTATGTCGAGGTGTGAAAAATCAGGAGAATTTTGTTCCAGCTCAAGTATCACCCTTATCACTTGTCCAATGTTCAACATTACGAGGTTCGTTATCAGTAGCTTTCGTGTTACAGTAGTGGTTTAAAAAAACCACTATTTTTCCATGACTTTCTGTTCTTTATCATTTCAGAATTACTTTCATTTTATCTTTACAACTTAGAACTATTGAAATTTAAGGCCTCTTCCACATATGGCTATATTTAGTTTTTCAGTTTGTGCATCAGAGTTGTATAAAGTAATAATATTTACCAGAAGTAGGTTTACCTATGTTCTGAAACAATTTATATTCCATATCCATCTGGAATAAACAAGATTTCCTGTGTATTTTATCTTTCTTCCATAGGAAACGCCTTACATACCTCAAGGGCTTAAACATTATTCCACGTAAAATATACTTCCGTATAAATAACAAATGTTATGCAACAAAAATAACATAACTTACAGAATTTAGAAATAAAACTCAATTCTGTTTTTAGAAAAAACGCCAGAGAGTATGCAAATATGGATGTTGCTCGAAGTAAAGTGAAACCTTCATCGTATTAAATAATAATATTTGCTATAAAAATCATTTCATGTGTTATCAAATTATGGTATTATTCTTCCTTAAAAAACATGACTGTGTCTTTTTTTTAAAAAAAAAAATACAATAATTTCTGAGCTATTTATAGTATTCTAAAATATCAAGTAGTAATACATTTTTGTATGGATACTGTTGTCGGAGGCAAATATAGCACAGTTTTTACTGAAATGAATATCTTTTACATTTCCTCAACCATATCTACACTTTTTTAAGTAGGTATAAAGTAGTTTCATAAGGCCAATATGAGAAGTAAATTAATAATTATTTTAATGTACAAAAAGAATTTCTGCTTATATATGAATCAATTTTTTTCATTTAGCTAAGAATTTAAAAGGGCTGTTATAAAAAGTATGTTATCACATCAATGTTTAAAAAATTTTTGATTCTTTTCACTTAATAGAAATACATATATATACGTGATTTCAATATAGCATAGTTCTTTAAAAAAATTTTTTTACTTTTAATTGTAATTGCTTAGTACATTTTTTAAAAACTTTATATTTTTAATATTGGAAAAAAGAAAGGTTCCATGGCTCATTTTATAGATAAATCATTTTGATGTTGAAGAGAAGCGGTTCTCGAAAACCTATCGATTGAAACAGTGAAAGGATTAGAAAACTGTTCTGTACTTTATTGACGAATGAAAATATCTATTTTTCCATTAACTCGATTACTTTACAATGAGAAAAGAGAGCAGCAAGAAAATAAAAATTTGAGGAAAACAATGGCATGGGTCCAGGCCTTGCTCCTTGGCATTGTAAAAATTAAGAAAAACATGCATATCAGATTCTAGTAAAGAAGTTTTGAATATTAATTGCATTGCAATTAAGACATCTAAATTATTTCTGCAATCTAAATACATGATAATTATCAAAATGTAATTAAATGAATTATCATTGTGGAAAGTTATAATAATCAATTAGGAGAAAAGGTTTCTGTTTACCAATTTCATAAAATTTTAGAAAATTCTTATTTTATGACATTGCAAATTTATTTTATTTGAAAACTTGCAATGTTACAGAATGTATGAGAAATCATTTTCATTCTCGAAGTAGATTGAAGAATGTTGTTGGCATTTAATAGTCCACAATGGAGGCTTTTACAATGACTTTCCCTATATCATTGTTTGACTTAAGAGTTTCCAAAATATATATTTCCCAAAACAAAGACTTTTTGAGCAGATATATATTAGAATCCCTTGTTTTAAAAAAATAAGAAAAAACACTATAATCATTTCGCTAAATATTGCTTAATTAAAGAATACCCAATTAATTTTATTAATAGTCATTTGAATAAAAAATTCTAAATAGTGAGCATTAAAATTTCTTTAGAACAGTAATAGTTCATTATTATAAAGTTATCATTTTTTCTAGTTACCTACATATTCTAATTTTAGATAAAATTACTTATTACCGTAGTATTTTTTTTAATATTTAAATACATTTATAATCCTAGTGTCTCTCTGTAGTATTTATACACACTATTTAATATTTTTTTATTTCTGTTTTTTTTTACAGTTTTGCTACTATTCAGCTTTTCCCATTATTTAAATTTGCATGTGAGTCCAAAATCTTGCAGTAACTTGTTTTTTGTTCTCAGATTTGGAGCATGCTATGCATTTTTGAATGCAATTTTTTAAAGTAAGTTACCTTTTTCTTGTAATGAATTAAGATATTCTATCCATTTTTTCAATCGGTGTTTTCTCAGTATTGTTAACAGAAAGAGGGAAGTTTGACTAGCCAAAAAACAAGTTCAATCCCACTTTTATATAAATTATTTTTTATATAACAGCTGTCGTAAGTCATCAATGTTTATAAAACTGTAGCATCCATATGTTTATAAAACTTTAAATTATATTATTTTTATAATTTCTAATATATCCTTTTTAAAATCTTATGTGTATTGTGTCTTACAAATTCGGTCTTTTTTTTTTAGTTTTGATGACTATTGATTTTTTTTTCTCTCAATAGTGGAGAATTTTGACTATATATATATATATATATATATATATAAAGCTGGTATAGAGTGAGATAATATAGTTTAATATATTTGCATCTATAAAATATTTTGCATAGAGCATATCTGAATTGTGGAATAAATTGTTCTTAATATTCTATGTTCAAAGAGTTTGTTTCTCGTTTAAATAAATCAAAATACGAATGTATATGATTTTTTTAATAAATTATATGAAACTCATATACAATAATTAGCAGGTATTCTTTTATTTTTTTTCCTTTTATAGATTGAATCAAATGTATTAATATATTGTTTCGTGAAAGTAAATTAAACAAAATTTTAAAATGTAAAAAATGAAGAACAAACATCTTTCATTTTTCCGCAATTAAGATGTTCCTTTACTTATTTTAATAGTAGAACCTTCAACACAAAATCATAGGTGGCCGCAGGAGCCAAGTGGTCTAGGCATTGGATCGGGGCTAGCGTGCCATGAGTTCGATCCCAGTACCACTGAAGACCGCCATGTAGGGGAGCGATGCACGTTAAATCTGTCGAGAGCTCAAACGTCCTCCGATTGGTGTGGTGCGGTAGTTAGGAGACGGGGGTGCAAGCTCAGGTGTCGTCCGCGTCTCTTCATCATGGTTCAAAATTACGCCGACCGTCCCCAAAAGCCCTCGTGTAGCTAAACATTGGGACGTTAACATTCACTCACTCAATAAAATCATAAATAACGATTATTTGACTATTCTATTATATAAAAGAAATAGAAATTATATTCTGTACCATTATCCGCAATGCAAATAATGTTTTTATTTTTTATTAAAAGAATAAGAGTTCCATTGATTAACGAAATAAGCAAAGTTTTCTAAAACTTCATTTTTCTAAATAAGAATTTAATTACGTGAGAAATAGCAATTATTTATTATGTGATGAAAAGAGATTTATGTTGACAAAGGTGCTTAATATATTATCAATTACTATAATGCTTAATATGCTTAAATATATTATCATTTTCTATAATGCTTAAATATATTATCAATTACTATAATGCTTAATATGCTTAAATATATTATCATTTACTATAATGCTTAAATATATTATCATTTACAATAATGCTTAAATATATTATCAATTACTATAATGCTTAAATATATTATCAATTACTATAATGCTTAATATGCTTAAAAATATTATCAGTTACTATAATGCTTAATATGCTTAAAATTATTATCAATTACTATAATGCTTAATATGCTTAAATATATTGTCATTTACTATAATGCTTAAATATATTATCAATTACTATAATGCTTAATATGCTTAAATATATTATCAATTACTATAATGCTTAATATGCTTAATATATTATCATTACTTAATGTTATATGCTTAAATATATTATCATTTACTATAATGCTTAAATAAATTATCAATTACTGTAATGTTTAATATGCTTAAATATATTATCAATTACTATAATGCTTAATATGCTTAAATATATTATCATTTACAATAATGCTTAAATATATTATCAATTACTATAATGCTTAAATATATTATCAATTACTATAATGCTTAATATGCTTAAAAAATATTATCAATTACTATAATGCTTAATATGCTTAAAAATATTATCAATTACTATAATGCTTAATATGCTTAAATATATTATCAATTACTATAGGTGGTATGTGAAAGGATGAATTATATTTTGAAATACTTTGTATTTTGTATTTATCAGAATTTGGAAAACGTTCTGAACTCATTAAAATTTTCTTACACTGATAAAAGTGGTTTTGTTTGAAGTATTTCTGGAAAGTCATTTCTAGCATTTTATGGGAATTTTTCTCTCAAATATTTGATACAATTTTCAATACTTTATAATATGAAGTCAGAGCAAAGAAAAAAAATTCTTTTTATAAAAGGACCTTATTCCCTGTTAGTAAAGGAAATCTTCGAAGACCTGTGTTTCTATATAGAAAATCAATTTAAAGTTTTTATTATTTGTATTTAGTGTGGAGAACTATGCCTTTTTGTATCCTATTATTATATTTTTCCAAAATTGTTTTTAAAATGTTAATATTGTAAAATCGAACTCAATATTGATTATTTATGTTTTTTCAGAAACATTACAGAACATTAAATCGATTAACTAAAACACATTATTTTTAGAAAGAAAAAAATTGTTTAACAGATGTTATAGATCTTTTAGACAAAAATAGTGCACACACAAGTTGGTAAAAACTTCAAAAATCTTTCCTCAGCTCATGCAGTATAAGACCGTGCAATTACTTAGAGTTTTGAATATATTTTTTTTTCTTTCAGCCTTTTTTTTTTTTACATTACCAAAAATTTTAAAGCAAAGCAAAATATTTTTAACACATAATCTTTCTTTCGTTTTCAGAAGATTTTCAAGCGAGTTTACCCTATTTTTGTATACTTTTAGTGGAACTTAGCTGTTGAAAAACATATTCGAAATCATGAACATCCCATTAATACCGCATATTACTTATTTTCCTTATCTCATTCATTTATATTAATTTCTTTGGGCAAGCATCTGTGTTAGCACCAAGACATCCACCAACTGAAATCCTATGTAATGCAGTTTTTTCAACAATTTTGAACACAAAATAAATCTTACAACGGAAAAAATTGCAACTGTAAATGAAACAAAGAGTGATACATTGGCAAACGAATCACTCGTGTAAGTGTTGGAAAAAAACCGCAATTTCAAGAATGCTATCACATAAAAGACAACGAAAAAACGAACTAAGCAACAAAAGAGCTCAAAAGAAATCGCTAAGAGCTGAAGAAATAATAGTATCCTTACGGTCAATTGTTTTCCAGTGCCATAATTTACAAAAGCGAAGAGCAATTCTTACAAATGGCTTACTTCAATTGCCTTTCAGAGTTTTGCCTAAGTGGATTATTCGATTAAGATGCACAGTGATATATCGCTCGAACGAGTTTCCTCCCAAAAGAAGAATAAGTTGTGCTACTAATTGGATTTTGACTTAATAAGAGACATAGGGCCTTTGTGATGGCTACGTAATTTCTCGAAATTGAAATTTCATGACAAACCGTAGAAAATTATAAGATTTTAATAGAAAGATATCGGGTTACCCATTTATATTCCAGTCAGAATCATTAGAGATAGAAGAAATCAATAAATCTGGGTACCAATCCGCTTGAATATTTAATTCAAATACTTTCTCTTTCCAGTAATTTCCAAGAAATATTCTTTGTATTTCATTTTTAGTAATTATTTATATAAATATTAATTTTTCCTGAATAAATTATTTGATGAAATGTTGAAAATTGGTTACAGGACTTAATTTTTTCAGAGACAAGATAAATTTAAAAAGTTCAAATCAGAGTCAATGGTCTCTTATTTTGAAGTATCTTCATTAGATTTCGTATTTTTGCTTGATATTTTTTTTTAAGTTTTTACAGTTATTAAAACATATATTCCTTAATTTAATAAAAAATAAAATTTAACGAAAATACACTTACACGCACATATATATGCATATAATAATTTTTTTAAAGTATTGCATTCTCACTTTCTAGATATTGACTAGAAACTTATTTCAGAGAAATATATAGGCCTTGAAAATAAGTTTCAAAAGTTACAGGAATAAGAAAAAAAATTGTTTAAATCTTTTTGTTGACAAATGCAAAATAAATTACCTTAATAGAACACTAGTTATTTTAAAATTAAATAAAATTCTTATTTAAAAATATTGAAAATTTAGAATTAAGCAAAAATAAACTAAATAATAAGAAAACAAATATTTTTTTTTCCTTTTCAAGTTCATAATATTTTCCTTGCTCGTGTGTCATGTTTAATATTTTAAAATGGAATACAAATTTGAAAGGAAAGGAAAGTAAAAGAAAAAAAGTTGTTGTTTCTTTTGCCACCTGATCTCGACTGCTTAAGATCCAGGCCCATGAAATTCATCATGGTAATAATCTAGATGCACGCCTGTCATTAGCTGTAGCCTTGAGCACCATGCCGGTGACAGTATGATTTGGCTCGGTTCCTCCCCAATTTTGAACACCCTGGGAGTGATCAGGGGCATCCTACCTCTCTTCCCCTTCCACCAACCTCAAGAGAGGACTTGTGGCTCGATCCCTACGCCGCAAAGGTACTATACATTTACAAACATTCATGTCTTCCCCGGAATTTGAACCCAGGCAATACAGGACAACAATCAGCGTCGCTAACCACTGTACCAGAAGGGCGACAGAAGGTTTGGGGGCCAGTGGCGGTAAAGTAGTGGTTGTCACCGAATTTTTTTTTCTTTTCTTTTACTCTGAAATTATCCATCTCTGAATTGATTCCTTCAGTTCAAAAATTAGTATTAGAAACTACTATAACCTAGAGCTTTTGAGATATTTTTATTAAATCAATTTTATATTTCCAGGAACTTTTTACTCTAAACCAAAAAGCACTTTGTATAAATATTAGGTTATATACAGCTTGGCTCGTTCAAACTTAATCAAGTTTCTATAAGCTCCATAATCATTCGAAGTATAGACATATTATTTGAAATATATATGTGCATCTAAATGCATTACAAATGAATGAAGCAAGTAAGTTTTATCGACCCCTGATTTTAAATGCAATGGATCTAATGTAAACCAAATTTATCCCCTCCAATCCCATTTAAAAAAAAACTACTACTAACCGCATTAAAAGAAAATTGTTTTACATCTAAAACTTCCACGTCATTTGAGGAGGCGTTTAAACGAGTTAAATATGGCTATTCTTTTACGCGTGGTATTTTGTGTTCTTCTTACAATATCCGATTGTATTCAATTGCCGACTTAATAGCTAATTTATTAGCATGAAAAATAGTTTTTCTTCGCCCAATTGACCAGTTGCAATTTAAAATTTTTTCTAAAGATGGGGTTAAAGAGTTGCAAATTGGTACGATTTATGAGTCTCATTAAGCTGGCATTGAAAGAGCTTCCCATCCTTTTGAATACTGGTGCTTAATCTCATCTTTTTATTTCACTTCTTTGCTCTTGTGAATGAAATATTACGCTTTTATTTCATTCTTCGTTGAGGGATAAAAGGGGAATTTGTTTCTACAAGATGGAATGAGTAGCATAAAAAAAGGTTTAAAAGTGTAGAGTTTTAAGGGTTGTTTTTGTTTCCCCACATAAAAAATATTATATCAATACGGTTTCTTTAATATATTGCAGTATTTTTTTTATTTCCATTCTTTCTTTCTTTTTCTTCTTTTTTTTTTTTTTGTTGCTATCTTTTTAAAAGGGAATGCTATCATAAATTAAGCAGTATTTTTTTTAAAAGATAAGATTATTTTATTTTAGATATTTAATTTAGATCATTTTAACTATATTAAATCAATGATTGTAACAGATTAGGTATAAAAGTCGATAATTGCAATTTGCAATTACTTTTATGGAGATTTTAATTATGCCAATTTCTTTTCATTAGTTTGTCAGCCTGATAGTAAATGAATTCCAACTTTCTCTTACTTCCAGAAGCAACAAGCCTTACAAACGACTAGATTTATCGATAGATCTGCAACATGTATGTGGTCACTTTCAACCGTTAATAAATAACTTGATGAATAGTCGACCGGGAATTCCTGTTAGTAAGCTAACACTGCAAATAGATTTACTTGGAATGGCCCACAAACATGTCCCTAATAACAGGGATATTTTCATTAGTAACGCTTAGATTACCTGAATTTTGTTTTCTCGAAATATTTTTATTTATTTTTTATTGATTGTTCCGTTAGTGGTTAGTGTTGAAATCCCCCCTGAATTGTTTCCAAGATTTTCCATCCATATGTAAAGAACACATTCTAATTTTTCACTGCAAGACGCCATTTTGACTGCAAACGAAAATGTTCCCTGTTGCCATTTACAAAAACTAGAGCAAATAGAATTCCTTGACCAAAGCCTTGTTTCGATATGGGTTTTTTCTTTTTACTCCGTAAAATTAAGTTTCAATTTAATTATATCATCCGGTGATTAAATTATGGACACTATGTTTCCGGCACATTCAACAACCATTTCTACGCCTGCCAAGTTTGGTTGCGTGTTGGCGTCTCTGAAATTGAAGACTTTCTTCAGGTCAAATTTCAACTGAATAACTCTAGACCACGGGGCAACTTATCCGGTTCGTCTTTTGATCTCTCACCAATTGAAGACATGGTTGTTGGCTGACAAACGACTAAATCAATAAACACTTACTACTGTCACGCCTGATATATATTGATCCACTTGTAGAGGCAATATTAATTGATAAACTCCAAAAATATATCCGATTCCTTTTTTAAATATTTCAAAGTGTCTCAGTAGTTATTTCTAGCTATTTAAAAACCCAAAAATACTATATTTTTTCATGATTTACGAGCCTGTTATTTCAAGAATTTCTTCCTTTTAACTCCAAATCAAATCTGATTGGCTAAAAATTTAGTTACCAATGTCATAACTCATGCAAGATTTTTTCTCTCAATCAAATAGTTGCAAAAATTGCAGATGATATAAAACAAATATATATGTACCTTAATATCCGGCGTATAATACTAACATGTGTAAATTAGATCTTATTTTTTTTAAAGTGCACGCGTTATAAGCCAGATTTTACAGTACATAAAAATGAATGTTTATCTCTTCTGCCTTCCTAAATCATCCATCCGATTGCTATGAAACTTTAGAGAATGGTTGGACACATGCCCACGAAGGTTTCTGAGTTTGTAAAACTATGCTCTTGTAGATTCCCAAGCGGTGTTGTAGGGGATTAAAGGTCGTTAAAGATAATTATTTCCATTTTAAATCTATTAGACTACAGTCTTGAAATTTAGCAAGCAGATTTCTTTCATAGAGTAGAGATCATACAAAATAGGTTTTGCAAAAATCAACCTCCAAAGGGCGCTGCGGGGGGTTAAGGGGTGTTAAATATTCCCGTTTTTTAAATATTCCACCTACAGATTTGAAATTTTATAGGTCAATTCCTTTTATGGAATATAGGTCTTCTAAGAACGGGTTTAGCGTAACTCTACCCCCAAGGGGCGTTGCAATGGGTTAAGGGACGTTATAGATAAATAAATTTTCGTTTTTGGACTATTAGGCTTGCATACTTCAAATTTGGCAGGTCTCTTTCTTTCGAAGAATAGTGCTCAGCTACCAGAAAGGTTTTTGCAAAAATAGACCCCCAAGGGGGGGGGGGTGCGAGGTGTTAATAAGGCGTTAGAGATAAATATTCTGTTTTTGAACTATTAGACCTTCAAACTAGAAATTTGGTAAGCATGTTTCTTTCATGGAGAAGAGAGCCACTAAGAAAGAGTTTGCCAAAATTGATCCCCAAAGTGTTTGCAAAGGGTTAAGTGCTGTTATAGATAAATATTCATGTTTTTTATCTATTAGGCATGCAGATTTGAAATCCGGCTGGTATATTCCTTTCAAGAAGTAAAAAACCGCTACAAAAGAGACTTTCAGGAAAATTGAATTCTAAGGGTGTTCCGAAGAGTTAAAGGGGGTGGTATAGATAAAAGAGAATTTCGGTTTATCAAACTATTTTACCTAGACTTAAAATTTAGCTGGCATGTTTTTTTTATGGAGCATGCATCCTGTAAGAAGAGGTTTTGTGAAAATTGACATCTAAGAGGGGTTGCGAGGACATTTTATACAAAAAAAATTCTTTTTTATGAATATAATTAAACTTATAAATTTGAAATTTAGAAAACATATAACTTTTGCAGAGCAGATAAGAAGGGGGTTTCAAAATGGAACCACATGGATGTTATGGGGGTGTTATAGATAAAAACAAATTCTTGTTTTCAACTATTAGACCTACTGATTTCAAATTTGGTAAATCTGATTTTTTGCTGAGTAGAGATAAGCTGAATAAAACCTTTTTTTCGTTTAATTTGCAATTTACTTAAATTTAACACAATTTTTTTTCTCCTCTAATTTATATTATTTTATTTTTCAATACACCCTTGCAAAAAGGGGTATACAAGCAAACTTCTTATAAATATACCCATTTTCTTATCTCAGTAACATTTTAGGTTCAGGGCTCTCAGTCCTCCAGTTCTGTATTTTATTTGCTGAATTCCAAAAATTTTATGTCTATTTTGTATATACATTTATATGAATGGTTTCTACTTGTTATTGTATAGTTATTTTTGACCATTGAACTGAGTTGCGTTCTTTTAATCTTCGCTTGTAGATACTTTATGATATAAATGCAACGAAAATTATTGTATTGTTACGCAATATTATTCAAGTATAATATGCTTTTGTAATAAAATCATTCTACTACATTTCTCTCGTAAATTTAACTAAATCAAATGAAATTCAATTTTTTTTTAATTTTTAAATAAAACTGTCATGTTATCTGGTATCTGATGAAAATCTAATCCCAAAGGGCAGGTTTCGTGATCTTAACTTTCCTACTTTGTCTCAGTCTTCGAAAAAAGCAGTTCTTTTTTGCATTGTATGTGATATGTCTAATAAGTTTCGTTTTGTTGTGTCCTATCATTCCTATTGTTCCATTCTAGAGGATCAGTGATATAATTTTATTTCAGAAATTTTAATATAGGAATAAGTAAAATACTTATGAGAACATTTACCAGAATCAGTCTTAAAATGTAATAACTAACTCTAAGTTGCTAATTCATTTAATATTATAAAAGTTCACTTTTAATTTTGATGACTTATATAATTCTAATTTTCAGTTAAATGAAAAAATAAATTATATAAATTTTAATATTTAATGCCAAAAACGGGATATGAATACCATTTATCATATATATCTAATATTAGATATAATATTTCTAAAGCGTCACGAGAAATATATATATATATAAATTAATAAATCATTACTTGTTTCCCAAAATTGCATCCACATGTAAAGAAAAAATTTCGTAAATTTTTGATATTTCTGAAAAGTTCTGAGTTCTGAGTGAATAAATTTATCCCTTCACTACATTACATCTCAGAAAGTGTGATGAAAAACTGATGCAGCGCTGAGTAATTTTACTTTAAACTAACATCTTAACAACAACCCAGGTTCACTTATTTAACTTGATCCGCATCATGATAGTGGCTAGTACTAATTAATTATTTGGAGACGACGCAATTAATGACATTACTCGGATTATATATATATATATATAAATTTAAATTAAATTTGTTTATTGCAATTTAAAACACATTACGAAAGTTAGATTAACAAAAGAATAAAAACATTGAAACAAGCAAAAGAAGTTTCACTTATCTGAAACGGAAGCGAGGTGATGGGAGGCTGGCATGGTCCCAGACGGTGCTCGAAGTTTCCTAAAAATCAGGGAGTCAAATTCTCATTGTTAGAGTGAAAAATCTGTCGAAAATTGTCTCGGCGTCTGTTTTTAAGTGAGGGCAAATTACCCCTTTTTGCATCCGCATGCCCTTCGGTCTCGCCTAGTCATTGGTAAGAGACCAAGCGCAAAGTTAAAGTTTCTCCTTAAATTTATGAGTCCATTCAACTTTCATGACCGTTGAAAACTCAGTGACAGCCTGCGCTGGGACCCCCGGTTCAGGAATCAGACCACATCCTGTAAACATGGGGAATACACAAAGTACATGTGTATTGGGGGCCATCTTTAAAACCGATCAGCATCCAAGCTTCCCAGCCTCCAAGCCTCCCATCAAAACTTAACATTTTTTATCCGAAGAAGTTCGCATCAAATGCATCGTTCTTTTAGGGGGGTTTCAAATATAAGCAGTACGCAAACTGCTTTGAGACTGAAAAAAATACACTCAAAATTTATACAAGACACTGAGAAATAAAAAGAAAACTGAAAAAAATTCATTTCGTAAACACAAAATGTAATTTTAAATCTTGTAAAAGATGTCTATTTTTATCCCTTTAATTTGAAAAAAATAAATTCAGTTTATTATCAAGAGAGAATACGTCCGTGTTAAATCAGTGATTTTTTGTTGTGTTGTTAATTATTCAAACAAGTTATACTTTGCAAAAGTTTGAATAAAGCAAAACATAAGCTTAATCTCATGGCGTAAATTTAGGAACAAGGAAGCTAAAACAAAGGCTTACTTGCATACAAAAAATTATGAGCTCAAAATGTAAATAACATGAAAAGAATACCATGTTGTTACCAAGAGAGAACTTTTTCTCTGAAATAAAAGGGAATTTAAACTATGTAAAGTAAGTTTAAAAGAAGATAAGCTTAAGACTTAAACTTTTTACATTCAGGGGAAATTAAGAAAAACATTTCTGATGAGTAAGTTTATCATATTCTTTTTTAAAACTTCTAACTTTTAAAAGAATGTATAATTATAATGAAGAAATTCATGATTTCAACATCTGAAACGAGATTCTGGATATTATAACATGTTTATTATTCATTGAATCTGACAACATTTGTGTGAACATAACTTTTGATGATAAATATGAGAATCAGAACATATATTAATTTATTCTTCAGTAAATAAACAATAAATCAAGATTAATAAAGATACACATTTTTGTTTAATATTCATACCAACAAAAAGGTAAGAAATTTGGAGTGTTTCATGTCTTGCGTGCTAATTAACAGTTTTCACAGCGATGTTAGAAAAATAATAGTAAGAAAGTATTATATCCCATCAAATCTAATTTTAATTTCAAATTCAATTTTCATTATTTAAGATTTTTAACTCTGATTCTCTTATTATGTCTGGAATTGATTGATATTTTTAATATTTCTCCTTTGATTTTGCTTTCTTGTGATAGTATTATATGCAAAAGTAGCTGAATCAACAGTATCGTCATATTAAAATTATTAACATCATTAACTAATTTATTAAAAATAAGAAATAAAAACAAATATTAAAAACCAATAATTATTTTTTATTTACCAGGGGTACATTTCTTTAAAATTGGTATATTTTTTCTTGAGATATAATATATGACTTTTTTTTAAAAAAAGATTTGGAACTCCGTTTTTATTTTTTTTATTTATTTATATATATTTTTTTTTTTTTTTTTTTTTTTTTTTTTTTTTTACATTTTGAAGAATAAAGTCCATTGCATTGTACCGTCTCATATTTTTTTTTTCTAATAAGTTTAACAACATATGGATAACTGCAATTTTTCTCGTAGTTTAACTCTAATCAGTTTGACAAAATACTAATAGTAAATCATATAATATTTGGGAGAACTGTCATTTTTATGCTATGTTACAATTATGATCGAGCATAAATATTTTTAAAAATTTCAGGAAATAACTACCCCGTTTATTTAAATTTTGTATCGCAATACTTCGTTTAATCCATAAATTGATCTTTTTTTTAATTCATTTTTTTAAAAAAATTTCACATTCAAAAACATGTTATAAATTTTGTGAGAAAAATTCGAGTTTGATTAATAGTCCTGCAATAGCATTGAGAGTAGCAAAAAAAGAACTGTATATATATAAATATATATATAAATATATATATACAGTGGTACCTCGACATACGAGTTTAATTCGCTCCGCAACCTTGCTCATATCTTGAATTACTCGTATCTCGAAGCAAATTTCCCCATACAAAACAATTGAACTACCATTAATCCGTTCCAACCCCCAAAATGTCACCCCAGTTATTTTTGTTACGTGGTTTTGAAAAATAAAAACGTATTTATAAATGACAAATATTTATTAAACAAAAACAAAAAAGAGAATGTAAAGAAATAAATTAGATATCCTCACTGTTCTTTGCCTTTTTCGCTACATTTTTCTCGCTTTCACCTGTAGGCCGTTTAGAAAAAAACATGTCCAAGGAGGTTTGTTTCTTCCTCCCTCTCAGAATGTTCCGGAAATGAGTTAGGCAAGTGTCATTAAAAAGATCAGATGCACGACCCGTTGCAACTTTTTCTGTGTGTTTCTTTTCCACGAACTGTGAAACTCTCTCCCACATTCCTAAGACCTCTTTTATCTCACTTGTAGAAATAACCTCCTCCTCTGACTCCTCGAAACCAATTTCTTGCATAACCTCCGTATGCTGCTGTGACTGTAACTCTTGTATCCCCTCAGTCGTCAGTTCTTGTATCTCTCAGTCCTCAGCACGCGACTGCGTGTCGCGCGGTCGCGGGCTACTACCGGCCGACCTGCTAAGCCGAACTCGTATCTCGAATTTCGCTCGTAACACAAAGCAAAAAATCACTCGCTCGCCGGCTCGTATCTCGAAAAACTCGTATGTTGGGGCACTCGTATGTCGAGGTACCACTGTATATCTTTATATATACATATAATGCATTTGATTTTCTTGTTGCCAACTGTTGAAGTCCAGAAATTATTCATTTTATAGTAATTTAGTAATGGAGTTTAAGAAGTAATAATGAATACCGTATTTTTCCCGTTTCATTTACAATTGAGAAAAGCAAATTTTACTGCTGTTTGAGAGTAAAAATTTTGAGTTTAATGTTATAATTTTAGCATATAGCCTAACGGGCTTGTCAAGATTTTATTTTAACTATGAGTAATAGTTCCTAATTTACTGAAAATTACTTTCTGATCGATATTTCAGTGTAAAATTGTACACATTTACAGGTAATTTGATGCACTGAAAATAGTCGATGATAAATTTCTGTTGTGAACAACCCTAATGGACTGTCTTATAAAACTTTAATTTTACAGTATCATATATTTTATGTGTATAGATTCATAAATAGACTTGTGATACGTTACTTTGAATATTCTGCATGAAAAATGCATATCATTGGTATTCATGTTTTTTGGGTGTGGTCTCCAAGTCAAGTTAATTATAACATCTAAAAAGAAGGAAAAATTAGATTACTTTCTATAATGAATTTTTCTTTTAATTTATTCTTCTGGAGCATCAAATAACCATCATGAATACGAAATAAGTCACAGATATCTGAAGAAAATTAAAAAAGATAGATAGAGATAATTGAAGGTTTCCTTTTGGAATTCAAGATAGATTAAAGAACTCATTCGTTTTTGAGGGAAATGTCGATGATATTTTTAAGAAAATAAATAGATGTATGCATAAATAAAATTTCATATCTATTACTTTTCTTAATTTTTATTGACTTGCTAACTACAATTTAGTCAGTGAAAGTGGCAACAAAATTGTGTTTCTGAACAATGGTTGAGTACAGGAAATCGAAACAATCGAGTTAATTCCTCATTCCCGAAATTCCCCAACAGCGACAGATGAGAACTTAGAGTTTAATTTAACAGCAAGATCGCGAAATGTTTAACGTTCAACATAAGCTTTATTGAGAATCAATGGCATAATTCAACGGTCAAATCTTGAATTTAGCATTCAGGATACACAAGTCTCTCTCTGTCTCTCTTGAATATATAAATCTTATTAAATTACCTTGTAAGATATGTATGACAAATATACTTGGAATAAAATTACAATACGTTAACCCAACCAAAATGTGAGTGGAAGACATAAGATGAAGTCATTATTTGTGATAGAAATTTCTCGTCCAATTCATATGCAACCACATATACAGGACTGATGCTAAAGTTGCTTTAATGTTCTTCTATTGTTTGACACCATGGTGTTTGATAAAAATCCTTAGTTGAACTCAAGCATGTTATTCCTTAAATTTTATGGCCAGTCTCCTTCGATCAACATAGTGTCTTAAATGGTTAGAAAAATTAGAACAAAATGCATCCTTAAGTAATGACATGTCATTAAAACAATAAATTGTGAAAAAATTAAATCTAGAAATGAATTGGAAACTATTTAGAAGAAAATATGCTAATCAGGTGAAAAAAGAAGGTACTTGAAAAAATGTGAAGCATTGATCTTAATATGTGGATTCAAAGCTTAGTACGCTTTCAAAGACAGCAGTGCCAAATACGAATAATAAAAAATAATTCAAACTGAAATGTGAATGAACTGCAATACCATCAATATTCACCACAAGTTAGTCATTTCAAACGTCATCCATACAATACATCTAGTTTTTTTTTTTAATGAATGGAACATCGTTCACCTAAAATGATAAATCTTGTGTCTTGTTTTGTATTATCTATGGATTAACTTAAGTTCACTAAAATGTTTTTTTTTTCTTTATACCTAATGTGATAATCCTTAACTCTACTCAAAATCTACTAGAATTTCGCAGTTATTAAAACATTCTGGTTTTTCATTGCTTCACAAATCCGTAACATTATTTTTAACAATATATGTTTTATTTACTTTTATATATTCTTTTTGGAGTATTCTGTACGATAAATATCTTTAGTTTTTTACAAGCTAAGATAACATTAAATTGTTCTGAAACGTAAGTTGATCAATTAATTTTAAAATGTATTGATTTTATCCATTAAAATATATTTAATATATGAAAATTATTTAAAAATTGCTTTCATTTATTATTGTATTTACAAACTTATAAAATAACTGCTGAAATATTTTTAAATATAATCAAATTATTCATCAAAACATAAGTAAGTTAACCTTAAATTCAACAGGCATATAAGAAATGAATAGAATTTCACTCAATCCATCTTTGAAAGAAAACAGGAAACAAATTGTTCTTTGCTCCTCATCTAAAGCAATGTCTCAATTTTTTTTTATCTAAAAAAAGATGATTCTTTCAAGATCACATACCAGAAAAATTGTTCCATGCATTGATAAAAAAATGGGATTCAGAAACAGAAGAAACTAAACATAAACACTGTTCAAAAAATAAGGAAAGAATAGGACAGCAGCATGACCTGTCACGCTATTGTCCTATTACACCAGGGAAGAAACGAACAAGAGGAGCATTTTTTTTCCTTTGTATATTTTCTTGTAATCATAGACCAACAGTGAGTTTCGGAGAGTGAAAATCCATTAGCACTCCACAGTAAAAAAATATATAAAAAAATGAATAAATATTCCGAAACTTGTTCGTATAGTACACTTTTCGTTTCCGTTTTTTATCTTGCCTTCGGTTGTACAAGAATGATAAAGATGTTTTCATTCCTCTTTTTCTCTGAATATTACTGGAATTTGATAGAAGTTGAAGATATAGTTTTCGTAAATAATAGCTCTGGGTATAGAGATACATTTATTGACTTTTATATTTTAGATGAGCCTTTTTGCTTAGAGTTTTTTTTAATAGAAGAAAAAATGGCTCTCATGTATGTATATAGAGAGGAAAAAACATTTATATATATATAATTTTTTTTTTCTCTTCTTTTTTACAGTTTCAGTTGGTAGCTTCCATTTTCAACAACTGAAACATTAAGGGATATTTTAAGATTTTGAATTGCAAATTTACTTGAAATAAGCAGTCTGATAATAGTTATTCGTCGTGTTTTAAAATATGTCATCTGAAAATTAAAACATAAATTAGAGAAAAAGACATGTAGCGATTGTTCTATCACCTTAGGTCTAAATTGTTTCGCTCATTTTCTTCCTCATAATTGAATTGCAAAGCAATATATATTATATCAAATTCCTTTTAACTGAATTTTTTTTATGTTGTCTAGATAAAAATATAACATTAATTGTAACTCATTGTTTAAGATGATAATCTTTATATTGTAAATAGAATAAGAATAGCGAAATTTTTCGAACAATTATTTAAGAATAATTGTTCTTAAGTTTAAGAATAATAGTTAAGAGTTGTTTAAGAATATTATTCTTAGTCCTTGGACTAAGAATGTTCTCGAGTCCAAAAAAAAAAAACAGAGGAGGGGTAAACTAAGTGGCGCAACCGCCCATGAGGGTCAATACCTCCTGTGCCTATCTCAGTTTTTATGCCTTTCGGCAATAAGGTGAACCAACAAATGTTCCGGTCAGATGGTCAATCTGACGCGTAAACCTCCAGTTTTTAGTTCCCAAGTAAGCTTGGTACTCATTTATTGACATACTGAAGAGATAAAATGCTTAATTGATCTTGTCCAGCCCGAGGTTTGAACCCCGGATCTGTGAAGTGGAAAAATAAGATAAGAATGAATGCATTATATGTTAACTATTTTTCCTCTAGTTTCTAGCCAGAATACAGTATTTCCAAAATTATATATATATATATACTGTTGGCCACCGTAAATGTAACACCAAGAAAGACAAGAAATAGCACAATAAAATTCATTTTATAGATAACATGTTGACCAAATATCAAATGATTAAATATATAGGCTTCTGTGAAGTGTGGTTCCTGCCAGAATCAGTAGCCAGAGTAGCCACCATTGTTGGAGATCACCGCTGCTACACGCCTCGGTATTGATTCAAAGAGACTTTGGATGTGTTCTTGGGGGTACAGCAGACCAAGCAGCTTTCACACGTTGCCAAAGTTGATCTGGTGGGGTAGCTGGGGGTGTAATCTGGGTCAATCGTTGAGCAACCATCGTCCGCATGTTTTCTATCGGCGAAAGATCCAGAGAGCGAACCGGCCAGGAAAGCAATTCAATCTGATAATTGACGAAGAACCTTTGGACAATACGTGCCACGTGTGGTCGCGCATTATCCTGTTGAAATATGGCTGTGGCCAAGCCCTGAAGGTAAGGAAGGACAACTGGCTCCAATACCTCGGTGATGTAGCGCTGGCTGTTTAAAGTACCGGCAATATGTACTAGAGGAGTGCGAGAGAGTGATATCCAAAACCACACACCCCATACCATAATACCCGGCGCAGGAGCAGTGTGTCGGTGCATAACGCAGCTGTTCAGCATCATTTCTCCAGACTTGAATACGACCATCGTGGTGTTGCAGAGAGATACGTGACTCTTCAGTAAAGACAACTGCATTCCATTCTGCCTCCCACATCCTTCGTTCATCGCAACATTGGCGGGGGAGACGTGTGTGGTTCTGCGTGAAGGGTAGACCAAGCAATGGACATCTTGCGGACCCACCACTCTGCGTAAATGGCGTCGAATGGTACTCGCAGACAATGAATGATGCGTTACAGACTCAATGTGCTGTTCTATGGTTGGTGATGTGACTGAGCGATCCGTTACTTCCATGCGCACAATTTGCCTGTCCTCACGTGAAGTGGTGCACTGAGGTGGAGGCGATCGACCACGTCGGTACGTCGTACCCTCCTGCATCCAACGGTCACATATCCGCAATACAGTTGTTTGGTTTCTTTAAACACAACTACCGATTTCCCTAAAAGATAATCCGCAATCTCGGTAGGCCACTATTCTTCCTCTGTCGAACTCGGATACTTGATAACTACGAGACATAATTGATTGTTTGTTTAAAAAAACCACAAGAAAAACACAATTACCGAACTTGAAATCGTCGAAATATCCAAGCCTTAAATAGCGCTTTAAGGTGGTGCCACAGGCATGCGTGATGTCTGTCTGTGCTTAAATTCTAATCATTTGCATATCTCACCTCCGCTAATGCATGTTGTAAATTTCATGTTATTTGCATGCTTCCTTCAGGGTGTTGCATTTACGGTGGCCAGCAGTGTATATATATATATATAAAGGAGAAAAGCGACTCACTCACTGACTGACTGACTAATCACGATATCTCTGGAACTATTTAACCTACAGACTTGAAATTTGGTAGACATGTTCCTTTCATAGAGTAGACATCAGCTAAGAACGGATTTTCCAAAATTCGAAACGCAAGGGGCGTTATAAATAATTGTTTCCATGTTTAAACTACTCAATGTACAATTTTGAAATTGGGTAAGCAGATTCCTTTTATACAGTAGAGATCCGCTACAAAATCAGTTTGGTGAAAATTGACCCCGAAGTGGCGTTGCAGGGGCTTAGGGGGCGTTACAGATAATTATTTCCATTTTTTAACTATTAGACGCACAGGCTTTATATTTGATAAATAGATTTCTCTCATAGAGTAGAGATCAGCTATAAGATGGTTTTGTGAAAACAGATTTCTAAGTGGCGTTGCGAGGGATTCAGTGGCGTAATAGATAAATATTTTCGTTTTTAAACTACTTCACCTACCTGCTTGAAAATTGGTAGGAATGTTTCTACCATGGAGTAAATATCCGCTAGAAAACGGGTTTGGGGAAAATTGACCCAAAGGGGTGTTGTGGGGGCGGGGAGTTTAAGGGGCGTTATAAATTCCGATTTTTAAGTTATTAGACGTACAGTCTTGAAACTTAGTAATCAGATTCCTCTTATAGGATAGAGATACGCTACAAAATGGGTTTCGTTAAAATTGCCCCCAATTGGCTTTGCGGGACTTAAGGGGCGTTATAGATCATTATTTCCATTTTTAAACTATTAGACGCACAGTCTTTATATTTGATAAATAGATTTCTTTCATAGAGTAGAGATCAGCTATAAGAAGGCTTTAAGAAAAGAGACATCTAAGTGGCGTTGCGGGGGATTAAGTGGCGTAATAGATAAATATTTTCGTTTTTAAACTACTTGACCTACCTGCTTGAAAATTGGTAGGAATGTTTCTTTCATGGAGTAAATATCCGCTACAAAACGGGTTTGGAGAAAATTGACACCGAAGGGGTGTTGCGGGGGGGGGGGGTTAAGGGCAGATATAATTAATTATTTCTATTTTTAAACTATTAGACTCACAGTCTTGAAATTTGGTAAGCAGATTCCTCTCATAGGATAGAGATACACTACAAAATCTGTTTTGTAAAAATCGACCCCTAGGTGGCGTTTCGGGGTTTCAAGAGGCGTTATTGATAATTGTTTTTGCATTTTTAATTTATTGGACGAACAGTCTTCAAATTTTGCTAAGCAGATTCCTTTCATAGAGTGCAATTCCCCTACAAAATGGGTTTTAGAAAAACAGACCTCGAAGTGGCGTTATAGATAATTATCCTCATTTTTAAACTGTTAGACGTACAGTCTTGAAATTTGATAAGCAGGTTCCTTTCGTAAAGTAGAGAACCGCTACAGAATGGGTTTCGCGAATATCAACTCCAAGTTTAATTTCGGAAGATTAAGGGGCGTAATCGATAAATATTTCCATTTTTAAACTATTTGATCATCCTGCTTGAAAATTGGTAGGCATGTTCCTTTCATGGAAGGGAGTTCCTCTAACAAAGAGTAAAACGAAAATTGACCCCTAAGGATGGTTGCGAGGGGTCAAGAGGAGTTATAGAAAAAAATTCCTGTTTTTAATTGTTAGACCCATATACTTGAAATTTGTTAAGCATGTTTCTTTTGTTGAATAGGGATCCACTAAAAATGTAGTTTAAGCAAATCAAGTTCTGGGGGGGTGCAGGGTTTACTGGGAAGTATTGACAAAAAAAATTACTTTTTTCGAGCTACAAGGGCTATAATAATGAAATTTGGTTTGCATTTTTCTTTTGTTGAATTGAAATCCGCTAAGAGCGGTTATTTTGGAAAACGGCTCTCAACGGGATTACGGGGATATTGATGGTAAAACTTTTGTTTTTTCTATTAAATTTAGACTTGAAATTTGGTTTGCATGTTCAATTTACGTAGTAGAGATCCACCGAAAATTGGTTTTCCGGGAATCCACTTGGTTTTTGGGTTACGAAAGAGCAAACATCATACGATACTTCAATTTTAGAGATTTTTAGAAAATACAAATTAGATGAGTTCTGTACTTTTTTTTTTTTTTTTTTTGTCAACAGGTGACAGTTAAAGGTATAAGTATATTTTCAATACAATCGAATTCTTAATGCTAGACTTAGATATCAATAATTTATCCATATATATAATCAGTAAAAATTTATAAAACATCATGAAATACCCAGCGAAGCGGGCGGGTAACGGCTAGTATATATATAGTTCTTTATTGAAAGTAATTATTTTAAACCCCGTTGAGTTATGCATGTTCAAGAATGGTTGTGCAAATTTTCCAAAATGTATGAAAAATTATCTCAGAATAAAATAACAAGCTTTTTCTATCACCTTTGCCTTATTTAAGTCGGTAATGGACACAACGGCTTGGGGATTTTAAGGTACACTGGGTTCCCAAAAGCATTTTTGTAAAAATGAGGATAAAACACTTCATTAAAAAATATATGTAACTCGTAATTAATCCCCAGCCTTCCAATGGCAGTTCGTGTCTTTTAAAAAGGGTGATTTACAAGCCTTTTTGAGATATTAAAATAGCTGCTCCGGAAAAATAATGTGAGCACTTCTCTCTTTTTTTAATACTCAATCCATCAAATAAATAACATTGTGTTTATAATGTTTCATGTTTTTTTAAGATGTATGATTCGTTACATTTTCTAAATCTTTTATAGAATCCTTTTTAATGTCAGCACAATCTGCGAGACTTCATTGCAAATTAAATCGCTTTGTATACTTACTCTTCTTGTTATTTTATTATCAACTTACTAGAGTACTCATTATTTGTACGGGTAAAATTTTTAAAAAACTCATCATTATCTCAAGATGGCATGTATATTTTTATTTAACGACGAATCATGCTCAACCCGATGTAAGACTTTACAACTAAAAATTACCGTATTTTTTTTTAATGATAGCCTGTTTTTATATTATTATTACTATACTCTAAATATATTTCATATAATATTTGAGAGAATACGTTTTTTAAATGATTTATTTATTATAATTATTTATTATTTATTTAAAGAGTCGTAATTTTGCTACGTGGAAGAAAAAAATAAACATGAAAATCGCTCAAATAGACATGAATCTATGTGACGAAATATACTCCAAAACTATATCAAGCGTTACGGCAGTTGATTATATATATATATATATATATATATATATATATATAGGCCGGGGTAAACTTAAAAATATACACCGAACTTCATGTTAGCTAAAGCTTAATTTAATCTAAGAATTAGAATGGATACATTTTGAATATTTTACGACGACTGAAAATTTAATACAAGTTTAAAGGTTTTAATTGTAATTAACCTATAATTGTAACTTGCATTCCTCTTTCTAAAAAACATTCCAAGCATTCATCATGTACAAGTCTTTATTTAATCAATAATTATATTTATTATTTTAAGTTACTTTAAAAGCAATTTTATGCGTCTACACTTCATAAATAAAAATACAGGTTTTGGCTCAAGATCGGAGCTTAAAAATAAGTTTTACAACAACATGTGTCGCATGATTATGTCGCATGTAAAAGTTTCCTTGAGTGCCTATTTGGTTTGGGTGTTCTCAACAAAATTAAATTCCTAAGAGGGTTTCGCATCGTCAGTGCTCAGATGCCTTCCTTTTGGAGAGGAAACTGGGATTCAAAATTACTTGCAGTGATTGGTATTCCACCTATATAGTGACGTACTAAAGATAGATACTAACTCCCGGGAAATGTATTAAATTCTGCAATGGTAAAATAACAATCCGCAGCCCATTAGAAATAAAAAATAATAACATATAAAAATTGATTGGAATTGTTTTTGGTTACTTTTCCTTCATATTAGTATTAAATGTTGTTTCTAATCCCTCAGAGATCTAGCGGCAGCTAGATCAGATCCTTGATACCGAGAACTCTAGCGAAGTCAAGCACCGACTTACTTCACCCATTCCGCCCAGATACACCTCCTCGCTGACTTTCAGGCAGCCTGTAGGACATGAGAGGGAGCAGTAAATAAATATTATCTTTAGACATCTGATGAAATTTATTAAAAGCTGATGAATTTTATATGAACTTGATCAATACCAAAGCCAGGGTTGTTGATTTCTCCTTTTTGTGTTATGATGATGATACCTTCTAGCTACGCAATGAAATGACACAGCCCTATCATTACCACAAAATTAATAATACAATTTTTTCTGTCGCATTTTAATGAAGATAATTGTTATGTATATAGATAGAAAATCAAGAAATACCCCGAAGAAGGAAGTATATAAATATTTATATATATTCCTAAAATTTACAATGGGAAGTGTTTTCTCTGTTCCATTTCTACTTAAACGGCCTTAAAAACAAAATGAACTTTTTCTCTCATGAATATTATTATATTACAATAAGATAGCTCCCTCTAAACTCTTTAATAAGATTATTCGCTGCATTCTATAGCTATATCCAGTCAGTTTGGATGATGTGTTTCCATACAATTTATATGCAATCCTTTTTAGTTAATCTGAGTCAATAGCATAAGCTAAATATTTTAATATAGCTGCATTACAATATACCTTTTATAAATTTATATATTTCTTTAATATTTAAACAATAGTTCTGAACACATTTATTCATAAAGAAAACATTCGATTTAGGGAGATTTAAAGTGAAAAATGTATACTAATTATTTATCATGCTTGTCATTGAAAATTACTCAAAAGAACAAAATTCTATTGTGAATTATTATTGTAAGAATCAAAAAGTAAAAAATTACCCGATATTTTGAAATTAATTCCTTTAATACCATGCATTATGAAAAAAACCTTTTAAATATCCTTAAATATAATGATTTTCTTCATTATAATAATATTCATTTCCTATTTTAATATCATAAAACTTTTAAGCTAAAAATAAATTAAGTTGTTTTTAGTCGAGAGAAACCTTCTACCTTTTTAGTATTGATTTGAAACTCTAACCTTAGCCTCTTTTTAAAAGAACGATTTGGTGATTAGAATATAGTCCGTTCTATAATTGAACAAAAGAAGTTGACAGGTAACATAAACAACTTTAAAATTGATAGGTAAAGCAAAAAAATGTAATTTATAAGGAAACGTGACTTTTTTTTCCCAATAAAATGACAAAATTGTCTTTTCTGTTACAAATTTTATGATGCTCAGTCAGGGATTTTTATTCCATTTTTTTTTTTTTTTGGATTTTTACTTTTAAAGCATTTTTAGAGAAAATTTATTGAATTCCATTTTTAGTATAAGCTCTTGAAAAGATTTTTGTTTTAAAATGTTATTAGCCATGTTATGTTCTTATGTCATACATACAAAATATTATGATTTTATTTAGTTTTCCAATATACTGTGTTTATACATTTGACATTCATTAATGACTTCTTAAATACATTTGTGATCTCATTAGAATAATTTTAAAAAGTTAAATACTTACAAATGTCTATAAAAATACTTGTTACGTTGAATTTATTTTACAAGATTTATTTAGATGCTTCAGACTGAATAATAACAATGGATTAACGAATGTAGAGTCATGCACAATTGTAAAAAAAATAGTAAGTCATAATTTTCATTACAGCCTAACAAATTTAATGTTAACGATTAAAAAAAAATGTGTTAATAGATTTATTTACTAACTCATATATATAACTTAGTTAACTTCTCAGGATAATTTTTTAATTTCAATTATGAAACCGAAATTTTTGTAGACTTAAGTAGAAAATGAGCTCAATAGGTAATGTTTCGAATTTCATTTGATTTCAATTATAAACTCCGGTGATAATCCAGAAAAAAGTGTTTGTGTTTCATAAATGAACAATCTTCAAGAATACAACAATTCAAAGGAGTATAATTGATTGCTTTGTTATTTATCAATATCACACTATTAACCCCTTAACTACTGATCAAAAGTTACGCAATTTTCTACCCTGCGCCAACGTTGTTCTTATAGACGTGCATATGTAGTGTATTGGGAAGAAAAGGAAGGGCACAAAGAAGCAAATATTTTTTCTGAAATAAGTTAATTTTTTTGCAAACTCCGTCAAGATAATTTTACTGAGAGCAGAGCAAGGAAAAGAATCGTATTTCGAAAAAATGTATGCAGTAGAACGTCGTTTATCCAAATCAATTGGGACCGGACACCGTTCGGATAACCGAAAACCGAATCCGATCCATGAAGTATGTAATATTGGACTCTACACAAATATTGAAAATCATCCTATGCGGGAAACGTGATTGTAGAAAAAGCAAAATAGGTTCAAAATGTCGCAATTTTACCTTGATTGTGGAAAATTTTCACTTATTTATTGCTGTACTATTTTTACTGCAAGTTCTCTGATTCTCTTCTGCAGCAGTAGCTGGGTAGGACAGCACTCTGATTGTTGTTCGTACCACTCCACAGCTGTCTCTAATGCCGAAACGCGTTAGCATTTCATAGACCCTTGCTACTTTTGTTGTTGTTGTCCTCATCTTCATCCGTTTCATAGTCGACAGGGTCGAATTCTTCTTGCACGGAAGCCACAATCTCGTCATTATTTAGCACAGTCTTCTGCATTGCATGCCATCCAGGTTTCTACATCAACAAAACTCAGCAAAAGAGCACGTATACACCCCCTCACTTGGAAACAAACTGCCCTAATATTCCACGACGATGTTTACTAAATCACACAAGTGAAATTCCCCAAATTACCCTGACCTTGGGGATTCCCGTCGCTTTTGGCCTCACACGAAACAACTGTTGAGAATTGCACTGTTCGGAAACGTATCCGTACTTTGTTTCGGATATTTGACGCTCTGGATAATAAACGTTCGGATAAACGACGTTCTACCGTACATACATCAAAGACACTCAATGCACCGGTTGAGCCAGATGTATATATGCGCCGGTGGGAATTAAGGGGTTAAAATCAATACAAGAGCAATTACTGATGAACCTAGTTACTTCAAACATCGTCAGGTGAGCAGGGCAACAATTGAGCTAGCACCACCCTCTCCAAACTTCAACCCCATACCAACGTAAGGACAGAATTTCGAACGATTTAACATGCTGTAGCGTTTCTACGGTGAATTTTTAGTGACATTAGGACTCTCTCTCTTCAAACAGTAGAAATAATGGCGGTCACAAATTCACAACCACGATCCTGCTACCACTTTGGTTTGGAGGAAATTTCTTATTGTTTCCCAGTTTCCAGAGAAAAACCTTAAATCGTGTTAATTCGGATTTTTTTTTCCTTTTTTTTGTGGTGGGGGGGGATGGTTGAGACCCTATTTTAAGTTTTGGCAACTTATTTGTATGCACCGAAAATATACCAAAAAAATCCAATTAATCTTAAAATTTAAGCTAATTTTAAGATAAAAATTTTGATGCAGAAAAAAAAACATAGAAAAAAAAACCACATTTCTCTTTTAAAACTTAATTAATTAATATCACATTTAAATTTTATTTCACTATATATGACCTTAAAACCTGATCAGTTTAGTTGTGATTAGAATTTGACAGTTATTAAATGTGGCCCATTTATTTTGATCACAATATTTTACTTCCAGCAAATGCAAAAAAATATTTTTTTAAAAAATTATCATTTTTCGAAGAAAATCAGCCATTAGTTGAAAAATTCTTAAACAATTAATTTTTTTTCTTTTATTGACACGTTTGAATAAATCAGTTAGCAGGAAAAATTAACTTAAAAACCACATTTGTGGAAAATATTCTTTTAAGGAAAAGGATTGATTTGAGGTAAAATAAAAACTTTGCAACACACAGAAGCATTAAATGAAAATTAACAGTTAATTGAAATAAAATAAAGATAAAGATTATTTTTTTCGAAGAACTTTTTAGAAAGACATATCAAATCCTTATACATGTCTCCTATTATATGAGTATTATGTAAGATATTGGAAAAAAATTCGAAAAAAATATTTTTAGCTTAAGGTAATATTTTCAATATAAAAGTGATCGAAAAACACTAAATTTATTTGTAATTAAAATTCTTTGAAAAATGCTACTTATTTGGAAAATATTTGGAATCATTATATGTTAAAAGTATCCCAATAATTGTTTTGAGTTGTACTTATCATGTAATAGTTCAAACTTTTTGGCAACATAAAATGTCCAACAAAATAGTAGAAATTTTACTATAATTTTAGTTTTGAATCTTTTAATAGTATTTTAATATTACATCAATGATTTTAATAGTTTTTTCAAAAATGGAGGAATTAAAAATAATAAATAAGTCCTTAATTATAAAACTAATATGCTTTTTTTTTTAAAAAATGTACTTCTGGTTCAAGTGAAATCTATACATATAAAAAATACAAATAAGTACTTAAAAATCCTAAAAGCTCTTGCATCCCAGAAAATAACTATACAAATGCATTTTCAATTTGATTTTTCATGGAAGTATAAATAACTCATTTTAAAGAGTAAAAATGACTGTTCACATGTTTTTACAAATAAAAATTAGAATATGATTGCATAATATTTTAAAATTTTAAGTATTTTCCCGTATTGCTAAAAAAATTATAACTATCAGCTCAATACATAATAACAGATGGCCATCTTTCCAGCAGTAGAAAATCTAATATTCCAGAAATTACCTTTAAATATAAAACCCATTGTATAATATATCTCAAACGGATATGAGAAGGGGTCGATACTTTCATTTCGATATCGGAAAAGATAAAAGGCTAAAAAAGAAAAATCAAGAAGTTACTTTTTCAAATAGTTATCTGTAACTTTTTTTACCACATCCACAAAAAATACGAAAACTTAAGTGGTTCCCAGAAAATTGAAGATCGAATTTGTGCGGTACCGAACGTATACAAAACGCAGTAAAAATTATTCTCTTTTCTATTAAAAATGATCTTCATTATTTCTTTCCGCTTTTCCACGTACTCCTCTTACGTCATTGCGAATGTTTCCTTTAATGATGCCATTTTTTTTTAGTTCTATCTTTGGTGCTATTCTTTTTATTATTTGGTTCTAATGATGCGAATCCAAAGTGCATCTTTTTAAATACTCATCAATCATAATTTTGTTTACGATTGCAGATCTTTATTAAAACATTAGTAGTGAATTATTTATAAATCTTAATGAACTGGACTTGTTAGTGTTTTTCTTCAGAAGTAACTGAAATGAATTAAGACACTTTTTTGATGGATATATTTGACAATACACTTGACCAATTAGGGAAATATGCTTCTTGTTTTGTGAGAATTGTAAAAAGGCATGAATTCGTTATATATTTATATCAGTAGCGGTTATTTTATCCTATTTATAAAAAAAGTTAATTATCCTGTACTTGTTTCGTTATCAGACAGTAAACACTCTTTTGGTTTCTTTGGTTATTTTACAGAGTAAATTTCTTTTTAATTAATGATAACTTCTCATTCTTTATCGTTCTTATTTTTACGTTTCTTTATTTTGAATATATAAATACATCTTTAATTAAAAAATAAAGTGCAAACCCCTTAAGTTTAAAAATGTCATGCTTGATCTTTTGAATATAATTAACTCCATTCATTTTCTTGAGAGAAAAATAGGCAATACAAATAATCTAATTTCTTAATAGAAAACACGAATTTCCTTTTTATTCTTCTAAAAAACACACACCTTCCTTTTAAACGACATAAATTGTAGTTTCATACTGTAGTATTATTCAGTATAATTTGTTATTTTTTCATCAATTTAAAAATTTCATTTGAACTTTTCTAACTAAACATTACATTGTGTATTTTATATATGATTTCAGTGTTTACTCAGTTAATATATAAATTATCAATTATTTTTTTTAAATTAAGTCTATGTATAAAGTGCTGTAATGGAGAGAACATTATTCATTTATCAAAATTTGCAACTTCCATACAGTGACGTCTAAAAACTTCTTATAAGACTGGTCCCCTACACAAAAGTACGCCTCACCTACCACTCTTTTAAGTAGACACTGTATAGCATATACGTTGTGTAATACAAACATTAGCCCGTAACAAATAAATATGCGTATTTCACAATTTTTCCGAAACTAGGCACAAACCGACTTGGCAGATCACCACTTTTCGATTAAATGATGGTGTATGGTGGAAGTCCTAGGCTCTACATAGACTTTGGAAATAATATGATGATGCATTCTTGCCACTGTTGTCAATTGTCATTTGGCTTCAAATTCCCAAGTTTTTGCACAATAGGTCTGGGAGTAACATTTGATGATTAAAAGTATTCGGATCTCCATCTTAGTGAGGCCTAGTCAAGAAAAAGAAGATGCTCACATTTATAGCTGAGGTCCTGGACCCGCGGGCAAAGTTGGTCCATGCCTTAAGACATCCCTGATTCTATATAATAATTATTTATCAAAGGCTTAAAATATTCTAGAGAAACAGGATACCTTAATAAATATTTCTTTATATTTATATAATATACGAGGTTGAGTCAAATGAAAGGGAGCCAAGCCCCTTGAGCAAGAAGGGTTCGGTCCATCATCTGCAATGCACGCGCACAACACAAAGACATCCCTCAATTACGAAAGTGATGTGAAAGTGTGACGTTAATGTTCTTTAAGGCACTCATATACTGAGTTGAAGACGGTTTCCCACCAAGAAATTAGTCGCTGTATGATTGCCGTGTACGGTGAATATTGCATCTCATTGGCCACTGTGAATTGTTGGAGCAAATGGTTCAGAGAAGGACGTGAACTTTGAAAAGAGGATCCAAGGCTAGTCCAAAGCTATCTCGCAATCACCCTCTACATAGTTGCACAGGTTGATGAGCTAATTCGACAAAAACGGCGAATAAGTATCGATGAACTTGCAGAGCTTGTGAATATCAGTCACGGTTAGGTTCACAGCATAATTCATGATCATCTCGGTTATTGGCTTTTGTGTGCTTGATGGATTCCCAAGCTTTTGAACGACCGCCATAAGACGGAGAGTTTCGGCACTGCTTTGAATCATCTCATCTGGTATCACAATGAGGGTGACGACATCTTGTCTGCAATTGCGACCGGAGACGATTCATGGTGCGAACCTGAAACACGACGACAAAACTTACAGTTGAAGCATATAAATTCACCTCCCTAAATAAAGTAAAGACTGTCTTTTCCGAGGGAAGGGTGCAATTGATTTGTTTTCGATAATCCGGAACCATTACTGATCAAATTTTCTAAACCTGGAGAGATTATCAATAGTTCACGATATTGTGTAACGCTGGATCGGTTGCGTATCGCATTCGAGAACAAACGAACTGCAAATTGACGAATGATGTGATCTTTCTACACGACTGGCAAAGTTCAAGTGGAGAAACTCAGCAACATCCACCGTACAACATAGATTAGTCACCAGATTCAAACTAGACTTTCACATTTTTGGGCCGTGAAGGTGTCAGTTACATACTTTTTGAATCAGCAGCCCACGGAATTTTATGAGACAGGAGTCACATACACTACACGTTTGTCAATGGGACAAATGTCTCAATGTTTATGGATACATATTTTAAATAAAGTAATCTGTGTGTGCGTTATATATTCGCATTGGCTCGCTTTCATTTGACTCACCCTCATAAATTACATTTATATCTCTCATTACATTAATATTTAATTCGATTTATATATATATATTACATACTGATACATATAAAAATAGGCATTTTAATCTAAATTTTCTGCTTTATGTGCTTCAGAAATGCATAAAATATAAGTACATATTCATACAAACAAGTTTTTTATGATTTTTTTAAATTCAGCTTCGTATGTGTTTGTTCATTTCCAGTATCAAAAATAGCATATTTTTGTTAATGTTGTTGAGAACTTAATGTAGAATCTTTCCTTTTAAAGAAATAAACTTTACAGAGAACGAGAACACTATAATTTCTTAAAACTTTGAAGAAACTACCATTTAAAACTACTTTAAAAAGTATCAAGATGTCATTAAGTAGAGGTCCAGATTCGGAATTGAAAAGTTAAAGTTTAAAATCCCACATCTCGCTTTGAAAAGAGGGTATCATTATGTGAAAAGTTGCAACTGCGCTCCTTTCTCCCATTAATAAAATGCTTTCTTAGCCAATTAAAAAAAAACTGGTTTTAGTTAGTTAAAAGCTCAAGTAAGAACTGTTTTAATTATTGAGATGGGAATGTTTGCTGAAGAACTTATTTGAAAATTTTAATTATTGTGGCATGTTTAAGAAATTAGACTAAAGTTCTTAGTCACGACAACTTTTGTGTAACATGACTGCTAAAAATAACAGATAATTAATATTTTTTTTTAAATTTAACATCATGCTTACTGAAATAAGTTTCCTGTTTTAATTTCATACTTGTCTTGTATTAAGAACATTGTTATACAGATTACTAAAATTATTTCTAAGGGTTAATTAGTTATTTTGAGCTCATGGGAGTTATTTATGAATTTGTTACAGTATTTTAAAACATATTTATATTTTTGAGGGGCGTATTTTGGTTTCCTATACCAATTTCCTACTCTTACGCCGTTTGTTCTTCCATTTTATCGAATGTCGCACCCATTTCGTCAAAGATTAAAAAACGACTGATCATCAGATAAACTTTGTCAACGGGTGGATGAAATACTCACGGGATTTTCTCAATACGAAAAACAATTCTCAACAAAACTTTCAAAGTCTCTTTATTTCAGAGCAGAGGCATGTATCAGTGTTAATTGTCTATTACTTCATCAGTGGGGGTCTCAAGGGTGTTAAAAATGTTTCGAGAGCACAAAATATCAACAATTTTCGACTAGAAATAATTCTTTGAGGTTAAAATAAAATAATTTGATTCTTTTACACATTTTTTATAAAGGAATAAAGTTTAAAAAAAGAGTAAAATGTCTAAAATATAATCATAATTTTAAAAATAATAAGCAGATAAATATAAGAAAACTTTTGGAAGAAACAAATAGTAAGTTTTACGACGCGTATGATATTTTCTGCAAAAATTATTATAATTACTAGCAATAAGTTGATTTATAAAGTCAAATATATCCTTATTACATGTGGTAGTGATTTTATATAAATAGAATAAAAAATAATATTTTTAAAAAATAAAAAATAAATTTTTAAAATTTTTTTTTAAAAAATTACAAATATGTAGTATTATAAATAGCTAAGATTTAAAGATTATGGTAGAGTTTATAATTCTGTCAAGTTTTATGCATCAAAGTATGATAGTTTTTGAAACGCAATGCGCGTAAGTGAAAAAAACACAAACTGAGAAAAAAGGCTTTAAAGTTTTAAATTGAATTTCAGAAAATAAATTTTAAAACTTACATGCTAAAATTCTCCAGGATCATACGATATGCCTTCCTGTTGCTCAAACAGCTCAATTTCTTTACTCTTTTTAATTTTTTTGGCTCTAGAGCTTCAAACGATGATGCTAAGCTCTTCTTTCTTAAAGTAAGGTTTCGACGATTGTCACGTTCAGCCAGGGACACACAAACATTTTTGTTAATTTTTAAGCCAAATTTCTCTAAAATAGTAATAAGTATTTGATTTCCATTATTAAAAATGCTGGTTGCTAGATTTGCAGCAATCTCTGCAATCTGAAGGCTAGAATCAATCGTCTTAAGACAAAACTTCCAGATTAATGAATTTAAACTTTCATTAGGATTCTGTGTCTTACCTCCTAAACATTTCTTCAGGAGTGCCAGATGAGATAAGTCTGCAAATACATCTCGAACAGCTTTAGCAGCTGAGGGTTTGTGTTTATAATTTTGTAAATTATTATTAATTGCAGCATTATACTTACACCATGTATTTGAATTTGTAGGACAAAACCAGTGCATCGGTTCATCATCGGTGCTGCAAGAATAACCCCAAACAGCCCAAATGGCTTTCTGCATTTCCTTTACACTAGTAGAATTGCATCGAATAGCATTACCATAGTAATGCGCAAGCTTATCAATTAAACTATCAATTAACCTACCTTTACCGTCTATAGTTTTAACATCAGATAATTTCTTTTTACCATATACTAATTTAAGCTTCCTAAGTCTTGTACCCATTCTCTTTTGCACACGGCCTACACATTCTATTTTCTGAATAAGATGATCATAGCCGTATGGCTTGTTTTTAGAAAGGGCATTGAATGTTTTTGTGTCGCCAGCTCCTATGTAGTTCGAATATTTCAGGTTGTGAAGCTTTTCTGGTCGTTTAAAAATCCTCAACATCCCGTCAACCTCCATCTTACCAGCAGAGCCAGAATAATTTTTCCTACATGAAATATTATGCGTTCTTTGCCATTTATTGTCGCATCCTTTGCAAAATGAGGACAACACTTTCCTATCCAAAACCTTACCTGTTTTGGCTCCTATTAGAGTACATACTCTAATCAACGATAAATGTCCTCTCGTCTTCCAGGTCCCATCCATCACTTACCGTTAAAATGTTATCAGGTAACGAAGAATTTTCTTCGACAGCTGCCCTGTTCATGCTTTTTTCGGCGACTTCCTTCATATCATGTGAAAGTTTATTATTAATAACATCATATGATTTTTGTTAAACAGGATTAGGAAGACTCATTACAGCACAAAATGTTTTTAATGACTCTAAACCTTGACCTATGCATCTCATTGCTAAAATAGATCTTCTGTTAATTTCTGGAGCATTATTTTTATTCCCAGTATTTTCGCAGCTTGAAAAAGTACAAATACTCCCACAGTTTTTACAATGTATTTCAAAATTCGAACATAAACCACGAGTGGATTTTTCATTAATTGTTAATGGTTTTTTTATGACATTTTAAACAGCATGATACTGACAAAATAGAGCTAAAGGTTGAAATAAAATCAAAAATACGATATTCTTTGAAGTTTTCACTTACCTTAACAAGATTTGACTTTAATGAAGTCTGAATTCCTGAAAGTTTTTTACTTGAAGCATTTTTTATTTCGGCACACTTACTTGTATTTTTCATTTCTGCACACTTCCCCGTATCTTTCATGTCTGCAACATGTGAGTCACTTACCTTTAAATATTTATTTCCTCTAAATCTTGTTTTCTTGGGGTGTTTGTCCAATGAGCTTTTCAGAGTATCCATTAATCAAATGATATTTGCATAAAACAAATATCTTCGATTTAGATAAGTGTTTTAAAATAACGTGTGCTAAAGTAAACACAACAGAATCAAAACACAGCAGAATGAATGTGTTGAGTTGCAGGCTTCCTTCTGATCAACACAAGCGCTTAAAATATTTAATGAGGCTTATTAAAAACAGAAAAATGAAACGTGTGCATAAATCAAGAATAAGTGGGCGTGGCACGTGTCCATTTAAAAGCTGTTGTAACTAAATTGCTGTTTGCAATTTTTTGAGTAACTTTCGAAGTTTTTAGAGTATTGTCACGTGGTTAGTATCAAAATGTTCAGAAACAAATGAAGAACAACACATATTTTTTTTCGAAAATTCGAAAAAAAAAAGGTTAACACTCCTGAGACTCTTTAATACAGGTTTATCATCTTCCTCATTTCCTACCCCTAAATGATTTAGCAACTTCGGTAAATCCTTAAGGATTGTACAGTTTTTAAACACATGTGTTTACTTTCTGAAGTAATTAAGGATATATATCTGTGAAACCGAAATATCAAGTAGTATTTTTTTAATATGAGGTTTAACGCTTTTGTTAAGCACATGTAACCCCTGGATATCTTAGAGTATCATCTATATTTTCAACTCTCCTTCTTTCCATCGATTTTTAGCGCGTTTTTCACGTAGTGGAACAAAAGTGCTATTCGGACGTAAATTTCGTCTTCGTTCCATATTTTGTCGTACATTTTTCTCAGCCAATAAGCAACCAATTGACCTCGGGTTTTCGGCATTTGGTCGCATTTCTGCCCTAGATGAGCCGAACCATATTTAAATTTTCCCATAATTCTCCCGAATTTTCCTACACATTTTCCTGAATTTTTCTAGTTTATAACAAAATGTTCTCAAATTTTACCTAGTAAATTTATTGTTTGCAAAAAGGTTTTTTAAAAAAATCTATCTGCATTTTGAGGAAATCTTCATAAAAAATACACTACTTTCTGTTAGTAAAAAGTTCATTAGTTGCATTATTGTAAAATACAACATGTGAAAAACACGCAAAAATTAATTGACCATGCCAATTATTGATATCTTGTTTAAATTTTTTCCCCACTCTTCAGGTGCTGACTAAAAATACACATTTTTAATTATTTATAAGCTATGAAAGTCAGTTTTTTGTTATTAATTTCTTATTATTGTCATTTTGAAAAATACATATAGTAATTTGGTTTACGTACCTTTGTTTTTTTTCATTAATTTATTCACGTATTTTGTTTTGAGAAATACGATTAGAGTGAAAACCTGATTTTTTGCTGTATATAGTATTCCTTAAAGAGGAAAATGGTGTCCAGGGAATCTTCTTTTACGTTTTCTTTGGCCCACATTTCGCTGTAGACGGATGGCAGGAATAAATCCGCTTCTGTCATTTGATTGGTGATCCCCAAAGAGATGTTGCTGTAGGGATTGTGCTGGGGAGAGAGAGAGAGAGAGATAAGGGATGCCTCGGATATAACCACTAGATCCTTACCGTGATTTTGCAGGATAGATACCCAAGGATGAATATCTTCTTTTTTCTTATAGATACATCACTTTAGAGTATAGAGAAAAATTTGTTTTACCCAAATCATTTACAATAGATTGAATTTCTGCCAATTCATGTTATTCCATACTCTACTCACCTGATAACGAAATGCCTAAAAATATAGAAAACGCTTTTATTTATTTAAATCTTTATGGATATCTTTTTATGCTAGGATTTTTGGAAATGAAAGGGCTGACTTATTGGCTAAGTCTACAATCAAGTGTGGGATGAGACATATCAGTGAATAGTCCAAATTCTCTCGACAAGAAAGGAAGGAAGGACTTTTGAACCCCCAAATGGCATAGAAGGTCGACCACATGAGCCCAGGCATACATCAGGAAATCCTTTTGAACTGTTTCAGTAAGTGAAAAATTGCCAAACTGTCAGTGACAAAGAAAATAATAATATATTGATTGATTGTTACATTGAAATGTGGCCGCGGTAGCCTAGTGGCCAAGGCATCGGGTGAGGTACAATCTTTTATGTGTATTTTCCATCATTACTGAAACCTTTTTGTTATTTTTCTCTTATATACATAATTAATTTTTGTTAAAAATTGTGATAGTTATTATTTGTTTTGCAGTTGAAACAGAAATTAAAGGTAACAATGTATTGGATTTACATCCATAATAAAAAATAACTCAATTAAATTTAAATAAAAGGTTTTTTTTACATCGAAATTTTGATAACTAATGAAATATTTGTATTCAAATATATGCTGAAAGCTTTTATGAAATACAAGAAATAAAAAGAGGAATAGAAGAACTTTTCATATAAAACCATCATTTGAATTCGTTTTGTAGTGAATGATACTAATTAGGAATTCAATTATTTTTTAAATTTGAACTGAATTTTTTTACGAAAATTAGATTGTTATTAAAAGGAACGTTTTGTATCTTTGAAACATTATAATTATTTTTTCAGTCTGAAAAATGTTTCTTTCGAATATGGGTTTATTCTTTCGAAATATATTTTGCATTTCTGAAGAACTGAGAATATTGAATATTTGAATATTTGCTAAGTGAAGTGAATCGTGAAGTACTTATTCCTATACTTTTCCATTAATTGAAAATGTTTATCTTGAATATCATATTAAACCTCCAAAAGTTGCAGATTAGAAACAACCTACTTTTAAAACGTATTATATTTTACTGTTTTCTTTTGCATTTTGGAAACTATTTTTGTTATTCCTTTGAAATGAATTAAACAATATAATATTAGAATCCATTTCAAATCTGTATTAATGAATAAATAATGTTACTTTTTAATTAATTAATGCAATAACTATTTTTTAAATAAATTTAATTATGCTTTTCTTTAAACTCATTATTCAAAGAGGAGGATAAAAGATATTACTTTACATATGAACCAAAAAACTTTTTTTAAAGTTCGAATACCGGAAGGAATTTCAAGTTATTACATACTTTGTTATAATATTTATTATACAATAAAGTTGTTTTTCATTGTAGGATATAAAACATAAATATTTATTAGATTCAAATCAATTGTTAACTCAAGTAAAAAAAAAATTAAGTTGATTCGGAAGCAATAACAATGAAAAATGTTAAAACATTTCCAGTATTATAAAATAAATCAGGTTAAAGATGATTTACGTAATCCATAAAAAAATCATAATGTAATTTCTTTTTAGAAAAAGAGAATTTAATTTGGGTGAATTTAATCGGTAGTAGGAACTGCGAGTTTATAATTAAAATGATGACGAGTCCAAAGTTTGATACCATTAAGGAAAAAAGGACTCTAAATTATTAGAACTACATGCACAGATTGACCGCATAGAATTTGAAGAGTTAGATATTTACTTGGATATCGCCTTCACATTACTCATGATTTAAAATTAAGGCATTTATTACAAATATTTGACGAGTATAATTAAAAAAAATTTTAAAAAGAGGTTCTAAAATTATGGTTGCTTTGCCTTAGAAAAAGGGAACTAAATCAGCAGATCCCTTTTACATTAAGTTTCATAAATATATTATTGCTTGTAAAAATTGCTATTTTCGTAGAAGAGTCACCATACATATATAGGTGAAATTTATAATGCATATAATTATAATGATTTAAATAAAAGTTTAAATTCATAATGCAGTTAAAAAATAGTATTAAACATCAATACTTTATTCAGACGTCACGTGCAGCAATGTGAGCCTGAACATTTAACGTATCAATTCATTCAAAGTTTTTAAATCTTGCTGAATAATAACATTCCAGTTGGTACTTATCTGAAGCCTAATTTCACCATACACAATGTCCGATGAGTAAGTCGTCAACCGATCTAATCGCAGACATGCTAAATGATCGACATATCCGGGAAATGTGTGAGTAAGCTGTGAAAGAATTGAAATCTTTCCCACATTGAAGAGCGCTTATATGTTTCGAAAAACATGTGGATAGCATTGTATTTAAAAAAAAAAAGCTTCTGGAATGCATCAAAACTAGGTTAACACCTTGAGCTCTAGAACTTCTCTGATGTAAAGTTCTCTACTCAGGGTCCATCAGATTTTGAACCTTCTAAACCTTAAGAAACGTGGTAACTCCACTGTTTACAATTCTAGAATTTCTTTCGTGTGACGCTGAATACGAGAAAGCGTTCTCCGCAGTAGCGCTTTTAATAAGTGTATATTAATATAATTCAAATAGTAGCGAAACTCATTTAAAAAGGCGAGAATTGTGGAATTCAGTGCCTCTGAAGGCGACTGTGGTAAAGCATCAAACATAAAGGAATACTTGAAAGTACTCCCAGACGTTGACGAAGCGTGGCAATGAGCCGATGAAGATGTATCAAAGAGAATTCTCTACCGTACGTCATCGACATACCGGATGAGATATCTGTTTTTCTTGTCAATATCATATTTTATTGCTCACTACCAAGGTTTTGATGCGTCCTATTCTTTAGGGTCCATCTCTTTAACATATGCAGCAGTGATATTAGATTGCACCCTGTATCAACGACGATTTCGGTAATGGTCCTCTTTTGCGATTTTGCTTTAGCATATTTTCTTCTAGTCAATAATTTGCATCAATCAACAAAATTCAGCAAACTTTTATGGTGTTTTTTGGTGTTTTTATAGCTAATTTTTATAAGATTAGAGAAAATCTCTAGACCAACTCAAGCGCAATTGCTTTGTAATTGCTTATAGTAAGTATCGTTTGCACTTATTTGCATTTTCTATACATTATGATTAATATGCTTTATTTCTTTTGAAATTTTCATAAACAGTAATGTGTAAAGATTTGAATTTTGGAAAACATACATTTGTACCAAAATAGTTATTAATATTTAAAGTTTGGGACGTTATCGTATCCCCCCTCCTTTTTTTTTTTTTTTTTTGGAAAACTGATACAATTTGAATTTTATGAAAGCGCATTATATAAATAGCATACTTTTTATGCGTATATGCTTTACTTATTATTTAATGCTTCGCTAATTTCAATTAAATTATTGAATAATAGTTTACTCGCGTGCGACTACAGTATTTAAACTAGTCATTTCATTAAAAATAATATAAATTCAATGCAAGTTTCCTTTATTTTTATCATTCGAAAGCACAAACCATTCGTTCCAAACAGTTTATTTCCCCCCTCAAAATAATGGGATAATCGCGAAAAAAAACCTAATTGTAGGCAACTTTCAACGCAAAATTAATCTTGCCTCAAACTGAAACATTGAATATAAACGAATTCCGTATCATTAAACTCAAACTCTACTCAAAACTCTTAAATTCATTTAAAATAAGTCCGTCGTGCATGATTAGCTAAATTAATTCACGAGATAAAAGTTTTGTGTTGAAGTTTTGGCGCAATTGTGGTAATTACATGGTACATTGCGTTTCATAAACTTTGTATCTAAAGTGTCCCTAGTGATTCCCTTGTTTCGTAAATGCACTATGAGTAAATGTCTTCGATAGCTACCACCTACTTCGAAATAACTCGGTGATTTTCAATATCAGTAATATTTAATTTCTTTTGATATTTGATTCTGTAGGGTCTTCGAAGGGATCAGGGAATTGTGTTGCTTTACCTCCATCGCATTTTCGATGCAATATTAACGCATTATTAATTAATAGGCTTGGTAATCATAATGCATAGCAGTGTAATTGAAGTTTATTTTAGTTAAGTGTATTTCTAAGTGATTTATTTTTACTGAAATACAATTATTTTAAAGGTAATATACTTTAATAGCATATATCATTAAGAGTCAAATTATTAATTAACGGAGCTCTGATAAATAATTAACAATATTGTGACGATTTGGAAAAAATTGATGAGTAACGTGAGACTTGAGAAATAAAATTATTGGTTTATTATGTCCACAGCTATTAATTACAATATGTACATTCAGATACAATTTATTCAAATTGTTGAGTATTTCAATATTACAGAATATTTGATTGATGATGACGGAGGCAAAAACACAGCGTCTCTTTTCGAGTGTTTTTTAGGAATTGACCTCTTCACACTTGAGTTTCGTGTGGCCCCTTTTTACACCTCGAATTTCACTCGAGGTTTGGCTCGAAAGTGGAGTGTTATTTTTCTCATGGACATCGGTTGTCTGCGTGAGGGCATCTGAAAGGATCCTGCAATATTTTAGGAGTGAACGTGTGAATATAAACGGCGTAAAGTTATCGCATAGTCCAATTTGGAAGCTGCAAGGTAGGAGAACGTTTCAACATTCACATAATTTATTCGAACACAATGTATTTAAATAAAGTACTATGTCCTCATCCATGTGCTGCATTTGAAGTATTATATACATATAGAAATGCAAAAGCATTTCTTAATTGTAAAAGAAAAGTTTAAATGAGTTTTATATTATAAATAAAACTTTCTGTTACTTTTTTTAAAGCAAATTTCTTGTAAACTTTTCTTTTCCTTTTCAATTACTAACTCAAATTTTTTCCTGAAAAGCTTTTAAATGTGCCTTCGTTTGTTGAGGACATTAAATATATGATGAATATCTAAAATATTTCCCTGTGTGTCACTTTATCTAAGAACATTCTTACTATTTAATGGAGTTTTTTAATTCACATGCTAAAAATAGTTTAAATTAATATATTAAGTGCGAACATCTTTCTTATTAAAATATTTTAAAATTTGCTGAATAATTATCTTATTTGTGAGGTTAAAAGAAAAATGCTAAATATGAATTATCTACTGAGGCTCTTTACCTGTATCAATATTCAAATTGTTGATTAAAAATCAATTTTCTAGTTTTCTGCATTTCGTTAGTCAAGATACCTTGAAACAATTATTCAAGCATTTTTAGAAGTCATAATTTTTTACTTGCTCATGTTAAATTTTTCTTTCTTGTCGTAGTTTTAATTTGCAATGCATTATGAGAATATAGTAGCTCTAGGTACGATCTTTGTTCAAATAAGCAATATTTCTTATAAGTATCAATCAAATATAGGTTTAAGATATATACTAAATAATAAAATATACTAATACTGTTTCAAGTTAGTATGCATTATCTTATTATTCTTTATTACTCTGTAAGATTATTCAATTAAAAAATACAATGTTCTATTTGAATGAAAACCATATGTTGTTGAAAGAAGAGACTCTCAGAAAGTTTGTAAGCGATTTTCATCGGAAATTCAAAGACAAAGATTTGAATTCCGATTAATACTGTCATTGATACTTAGGAGCCAATTTGCTGAAGAGCCTGTCTCTATTATTCAAGTATTTAAAAGAGTTCATTTTTCTATAAATGACCAGGGGGTATCGGTAGCCTAATGGTCAGGCTTACAAACTTTTGGCCCGTGTGTCATTAGTCAGGGCCCTAGTGCCACTTAATATCCGTCGTGCAGAGAGGTTGAAGTACGTTAAATCTGTCAAGGATAATATAACTTCCATCGGAGGAGTGTTGTAATTTGGAGACGGAGAGTCAACTCAGGTGTCACCGAGGTTCTTTGCTGATAGCCTTGCAGTTACTTAATACTGTGACGTTAATGACGTCTGGACACTCGCTCCGGAAAAGTTCGTTATTAGAGGCAAACATTTTTTAAGCGCCATCTTTCGTATATTTCTATTTTAAAGAAACTATTTTTTTTAATATGAAAACTGAGAAGGAAAATATTCTCACAAATGAAATATAAAAATACCTGTTTTTATGATGTTAACTAGAAAAAGAGATAATTAAAATATGTTTTATTTTCTTAAATAATAAAAACGCTGTTGAGAGCTTCGTGATTCATAATAACTAGTGTAAAATAAATAATAAGCGCAATATATTTTGAGTAAATAAAATAGAAGCAATTTATACCTTTCTAAACAAAACTTAAGTGCATGCCAAAATTGTTGGTTCGAAAACTAATCCAATTACGAATCAATTCTTACTACAAGGAAGAAATTTATAGTCCTCGATATTCTTTGACTTATGCTAACGTTTAAATACAACGACTCTATCATTTGTTCGAATGCCATGATTTGAAATATTAATTCAATAAATAAATAATGAAGCTCTTAGACTTATTGTACAGATAATAAGTTTACTCTCACTCAGTTCTTCGTAAATATTGTCTCCTATTTCCCTAGCGATTTTTCGCATTTTCCAAGTAAATAATCGAAAATAACTTGAAGCATAATTTTTAATTCATGCAATTTACTTATTTATTTCTGTTGAATATGATAGTGTATAAATGTAAACGGTGTCGAACTTTAATTAGTATGCACTGCAATCATTGGAAACAGCACTAGTACTTAATTAACTTTGGCATATCAGTACAAAATCTTCGAAACACGTCTAAGAATTTGTGCGTTAGCTATTCTCTTAGGCAATAATGGTCTCAGTTGCAAAGTTAATGAATTATTAACTAGCAAATATCAAGAGACCTTATTTACATTAGTGTGATTAAAGATGTGTATATACTACTTATTTCAGATTCAGTGCAAATTTCCTCATTTCGAATAAACAGAAAGTTTTTAAATGTGGTATTTTTTGTGATGCATAAAAATTTCGGAAAACATACAAAAAAAAATTTCTTCTTAAAAATAATACAGTAAACTTTTAAACCTTAATAATTTTTTTTTCAAAATTCATATTATGAACTGCATAATAGTCCACACTTTTATTATAAATATAATGGAGTTAACCAAGGCTTTTATTTCAGGTACAGTTTTTGAGCATCCTTTGCGAATTGACCACCAAGACAATTATTTGATTGATAACATCTAAATGATTTTCTAATAGGATTTGATAGTATTACTTAAATATTTAAATTTTACACTTCCATAATTGGGAATATAATTTATGATTTAATCATTATAGACATATTAAATATGTACAGTTCTTAATGACTTCTACTCACCAATGATTCATAGAAATATCTAAAATATGATTGCAATTATTGGAAATAATATATTTCGACGAGATAATTGATAAAAACCACAAACTCTGAGTATCAATAATGGACGCGGTAGCCAAGTGGTCAAGGTATCGGATCATGGCAGACAAGTCATGAGTTTGAGCCCAGTACCACTAAAGACCCGCCGTGTAGAGGAGCGATGCACTCTAAACCTGTCGAGATATCAAACGTCCTCCCATTGGTGTGGCGTGGTAGTTAGGAGAGGGGATGCTTGCTCAGGTGTCGTCTTTGTCACTAGACCATGGTTCAAAATTACGAGGTCCGTCGCCAAAAGTCAATGACGTTAATATTCACTCACTCTCACTCACTGAGTATCAATAACTTTAACCTTAGTTGCGACCCCATGATTTCCGAATACTTATAATTGCGCATATATGGATGATTCGAAACTACAGCAATTAACATTAACTTATTAAAAATTAAAAGTTAAATAAGCAATTATAGATTTAAACAAGTAATTTTTTTAAAAAAAGTTTAAGTCAATTCCTACTTAGATCAACAAAGGGAAAAAACTAGTTACTTTTTATCAAAAAGTTACTATTAATATAAATAAATATATATATATACATTGACGGAATCACAATATTAAGTGACAAAATAGAACGCGAGTTTTCCTTTTCCTTTCTATGTATGGTGTTGGATTATTTTTTTTTTTTTTGTTTTTGCTACTATTTTTTCATTAAATAAATTTAATCATTATTATAAAATATTATCGTTGGAAAGAAATCACATTCTGAAGAATTAGGCTATCCCAGGTGGGATTCTAACCCATGACTTTTGAATTAGAAGTTCAATGCGCTTTCCATTGCGCTTCAGGGACACGACAAACAATTTTCCTTTCTATACATGCTGTTGGACTATTTTATGCGTCTATTACTATTTATTCATTTTTAATTTAATTAATTAGTTAATATTTGAAAAAACTGTAGTAACATCATCATCCACTACAAGTTTAAAAAAAATGTATTTGAACTTCAATGGATGAATAGAAAGTGTTTTATAAATGATTGAAAATTTGAACAAGATATACATAAGATATATATAAAGGGAGATAGTGAATTAATAGTAGGAATTGGAAACTAGGTTAGCAATTAAACATGATCCTAAATGAGAACTAGACAATCACCGGATATTAAAAAGATAACAGAGCAAATCGAAAAAGTTCGAGCACTGTAATACTTTAATTTGAAGCTCCCCTCACCATCAAAGAATAATAAGCATCGTTGCATCAATTTTTAATAAAAAAAAAACTTATTTATTAAATATTTGTAAAAAATTATAAACTGGAATTAGAGAAACGAATAGACGTAGTTTCAACTGTTTAAAGTTCGAACAAAGAAATAAAATCAAAAGGGTTTGTTTGTTGCAGTACTTTAAGCAGCAGCATCAAGGAATCATCACTACTACCGCTAATTCATGAAATTTTGATTAAAAATAGCGAAATGAAAAGGATACGTTTCTGATGTTTATATTAAACAACAATTTTAAACTGCTATTTTTAAAATATTTGTATTTACAATATATTTTGATTTTATATTTAATACTTATTATTAAAATTGAATAATTTAAACATATTATTCACCTCTGCACATCTCTTCCCCCCCCCTTTTTTTTTAAAGATTTTCTTAAAAGAAAATCATGTGTGTGTGTATTCGCAAATATATTTCAAATTCTTTTAAATTAAAATACTATTGATAATGAAGGCTTGCTTTTGTTTCATCGTTTTTTCTCTTTTTACAAAAAAGGAGGAAAAACCCTGGCTGTATCTTAAATGTAAATTTATTCAAATTATTTCAAAAATATCTGTGAGATATTTTTCCCTTTATAAATAAAAAATCAAAGGAAGATTCGATAAAGCCTTTAGAGTAGTTTTAATTGGGATTTCTCTCCTTCGTATCTAGAAGTTTTTTGCTTTTTGCAGTAAGATATTGGAAGGAATAATTGTGATAATGACCATATGGCTCACATTTCATTAATAAAATTTTGTTAATACAATTAATTAATAAGTGGAAAATTTTTCAGTATTTATTTTTGTAATAATAAATTAAAATCATACATTTAAATAATTTAATAATACTTTGTTTTTAATCAAATGCATGGCAGCTGCATTTTGTTATAGTCAAAGTGACTTAGTACTAAATAATGATTATATTAGCTAAGACATGACGTAACACATCACTCAATACGTCCCGGGCCTAACTAATAAAACAACTTTTAGGCAAAATTGAGCTTTATTTATGAAAATATTTCCCTTCAAGAATTAAACATTCAGCCCAGCGCTCTTCAAATTTTTCAATATCTTTTTCGTAAAAAGATTTGTTTTTACTCTCAAAAACTTCTTCATTTTCTTGTAGCATTATTTTAAGGTCTACAAATTGGCAGTAGTCCCTGGGGGCAAGATCTGGAGTATGTTATATGGTGGGTGGGAAAGTAATTCGAAGCGCATTGTTTTGCTTGAACAGTGTTTTCTCCATCACAAAGCAATGGTAACACACGAATTCTTTTTTATCCTTTGTTTCTAAGCAAACAAACGTTTCTTTACTAAAATCTCTGTAACTTTTCAACGAAACAAGATATTATCACGAAATTTTGACACGTGCCGTTTGAAAGTTAGTACTACTAGGTTAGACCAAAAAAAGTTAGAAGGTAGCACCATCTATATGTTAGTCCCGGGACTTACTGAGTGATGTGTTACATTAGAAATGTAACACCAAGAAGGGTACATAAAGTGAAGAACCTCAGCAAACTGAGAATGGGAACAGCGTCCTCAATAAAGTGTAGAAAAACAAACCTATAGACTAGGTACTGAGCTAATGAAGCGTCCTTAGGTTAGGCTCTCCTATCTCTTGCTACGATTTGAGAAACAGTGTACCTTCTGAACAAGGCATGCAAATGGCGTCCAATTACTTCATAGACGTGTTTGGATTATGCTGTAGCTAAGGCGAATCATTGCGCCACATCTTGAGGAACACGTTGGTTGATGTTTGCAGTTAGAGTTTATCGTGATTGTAAAGGGTACTGAACATTCCTTAAGAGATGGGTAGTATCACTGACCTCAGGGCATCAATGACGTTTCATTGGTCTGCCACAATGCCCTGTATACAAATTGAGGTAACTTTCAATCTTACGCTATGCCCAAACCAAGATTCTGCTTTGTCGTAAAACGGGGCTGTCTACTAGTGCAACCAGATTGGACCATCGCCATCACACTTATACATGACAAATATCATTGGACAAACAGAAACATGTCTCTCATCTTAAAACACGACCTTGTATCTTTTTGTAGCTCATGTCGCTCTAGTTGGATTCCATTGTAAACGTCGACGTTAGTGCTGTAAAGTCAATAGCATTCTTTAGGGACTCGATGGGTGCAAGCAACCAGTCGATGGGTAATGATTCATGACAACATGGAAACATCCATAACGTCCTGTAATTTTTGTAAACAGATGGCAGAAGTTGCTGGAGATATGGCAACCACTTATTGGAAAAATCCAATATCTAAGGGCATAGAACTCGCTGTGACTTTCAAACTTGCCACATGTCCTTATTCCAACAATAATTGCCGCATCAACGTGGTTGAGCTTGTAGCCTTGGGGTTAGAGCATCAGACGCCAGACCGGAAGGCCTGGGTTCGATGCCCGATGCCACCAAATACTCTCCAAGTACACACGGAGTACGTGCTCGTTAAATCAGTGGGTCCGAATGGTGCCGCCATCTATCGTGAGCAAAATCGTACTGTCACCTTCATGGGCTCAAAGCTTAGGCTGAACGACAGGCGTGTCTCTAGCTCGTTGTCATGATGAATTTCGTGGGCCTCGATCTGACTACGTCAGACAGGTGGCATACGCAATAACAACGTGGTTAAGCTTAGGTACGTGTTAGCTGAGACTTTATGTATGGGCCACACACATCTTCCTGTTTTTAGTCCAATTATCACGCGCCCCTAGTAAAACTCTGCAGGAACTATGCAGCGGCCTGGCATTTTCTACTCATAGCTTGTCTTTCGAGAAAACCAATTTGCTCAGTACCAGGAATTCCTGAAAGAAATAATATCAAGGAACATCCATTCTGAAATTTATTTCTCTTATATCCTATTTAACGCTTGCCAGAAAGCACTAATCACTTCACATCATTTGCATAAATCAGTGTAATGCGTCTTCCCCGAAGTTTGCATAATTTAAAATTCTAACTTAAACAATTATTACTAAGTTTAAAATAACAGTAATATAACATCTTTTAGAGATAAAAGGATAGAGCAAACTTGCGTACTAAATTATTTTGAAAAAATATATAATATAAAAACGTAAACAGATAAATTTAGTAGCTATATTTGTAAGCTGTTCTTCTAAATTAAATCCCATTTGCTTATTTGGTACTTTCTTCTTATTTCCTCCAAATAACTAAATATGCCAGAAAAGTGTTTGGACTAATAAATAAATATTTTCTGAATAGAATAGATCATTAGTGATTTAATGATAAAATACTAATGTTTTTTATTCTCCTGACATCACAGCATATGATTTTGCATATTTTAGTTTTTAAAAGTTTTATCTTTCAAAAAAGTGCATTAATTCATTTCAATTACTTCTTAAGAAAAATACCAAGTGCGATTAATTAAAATTTAGAAGTAATTTTACTTATACCCCGTTTTTTTTTAAAAATCAGCAATTTTTACAAAATTATGAATGATGAGCATTTAAAAAAATCCATTTTGGATTCGCTTCAACGAAAACCATTAATGAAAATGAAGAGAGATAAAAAGAAAACAAATAATCAAAAAGAACTATTTTGACTAGTTTTTGTGTATGTTCGGAACCACACGAATTCGATTTTCTATTTTTTAGTGAACCACTTCAGTTTTCATATTTTTAGTTGATATTTTGATGATAGCGATATGAAAAAGTGACATATAATTATTTGAAAAAACCTCGTATTGGATTTTTCATCCTTGGAGAGGAAACTCTCCATCTTCTCTTATATTCGTTTGAGGTATATCATATAAGATCTTTTATAGTTAAAGTAGTATCTAGTGTATTAGATTTTCCTCTATGTGATGTGAAAGAGTTGTTCTGTTGTGATGTATGGAGTTGATCGACTTTTCGATTACTTTTTTATGATGCTAAAAGAAACTTAAATATTTTTAAGGGATATTCTGATCTTTATTCCCATATAAATGGGAATTGGGAATACAAATTATTTTCATCTCACTATTCATTGGCGCAAAATTTTTGATGTACTTAAAATGTATATCTTGTCTCACTTTGAAAGCTTTCAAAATCTGTTGATTAAATCACTTAAATTGAAATTTACAGAACATTCTCAACAAATTAATTTGTTAGAAACGGAATTCGATCAAATATTTCCTGACTTTAAAATTTTTGAATAACAATTTCGTTTCTTAATTTCATCTCTATCTGTCGATATTGAAGTTGTTGAAGTTGTTGATTAATTGAAATCTAATGTGATTTTTTGATGAAGCACAAATGTTTGGAAAAGTTGAAACTCTATCTCTCTCTCTCTAGATTTTTATACATATTCATTTGTAAATCGTTTCTTAAAATGTTATCATTTGTTACGCGTATAGAGAATGGCTATGTTTGGAAGTATTTATTTATGCGAGAAACTTTTTTCTTTAATGAAAAGTAACAAAAATTCTCAGAGAGGTCAAGATTAAAAGATCCACATTTATCATCATTTTTTTAAAAATTACATCAGCTAAACATGTTTAACCAAAATTTGACTACTTGCTTTGAGAGAAAAATTGATGGCAAATATCCTCTAAAAGCAATATTAAATTGTATTCCGTATTATAACGTTTGCTTTTTTTAATAAAAAAGTATAAAACATGTATGTCTAAAAAAATTAACTAAAATATTAAACGATTATGGTGTTTAATATATAATACATTGAGTTTTATATATAAAATATTTAATCATTCTAAAAATCCTGTTTTATTAATTTTTTGAACATTGAAAACATGCAGCCCTCAACTTAATATAAAATAGCTCATGTGGCTCGTGATATCAAATGAGATTGACATGCTTGTTATACATTGTTAAATATAATTCGAGTAAATAAGCCACAAGTAATAATATAATAAAACTTTTAAAGTACAATAAGACTTTATTTACGAGCATCCTTTTCAATGATATTATTTAACCTAAAATTATTAACTACCTGAATTAAGAGAAAGCTTATAAAAACTAGGAAACACAAACTTTATATTTTCTGGTTTTAAACTTTGCAGAAATCGTCTAGGAGAGAAAGTGGATCAATAAATACAAGATAGAATAAAATAAAAACATATAAGATGTAATAAAAAAATAAGATCAGAGGCTTACTTTAAATATTCTAGAATTAAAACTAAAATTAGTTTCCCGTGTTTTGAAGTGACAAACAAATGGTATAAACTATTTTAGCAATCTAATGTGTGTTAATAATATAACTTTCACATTATCTTTGGAGTAAAATTGTAAATCTCCTTCAAATCTGAAACAAATATATTAGTTCACATCTATTGCACTTAAATTAGTTTGCTCTAAAATTCCGTTTAAATAGCTCTCATAAAAATATCGGCCACATGTAATTTTCTTAAACATTAAATCTTTTTCAGTGTTTAAGAATGTTAAGATAGAATTTCTGTTAGTCTAAAATTTCCTTTTTAGTAGTATTTAAAGAAATCAAAGTAATCAAGGATTTACTTTCTGTGTTTTTCCGATAAGAAAAAAGAAAACCAAGCAAACTTCAGGAGAGAAATGTTGGCAAATAACTGTAGGATATCACGAAAGACAAATAATAAAAGCCCCCATCTGAAAGAATAAGGAATCCATAGAAAAAAAGCAAGAACTAACGTTTATCTTTTTTTATCTAGAACATAGGACGTGTTTCTCTTTTTGTGCAGAATTCTTTATGGATGTATGACGATTCTCAATGGGATTTTTTATATCTTATGTCATCAATCACTAGGCTAAGCGAGTAATATCAGAATTGAAAAATAAATATTTCCATCAGCTTCTTTTAAAAACAGTTCATACGAATGCTTCAAAATCTAGTGTTTAAACAAAGTGGTTACATGTGGCAATATGTTTTAAATTGAACTTCAATTTGAAGTTATTGTAAACAGATTTTTGAAGCGCGTATGTATTTTACAGAATTCGAGAATATACAAGAACTACCACATGAAATATTAAAAGGGAATGTTACATAAATATATGTCCTCAATTATTAGATTTAATACAGTTCTAACAAAACATTTTTTCAATCAGAATACTCCGTTTTTAAAAAGTACTTTTATTGCAACCAACTTTCTAAAATAAATCTTATTAATAATAAGATTGAAAATTTTATTATATTATAATAATCTTTTCAATCATGCTCTAACTAAATTAACGATCTACAAATGATATTTTAAGGAAATTATCAACAAACTTATAATGCAATGTTTGTGATATAGATTCATGTAAAACACAATTTTATTGTAGGATATAATATTATATTCACTATAAAATGATTTGATGATTTTTTTACAATTAATCAAGACTTCAGTATTTCCTTGGAATTGTTTCTAGATCAATGTGGTCAAATATTTATGGTTGCAGATTTGTGACCAAAATTGTTTCCATTGAGTTTTTAGTTTCGAGTCCTTATGACTGTAAAGATCCATCCAATTGAGGTAATGGCAAGTATAATTTTTGAATATCTCAGTGGGGTATGACACTTTAAGGTGCATACCCTACCATAGTATGAAGTCTACCATATTATAGTTCACCACACCATACCAAGCTACCATAGTATGAAGATCTGGAAAGTGAGCTTCATGTCGTGTGTTCTCTCACTTTAACTCTGCTCAAAATGCCACGGTCCATCACTACAAGCCTTTGTTTTGCTTTTAAGTCAATAAATATTCAATTTATTAAGCTTGTTCAAATGGAAGTGATTCAAAGCTTCACATGCGAACAATTTTCAATGTATTTTCGTGAAGTAAACGCTATAGTGAAGGTGTATGTACCACGCATACGCGTGCGCAAACAGATTTCTAATAATTACCTTCGTAAGAACGTGGCATTCATTTAAAAATAGTTGGTATGGATGCAAATGCGTCCATATTCATTAGCAAGCTGAAATAGTTTTTAATACTGGAAAGGTGAAAGCCGGAATGGGCACCAGTTCACAACGTTTGTTGTGCTACAGAGATGACGGTGACGTCTTTATGCAGCACATAGTTGCTGAGGATAAAACCTAGTGTCACCACTTCCACCCTCCAGCATACAATGGAAACATCCTGACTCACATAAGTCCTAAAAATTCATATGCGCGTATGTATGGCCGATCAGACTAGACCCAAAAATTTTCGGAGGGGTTTCCAACCCACTAATGAACATTTGTTACTTTCTGATTGGTAGTTCCATAATAATAAGCCATAACTTTTGGATACTTTAAGCTTGGGCACTGTATTTTTGACCTCTTTTCCATAACGCTGCGTGCATTGTTACAGGGGAATCGGATTGTTTCAAGCATTTCCTACCGTGTGGCATTCTGAATCATATTTGTATTAGTTTGGCACACACAGCTATACGGTTACAAATTACAAACCTAAAGTAATAAAAAAAACATATTTCCCATTTTTAAGTATTTTTGCGACATATGCGAATCCTTATTTATAATTTACGTCAATTCTCTAAAAAATTTATTTTTAACTATTTTATTTTTCAGATACATTTTATTACTATTATTATAGTATTTATTATTAGATAAACAAGGAATGAATAAATATTTTATTTTCAAAGCAAAAAGTTATTTTGGAGAAGAGATTATCTGTCGTAAAAATGATCTAGAAGTACTCTACCAGCCCTAATCAAGTATTACATTATGAATGCCATTAACTCTAACAGACAACCATTAATTCAAATTAGTTCTGTCTTTTATTGAGTTGTTAAGCTCAGGCGAGAGTGTGAAAAAGCTATTGTTCAAGTCAAGTTTTTATTGCTCCTCATTTATACAACCATATTTATAGTACACGTAAGAGATAACATAATTTATTCTCGTGTTAAATTTATTTTGTTGTAAATTAGTTTAAATATGTTGAAAAATTGAGCTTATGGTCGACTCGAAAATTAAAGTTTAAAACGCGATATGTAATTTTAACGAAAAATTTGGAAAACATTGTATGGGAATAAAGAGAAATTAAATACTTTTCTTCAAAAAGAAATTTGAAAACATTTTGATTCTTTGCTATTCAAGAAATTTATCAATTTAAAAAAAAAACACATAATATAATTTAACATGACTCAAATTATATTGCTTCCGACGTATGAACCTTATTTGCATATTAAGGTATGTGACTACCCTAAAATCGTGTGTGGTGAAATTTTTCGAAATTTTTTTTATGTTTTTATATTATAGCCCATATATTTAAGATTCCAAAAATACTTTATTTTAGTTCCTACGATATTTAGAAGCAAAGTTATAGCTTAATTAGTAAACCGGAAATGGGTATTTAAAGAGACATAAAATGTAAACAAATAGTTTGAACTCCTTTTTCGTGACTTTTAAGCAAGATAAACATTCATTACTTATTGTAAATACAGATCAAGGTATCCTTTACTTATTTAATAATATTTTTTTTTCCATCTGGCAACTGTTTTTTTTTAATTCAAGCTTGTTTTATTGAATGGCAATATTATTATCGTCTATACTTTGTTTACATTGTTCATTCGAAAGCGTTCTTCTTTATTACTAATTATTTTTGATATTTTTACAATTTATTCATTTATTGTATTTAATTTTAACGTTTTATTTCATTGTGAATAATTTCAAAATGCTGAAAACTAGATCAAAAGTGTCTAGAAAGAGAAGGTTTTATGGAAACAGATTTACCAAGTCAGCACCAAACAGTAACAAGGCGTCGTCTGCAAGTGAAGCAAAATTGAGCACTAATGACAGTTTTGATGTGCCTGAACCTATATTTCATGGTTCTACAGGTAATCGAATTATTGATTTCCAAGCTTTATTGGGAATTATTTCAATCCTGTGTTTTCCGGAATGCTATGCAACTGGATTGAAACTAACAGAAGATTCCAGGGAAGGACTTTGCTCTAACTTGTGTGTGTCTTGCAGTTGTGGATTCATGACTGGCTTTACTTCTACCCGTAAAGAAAATAAAAAATTCACTCTCAATACTATATTGGTATTTGGATTGAGATTGATTGGCAGGGGATTCACAGCTGGTAAGAAGTTGCTATGTACTTTAAATTTGCCCTGCATTTCTAAAAACACCTTCAGAGCTCATGAATCCAAACTGCTGGAAGCAGTACAGTTTTGTTCTGAAGAAAATATGAAAGCTGCATCAACAGAAGTGCGAAATTTTTTAAAAAGTACAACTTGTGGTGTTTCAGTAGATGGCACATGGCAGCGGAAAGGCTATATGTCGCTTAATGGCTGCGTCTCAGCTATTTCCATTGATACTGGGAAAATTTTAGATTTGGAAATAATGACTCAGTATTGCAAAATGTGTGAAATGAAAGTGAAATCTGAGCATGAATGCTCAAACTATAAAGGATCCTCAGGAAATATGGAAGCTGTTGAAGCTTTCTGAATTTTTGAAAGATCATTGATAAAACGAGACTTGCAGTACACCGAGTACTATAGTGATGGCGATTCCAAGGGCTTTTTACAAGTAAAGAATATATATGGGGAAAACAGTGTCTCAAAACTCGAATGTATAGGTCATATACAAAAAAGAGTAGGCTCACGTCTAAGGAAACTAAAAAAGAACACCAAAGGACTTGCTGGAAAGGGCAAACTAACTGATAAATTTATCGATAAACTGCTGAACTATTACGGGATTGCCATCCGTAGCAATGTTGGATGTCTCGAAAAAATGCAATCTGCTGTAATAGCTGTTTTCTTTCACTGCTGCTCTAGCAATCAAAATCCCATGCATGGGCAATGTCCTACAGGGAAAGACAGCTGGTGCAAGTATAAATGAGCATTATGCGATGAAAAAGTACACATAGACAAAACAACAGGCCTTTCAAATTCAGTCATTAAAGTGATAAAGCCCACTTACTTAGCACTCTGTGATACAGATTTGTTAAAAAAATGCCTCCATGGCATGACCCAAAATAATAATGAAAGTTTTAATAATGTATTATGGTCTATTTTAACAAAAGAAATTTTTGTTCACAAGAAAACTTTGTTTTAGGGTTCACACATTGCTGTCCTATTATATAATTCAGGTTATTTAGGACTGTTGCATGGCATTTAATTATTTAGGTATGGTAATTGATCCAATGATACTTAAAAACTACATGGGAATCGACACAGAACGTATTCAAAAATCAAAACGCCAGTCATTACCCTCAACAAAACTCTCCAGAAAACAGCAAAAAGCCAAAAAAAAAAGTCAAAATTAGCTAAAAATGAAGCTAAAGAAGGCTTAACCTATAAATATGGGGAGTTTTGAAAATGTTTTGTAAGTAGAAAAGTATTTACTTTGTGTTAAAAAAAATTTAATGTGTTTTACGAGAAACTTTTTCAATATTTTTCTTCACGATAAAGTTCACTATACAAAATATTTTTAAGATAGTAAATTGAAATTTTCAGAACATGTTTTGTGTAGTTCTATCTGTGTTATGAATCAAAATCTAATGTATGTATATATATATAAATATTTAATTGCTTTTTTGTGAAAAAAATCATTAATTTTTTTAAAAAATGAGTTTTTGCATACAATTTGGCGTATTTAAAACACTTTTTCAAGTATTACAAATCTTTTGATACCTAACACAGATAAAGATGTTATTTATGTTCTGTATAAATATTATATGAATACACTTATTAGAATTTTGTGTGAAAGATTTGTCGTAACTGCAATTTTTCACCAAAATTTCGCTAAAAACGACAATTGTTATAGTGTATAAAATTCTCAGGAAAACAGCAAAAGGTTAAAAAAAATTCCAAATAAGTTTTACATGAAATTTAAAAGAGCTTTAGCTATAAATATGGTGAGTTTAAAAAATGTACAATCAGTAGAAAATATTTCACATAGCATTAAAATTTTTAAATGCATTTTCTGAGAAACTATGTTTTTCAATTTTTTTCTTCACGGTACGGTTGACTACAATATTTCTTTTTAAGATATTGACTTGAAATTTTCAGAGAATCTTTAATTTAGTTTTATCTGTAGTCTAGTCTATAATCTAATACCTGTGTATATATTTATTTATTTTATTGCACTTTTTGTGAGAAAATAACATTAGTTTTTTGTAAAAAAATGAGTTTTTGCATAAAAATTGACATATTTCGAAAACTTTACAGAAGTATTATAAATTTTATAGTTATAATCACAGAAAATGATGTTATTTATATACTGTATAAATATTATTAGAATATATGTATCAGAATTTTCAACACAATCCTTACCGTAATTGCAATTTTTCACTAAAATTTCACTCAAAATTCCCTATATTTCCAAAAATATTTATAACTTTGTAAAAACTGTGTTTGAATTCTTACTTTTATGTCCCATTACAAAAAAAAATATGTTTACATAAGTTAAATTTTACATATTTCAAAAAAAGTGCTCCGAAGGTAGTCACATACCTTTAATAAATAAAAGTTTCCTTTACCATCTGCTTTCGAATACTTTACAAGAAAAATATATAAATTTGCTCTAAACATATCAAAAGATAATTATCTATACAAATAAATAAAATTGAAGTGTCTGTTTGTAATTTCAAATTAGCAGCTTTTTACTTAATGCACTAAAAGTATATAAGGTACTCATAACAAAAAACCAATTTTTAAATTTTTTGTCTGTCTGTCTGTCTGTCTGTCTGTCTGTTTGTTCCGGCTAATCTCGGAAACGGCTGGTGCGATTTTAAAAATTCTTTCACTAATGGAAAGCTACATTAACGGGGAGTAACATAGGCTATATTTTATTCCCGTATTCTTACGGGAACGGGAACTATACGGGTGAACGTGAAACTGAATGCCAAGATGAACGCCAAATTGAACGCCAAGCTGAGCTAATGAAGTCGTTGTTTTGGTTACTGGCGACCGATGCTCTTCATGAGACATAATAGTGTTATATATACGCGCACATGATAATACGCTGACACGTGCCATAATTTTTTTTTATGATAGTTATCTCACTGTTCAGTTAAGTAGAGCATCGGATGTTTCGTATGCACTTTTAAAAATAATAAATCAAGGCTTCATAAGCAAAAAGCAATGCAAGAAACAAAAAATTGATAAGTTTTACGGATAGTTTTAATAATTTCTTTTTTTTTATTTACATTTTTAGTCCCATTTAAACAATAGTTATTATTTGCTTAATATTTATATTGTAATCGAAGAATAATATTTTTCAAGGTATCTTTCATTTTTCTACCTCTCTGTTTTTCTTAATTCAAATTGTTCTTAATTTCTTAATTGTGAGTTTCTTTAATGTGGCGTTGCGGTGGCTCAAGTGGCGTTATAGATAATTATCCCCATTTTTAAACTATTAGACGTACAGTCTTGAAATTTGATAAGCAGATTCCTTTCGTAAAGTAGAGAACCGCTACAAAATGGGTTTCGCGAATATGAACTACTAAGTTTAATTTCGGGAGATTAAGAGGCGTAATTGATAAATATTTCCATTTTAAACTATTTGGTCATCCTGCTTGAAAATTGGTAGGCATGTTCCTTTCATGGAATAGAGTTCCTCTAACAAAGAGTAAAGCGAAAATTGACCCCCAAGGAGGGTTGCGAGGGGTCAAGAGGAGTTACAGAAAAAAATTCCTGTTTTTAATTGTTTGACCCATATACTTGAAATTTGTTAAGCATGTTTCTTTTGTTGAATAGGGATCCACTAAGAATGTATTTTAAGCAAATCAAGTTCTGGGGGGTGCAGGGGATTACTGGGACGTATTGACAAAAAAAATTACTTTTTTCGAGTTACAAGGACTATAATAATGAAATTTGGTTTGCATTTTTCTTTTGTTGAGTTGAAATCCGCTAAGAGCGGTTATTTTGGAAAACGGCTCTCAACGGGATTACGGGGATATTGATAGTAAAACTTTTGTTTTTTTTCCTGTTAGATTTAGACTTGAAATTTGGCTTGCATGTTCAATTTACGGAGTAGAGATCCACCGAAAATTGGTTTTGCGGGAATCCACTTGGTTTTTGGGTTACGAAAGAGCAAACATCATTCTATGGTTCAATTTTAGAGATTTTTAGAAAACACAAATTAGATGAGTTCTGCCCCTTTTTTTTTATGAACAGGCGACAGTTACAGGTATAAGTATATTTTTCAATACAATCGAATTCTTAATGCAGGACTTAGATATCAATAATTTATACATATATATAAGCAGTAAAAATTTATAAAACATCATGAAATTCCCAGCGAAGCGGGCGGGTAACAGCTAATTTTAAAATAAATAAGCATCTAGTTTAGATAAAAATTTATATGTTTAACTGCTAAGTTAAAATTTTATGAATTTTTTTCATGAATTCTTAATATGTGATTTCAAGGAGATGCTTATGTTTTATATTCAGATTTCAAATTAAGTAAAACATTAAAGCTCTCGTGTTTTCATTGTAGCAAACCGAATATCGATAGTACTTTCTTTATAATCGAACACTTTTGATCAAATTTCAGGAGCAAAAATTAAAATCGGTAAAACGGACAAAAATTAAAAATAATGTGAATTTAAGTAAGAAATTTATTTGTGTTCTTAAGAAGTTCCATAAATATTTCCAAAAGCACATGTGCGAAAGACTTCCTGTGTATTTATTTTTCTCATGGTAATATAATTTATACAAGGTGTTGGCGAATTCAACCAACAAATTCAGAGGGGTGATGGATGGCAGCTCGAAGACGACAAATCATCATAGTACATGGAATCGCAAAATACGTTTAGACGCTGAAAACCGCGATGACAGTAGCCGTCGGGAGGACGATACACCAGACGAAAGGTGTGGCCGAACGAATGGGGGAGGGGAAATACATATATTGCCCGGATGTCTCAAAGGCACAAAATACCTTGTTTTATTTCAACACAATTCCCAGAGTTGCTGAAGGGTGTACCAGATATTGCGCACATGAGCGTGTGGTTAATGCACGATGGTAGAACAGCACATTTTGTGATTGTGGGGCGTAACCACCTTCATGCTACATATCTCTTTCGGTGGATTGGGAGTGATGGATCTGTTGGCTTTCACACTCCCCGGAACTTAATCCTTTCGATTTCTTCTCCTGGAATGTCTTGTGTATAAAAAACATGGCAACAGTGGAGGATCTCACGTCACGGATTCAGCACACCGAATTTGTTTGAACGCGTCCAACAATCCCTCGTCCGTCGGTGTCAGCTGTGGTATGACCTACGTGGCAACGAATTCCAACAATTCCTGTGACAATCACTTATCGTTACAATTCTGACGTCAAGCTGTGATGCATTATACGTATTGTAAACATCTTTACTTCTAATGAATGTATATCAACTTTTATTTTTCATTTTTATTCCAATCGGCTTCATAACTGTTTTTTTCCCCTATTACTCCCTCCTGCCAGCCCCTGTTCTACGGTAATTTGTCACCCTCAAGTCCTGCAATTTTCCTTAACGTGGCGATGGGGAGTTCCTCGGCGGAATGGGTGAAATACGTCGGGAGATTTTTTCTCATGGTAGGGCCACGCTTACCGTGAAGGCCATTCCACTATGTCCAGTTAGAAACTGCAGGTGAAGGAGCCCAGTGAGTCTTCTACTTCTTGGTGCTCCGGTCTTTGCTGATCAAAGAAGCTTCACCTTTTTCTCCATCTATGACTTATGCACTTTCTGGAATTCATGCTGCATCAGCCGTCGAGCAGTCAGCCCTGGTGATTCACTTCCCCTTTAATGCAGCAGGTAGGAATAATTTATTCTGACTCGTTTCAAGAGTGACCACCTCCGAAATTTGATTTTTAACGATGGAAGCAAAGTTCTTCCGACTTGTGTTAGGTGTTCTGTCTGCCAGATATCTCTAAAACACATTCTTGACTCCCCGGGGTTTACAAAACAAGAACTTTATGGGAACTCTATGATGGTGTTGGACTTTTTGAGAGTGAGTAAAATCATGGTCTAGCTTGGCTAGACATGGAGATGAGCAACAACAACCACTCAACAACATGGTAATTTGTCGTCTGAATCTGTAGGTCGAATTCCGCTAAATTCGATTGTAGGTTTCGATGTGTATTCGATTTATTTTATTATGAATCATTTTTGCTTTGATTATATGTTGAATAGTAATGCACAATTAATCGATGATCATTGTTTTTTCTGTTTTATTTGCAATTGAACATTTACAAAAAAATCCGTCTTTATTAAACTTGCTTTAATAATATATAATCAATAATGATTAAATTATGTCCATACATCCTACTATAGCAATAAATATCTTCTATTGGATATCAAATGTGCTGCCACATTATATCGATGAAAATAACTAAAAGATGTCACAATAAGAATTCTTTCATTACAAATGATACCCACTCAATTGATTTTTATACATTTCAGTCTTCTCTTTTCGCTTGATGATCATTCGTTATATTGATACAACAGCTTAGATTAGGCTTAGAACAGCTTAGATAAAAATACTTTTAAAAATATATCTTTAACTGCTTGCTTTCCTCCGTAACCTGAAATATTCTACCATATTATTAAATTTTAAATTTTTATTAAATTCAAATGACACAAATTGACCATTGTACTATTTCTTTATCTCCGTTTAATTATAACTAATGTATGGTGTTTGCTTACGAGAGAAAAATGTTATTTATTTTTAATTAGTGTAAAAAATTTCTTTTTGCAATTTTATTCTCTGAAACCCATATCCAATCGTTATAAACTCAGTTATACAAATTATGGATTTTCACAAGTCAAACCATGGCACTCGAGTCATTTTGTTTGGTTTTTACGAATTTAACTGAGGTAGATGTTACAAATGAGGCTTTTTCCCCCGTAATAATTATATTGAATAATTAATATTGGCTGGAAAAACAACTATTTTCAAAGCATAACTTCTGAGAAAGAAAAATCAAAATGCACTAAGGAAACACCAAAAATGTGTGACACGATTTCAATGGAAAATACCTAAATTAAGTATACTGAGGAAAAGAGCTGGGGTAGCACATTGGCCATGATCAGTCGAACCGTCAACGAAAATTAAATTAACAAGTTGAATTGCAGATGTCATTGAGATCAGACTTCATACATATCAACTTATGTAACTTGGCATAACGAGACTCTTTGCGATTGCAAAGTTCCTTGCTAATAAGTTATCAGTATATACAGTCCAGTAAAATTAATGTGACCACCTGTCTAAAGCCAGAATATAATCAACTTTCACAAAACGAACTGCTGTGAAACGTGCAGGAAGAGAGTCAATTAGGTTCTATAGGTGTTCACAGGGATGTTGAGGATACCGACTCCAGTGCTATGGCCAGCTGACCTAGGATACCTGGCGCGAACAACCCTATAAAGATAGTCCCAAAGACTTTTGCTGCATTGCCAACTTGTTGGCATGCGTTGTCCTGCTGATAGATGCCCTCATACTGAAGGGAAAATGCGCATATAGGGGTAAACATGGTCCACAAAGACAGTTGCGTGTTTGTATTGATCTATTGTTGCCTTCCAAAATGATGAATGAACCCAGAGACGGCTAGGAAAACATTCCCTAGACCATAATGCTCCAGCCTGAACCATTTCGGCAATGGTTGCAGGGTATTTGCTTTCAGAGATTTCATGCCGTATACGCCAACGCCCATCTGTCCGATGGAGCCTAGAACGTGATTCAACGGAAAACGCTACCCATTGCCACTCAGTGGATGTTCAGTTGCAGTACTGACGTGCTAAGTCCCGCCTTCGTTGAGGATTAACAGCAGCCAGCATAAGTGCATGAACCAGGCGTCTGCTTCGGAGGCCCAGACACAGCAACGTTCACTGAACAGTAGTTTGGGAGGCATTGTTGGTAGCTCCTTGGTTCATCTGGGTGGCCAGTTGCTCAACGGTAACACGTTTATTTGTCCAAATGCATCTCCGCAGTCGTCGTTCACCTCAGTCGTCTTTGGCCCGTGGTGCATCCCATTTGCCTTGTCACTGATTTTGGACAGTCCCATTTTGCCATTCAGGGTACACTTTTACCACGGTGGCACGCGAACAGTTCACAAACTTAGCCGTTTCGGAAATGCTTCCACATTTACCCAAAAGCCAATCATGCCCTTTTGGACGTCGGATAAATCACTCCGTTTCTGCATTATGCTAATAATTGCAACATTTTTCAAAGTTCTCACACACCCCTTATATAGGTAATTCTGTGATTGGTTGGCTTAATAACCTTCTGCGATTATTTATTTAACGTTGGCGTCGAAAGTATGTGGTAGTCACCTTAATGTGAATGGAATGTGTATTTGCTTTAATAATTATTAAGCCTATTGAAATTGGATAGAATGGACAAATTTGTTAAAACTCTAATCGAACGTTTCATAAGAAATAGCAATAAATTGTTACCTGATAAAAATAGTAAAACTGATATCATTTGATTTTATTACATTTGAAAATTTATTTAAAATGCTGGATTGGTTTCATTTTAGCAAGATTGTCCCTCAGCAAATCTTAAAGGCAATCTAAAAATTTTGTAGAAATAAAGAGAAGCCTATGTTCTGTGTTCAGAAGAACAGAATAGAAACTGTTACGTATTTTCCATCTAAAGAAATACTTCGCGATATTAAAGGAACATAAATCCTTCAATCTCTTATATCAAATGAATTTTTCGGTATACTACTGAAGAATAAGTTTCACAAAGATGAGAAATAAAAGGTAAACATTTTCAGGAAATAAGAAAGAAACAGGGACATACATGGCATAACTTGATATGCTATTGTCCCTTTCATCAGAAATAAAGAAGGACGAAACGAAAAGGCAAGCAGAATTTTTCCTTTGTGCATTTTTTAATTATAAACCAGCAATGTTTACACAAGTTTTGGAGAGAAAAATTCTATTAGCACTTACTCCATAAGATGAAAGTTTTGAAGCTTGGTCGTGTTGTAAATTTTTCTATTGTGTTCGAAGGCTGGTATTTGGAATTCATCGGTAAAAAGAAGATACTATTTTTTGTGTCACCTCATTTATTGAAATTGGATGATATATATTCTGAAATTGTAGGATTTTGGGATGATTATTGAGGTTTTTATTAGCCTCATTAAAGGTATTTTTTGTAATCATGGAATGAAATGGAATTAATTTTAGAATTTTAAGTAAAAAAAAATAATTAGATAATAACTTTTCTTCTTAACCGTACATATTTAAAGTCCTAGATATGTTTCATTACTTAAGGTATGGCGCATAAAAATAAAATTTAAAACTTATATTATGCATATTCAGAAGTTTTTTTTTAATTGGAATTCAAAATTGAACAAATTACATAATAAAGTGGTAGTAATTACTCTATTTCTTAAATATGTTTGTTCAATCTCCGAATTTTGCCGTTTAAGGTATCCGACTACCCTAAAATTGTTAGTATCCTACTTTTGCCAAAAATTTACGAGTTTATGATTTTATTTTACAGGTCACTTATTAGCTTTATAAAAATACCAAGTTTATTATTTCCCGCTCACTAGAACAAAACTACAAGTGTTTCAGTAAAAGCAAATGTCTTTACCTTAAGCAAGATGTCATACTTTAAAACGCGCTTTACTCGAAATTGTTTTTTTTAATGCTTAAATGGAGACAGATATTGCTCAAAAAGTTTTGAAAATAATCAATTGAAATTTTTTGTATATGTGCTGTTTTTTAGTATAAGTTTTTTAACCTTCAGATTTATCAATCAGTGTTTTATTACAAAATTCACAGTCCCTTATGTTAATATAATCACTGTATTTTTAAGCAATTTCATATAACAACTAAGATAAAGTGCTCTAGTTTTTGAAAAATTTAAATATCTCTTATCCTGAAGGTCATATCAAAAATGAATGACTTATAGCAACATATAAGAATTAATAATTGAAAAATTGTTCACAAACTTTTAGTACAAAATGGGCCCCGTTTCTGTTATTTTTGGAAATTTTTACCAATCTTTTCCAATTTTAGTAATAATAATTTCTTTTTCTCTTCTTCATATTAATATCTTTTTCTTAAAATGTACTAAGCAAATCTAAAAAACACAAAAAAATCCCCATATCCTATTTTTTTTAAAAAAAAGTTGGCGCAAATAGTCCGTTTCCTTAACATAGTTATGAAACAATTTTCATTGAAATATTTTTTGGTATCTTTTAAAATGTAGGAATGTTTAATGGTTACAATATTTATGTAATATTGCTAAATCAATTATAATAATCAAACTACATTCTTAATATACTATATTTGATGTTACAGTACCGTTATACGTTTGAAAGAATACTTCAGACACAAACAATGCTTTCTTTTGAGTTAGCTAGATTGGTTCAAGTGACCGCTTGTCAACACGTCAATACTATTTATGTATTTTTCTTACTTAGCCTAATTTAAATATATATTTATTCTATTTCATCGTTATATAATTATTTTATCTTATTTTTCTAAGTATTGAAATTGTATAGTTGGATTAGTATCGAAAAAATATTTTAAGTTGGACAGTAAACATCAAGTTTCGATTCTCAGCCCATTATAAAACAGTAGTGGGGATTTACTGCTTATATTAATAATATATTTTAATTTTATTCCGATTATATAAATGTAATAAAAAACAGTCTTGGCATAAGTAATGCAGACTTTTTTAGAACTTACCTTTAAAAATTTATTATGATTTTTAAAAAATTATGTTGAAAGATAAGTCTTTAGTTTTAGCATTATTAAAGCGCTTTATCGGGGCAATTAATCTTCACACCTCAATTTAAAAAAAGTATTATTCTTAATTGCCTATAAGGAATTTGACGAAGGATGGAACAATCTAGTTACTGATAATACAGAAAAACTTAATAATTACATACAAGTTTTTATGAATACTGTTTAGAACATGATTATCCTGTCTGTATACATATATTTATAAAAATAATGTAAGTAATAGATTACCATGGATTTACTTACTTCGATTCAAAAAAAATTTTAAAAAATCTTTTTTTGTAAATTTATTTGTTTTAAACACATTATACAGATAGTTTAATAGCTATTAACTATTCACTTTTAATATTATGAAAATTATATTTACGGTGGGAGAAAAAAATAACGAGTAACGAAATGGAAATCTCAAGAGTTCATGGAAGATAAGTTATATTCAAACTATATTTTGAAAATCTTGGAAATTTCCAAGATATATTTTATGCCAGATTAATGTTTGGAAGCGTAAAAGCAGACCTATGATGGGAGGGGGGTTACTGTCCCTGCTCTACTGTTTTCTAAATATTCTATGTTAGCCTCTCCAAGGAGTACGGTTGAGGTTCTTCCCAAGCGACGGTCTGTAGCTCAAAGGCCGTGAGAGAGCTAGTTCCCTCAGAGTAAAAAATGATAGTATATGGATAACAAAAATTTATACAGTAAACCAAAGGTGTATTTATGATACTTTATTTATATTTGAATTTTACTTTTATGTGTACCCTTCTCTTAAAAAAGGAATAAAATACACTGTAATTTTAAGAGCTCCGTTACAAATTTTTGATATTGTCCCCTCAACACAGTAGTAGAAGTAAGAGTATATTCATGAACGTTTTTTATATTTTCCCTTCTAAGTGTAAAATACATTCATCGTAACAAAAAATTTTTCCGAAAAAGGATAAATTTCCATATTTGAATTCATTTTAAATATAAAAATAAATCTATAAAATTTCAAAGGGAATTTTTTAAAAATTAAATTAAAAAAGTTTAAGCAATAATTGTTACACAATTCAGGAGTAGTTATGTTATAAATATATGGAGTATTTCATTCTATTTATCTTTTTTTTTAAGATTGATTTACGTTGATAAAATTTATTCCTTTTTTACGATGTAACAAAAGAAAGAATTTGACGATGATTAATTAAATAAAAAAAATTTCAATACGCGTTTCAAATTTTGGAATAAGTAAAAATGGAGATGGTATTCAAAATAATATATAAACAGTTTACATTTCCTGATATGTAGGAAAAAATACACTTATGGTTAATTTTCTATATACGATTTTTCTTAGAAAAGAACATTACATTAATTTTTTGAAGTATAGACACATCAAAATATAGTTAATTTCCGGAATTAAATAAAATAGATTCTTCTAAGAATATGATTTTTTAAAATTGTTATAAAAAAGCATTTAGGCATATATTAATCCAATTTTATGAAAAAATTACACTTTGATGAACCGATGAGAATATATATTTGCAATATATTTTAAAAAATTAAATTTTTCTCGTGTGCATAACTCTTAATTATTGGAGTATCTTTTTTTAGTTTTAATAATTAAGTTTTCATAAATAAAAATTAATTTCGATGGCAATTGAAAATATTTTGACTTTTAATGAATACTGTTTCATTAAAAAAATTCTGAAATATTTTCGATTACATAGCATTAAGCATCTGTTTTCCTTTTAGAATAAACAACCCGATGTTCAAATTCTTTACAACTTTCTGAATTTCATCCGATTATTAATTATATAAGTCTAAAAATGTAAAAATTTCAAAAAAGAACACATGGTGAAACTTAATATACACATGAAGAATATATGAGTAAAAATGCATATGTTATACATTTGTAGGAAAATATACTTATAACTACTAAATGCATGGCATATTAAAAATGAATAAAAATATTCATTTATCTACTTAAAAGCTCTGCATTTACTTCATAATATAGTAATAAATCCTATATAAAAACATCTACATATAAGATGCATCAAATGATTTATGTATACAATTTTAATTAATTAATATATGTACGAAATTACAAAATTTAGAAGGATTTTTTAACAGTGAACTAAGATTTAAGCATATATTTTGAAGAAAAGGAAGTTTTGAAAGCAGCATCAAAATAATTGGGAAGCAAAAGTGTTATAGATAATTGCAATGTTTTATCTCATTATTTATAAAATGCCGTTATAAAATAAAATAAGTAAATTATGTTTTGGGTTGTGCTGTAAGGAAAGAACTCCACTCGTAGTAATATTTTACGAAAAGCAAAATGTTACGTTTGAAAAATTTTGATAAAATATAAAAATCTTACAAACATTCACAATAAAATATTCAGCTAAATTCTAGGACTGCCAAAAAAATAAAGGTTCTGCCCGCATTTACATAAAACAGTTCCAAAGTTAGGATATACTACAGATATTTTATGCATGGAAAATTTATCTAAGAGCTATTTTTTTCAATTTTATAAAAATAAATGTTTACTTACTATTGTCGATACTTTTCTAACATGGGAAAAGAGAGTTAGAATTCTCTCACATACAATAAATGCCAGTACAAAAATAGGTCAAAATAGTGTCTCTGAGAGTTTGTTGTGTTTATATTGCATCATGGTGTTGAAAAAAACAATCACTTCAGGCATATGTGTTTTGTGTTTTCAATATCTCAATATATATTTCCTATGCTATAACAGGTTTATATTTTGAATATCTGATTGAGTTTGTGTATGTTATAAATAGCTTTGAAAATCTATAACAAAACCTGATACAAAAATTGTTTTTTAATTCTTAAGGTGGTAAGCTTATTTTCGATAATGTCCTTTTACATTATCTGGCATCTACTAAAAATTAAAAGCTCAAAATCATGGTAAATGTAGACCAAAAGTGGGAAGACTTTTCCAGGGTGCGGGCTACTTTTCATTTTTTCAAGGAGTGGCGATCCACCCAGTATTAGTAGCGCACACAAGGGTGGGGAGGGGTGCACGGGTCTGGACCCTCCCTCTTAACCCTTCATTTATTCCCGATTCATTATAGTCCCTTGTATATAGTAGGTAAAATGTAATTAAGTATTTGATATTAGTAATTTTTGATTTATTAATGTTAATTATTTATTCATTAATTTATTTTTGTACTGTTTGTTGTTCCCGACAATCGACAAAATCAAAAAAATTTGTTTTGCTGCGTATTGGGGTGTATACGTGAATGGTAGCCCTTCAACCCTCGACCCCCTTCCCTTTAAACATTCTTGTATACGCTACTGTCCAATGTCGTAGGTGTGGTGAGGTGAGGAAAGGGTTATTATTATAACTTAATAATATATAAGTACGGAATAACTAAAATAAAAAACAACACTTTTAAAACTGCATTTAAAGCAAAATTCAGGATTCAAACTTAATAATAATAGCCCCATTTATAATTATATCAAATGATACATTTTTATCTGCAGTTAGATTTTGCTGTTATAATCAGTAGAAGGTTGAGTCTGCGTACTGTCAGTTAATCTTGAATTTTCCGTGTATAATTACTAACTGATAAAATTTTTAGGCGGTCACCCCAAAATGTCTTGGTGGTTCACCGGTCGATCGCGATCGACATAATGCCCACCCCATATGTAAACAATGATTTGTTGAGACAAACATTACATTAATAAAATATATCGCGTTGGTATTCTATTTTACAACAATTTTAACAAATAATGCTACGTAATCGTAGATAACCCTACAGATCTAACAAATACAGGGTGTATCTCTACCATACCGACAAGCTTGCAGGATGAGTATAGATTTCAGAGATAATACGGAATCGCATCGGAATACAGGGTCGCAAATGCCGCAGTACCTTGTAAGCTATGGTACAAAGAAGAAAAGATAAAGAACAGAAACAACAACACATCAATGGTACAGAAAAAATTTTATTAAGTGGTTGTTTGCAGCAGGTGTTTGAAATTACGACGACCAGAAGTCGTCTAGCAAGTCTGACAACGAAGATGTATGGAATTTTCGACGTTCTGGAAGATTCCTCTCGGCACTTTTATGGTAGACAGAGCGGAATGGAAGGTTTCGGGACCACCAGTCTTGCTGGAAGATGTCTACGATCCGTTTCTCGTGTTAGCAGGGTGAACTGTTAATCAAACGTGGAACTGCCGGCATGCTGACAGTGTATACATATGTGGATTATAACGGGCACGCCACACTAGGTGGTTGTACCAGGAACGTTACTCGAATAGGCGTCTTTCCCATTACATGGCCTTCGCAAATGTGAACAGAAGGTTACGTGGAATTAATTCTCCAACGAGTTAAGTGGTTCTTTTTGGTGTACGAGACACTCGCTTCTTCAGTTGAAAACCTCATTGCTCGAATATTTTTAGCTGCCGGGAGGATACATGACATGCCATAAATCTTCCAAAACGTAAGGAATTCCGTGCAGAGACACTACCAGGCCTGCTAGATCACTTCTGGTCGTAATTTCGAACACCTGTTGTAGTACAAACTTTCAATGAAATTTTTTCCGTCCCATAAGGGAGATGCTGCTTCGGTTCTTTTTTCTTTTCTTCTTCGTAGAATTCGTCTACGCAATTTGTGACACTGCATCCTTATGTGATTGCAGATCGTCTCTGCATCCCTTACACTCCCTGCAAATTTGTCAGTCAGGTAGCGAATTACCTTGTATTTGTTAGATCTACAGGGTTATCTCTAGAGTTTTCGTGATACCGTCGTGATAACATTTATTAATGTAATATTTTTGTCTTGTAAGGTAATGGTCTACATTTACAATAATTTTGATCTTCTGTTTCTTTTAAATTTTGTTTTTGACAAGAAATTTTAAGAATCATCTTAAAAAAGAAAGAAATTGAAACTTACGGTTAATTTTATCAATCTACAAGCAACATTTCTTAAATTTTATCAAAATGCCTTATATCTTTATACAGGGTGTCCAGCCCTAATCTTACCCAATAGCTAATTCCCGAACCGTTCGGTTTCGACATGTACGTCCAATTTGAAAAATGTTTTTTAAAAAGTTAAGGCTTTTCGAACAAAAAAAAAAACTCATTTACAAAAAAATTACAAAAATTAAATTTTTATACGGTCCCCAGGTCCTATCACTTATATTTAGGAAATGATGCAGTACACAAAAACAAAAAGATTCATTTTATTAAGATAAAAACTGACCGAGTTATGCGCACATAAAATTGAAGCATCTGAATTGCTCAGGAAAGGGGGTCGTATATATATATTGAGTTTAGTGAACAGTAATTCACTATCTACAGAAAGAGCAAAAGAAAAACATGATAGTAATATTGAAACATCGTTTTAAACATCCTAGATTGACAATTTGTATTGCTGTGTGGCAAACAATAAAAGTTAAATTAAAGAAATACATCTTGTACCGAAAGGATTAAGACAGCTTATTTTAACAAATAGCAGCAAAATAATACAGGATTTGCCGTTCAAATTATAGCATAATGTGGAATGATGTTCCAATCATGAATCAGGGGCTTTATTATATCAGAATGACCAAATTAACTTAAATAATGTTCAAAAAATGACTGCCTTCCGCAGAAATGCAGAATCGAACCCACGTCAGAAACTCCGCCTGTAGCTTCTGCAGAATAGTTAGTGTCACAGAACTGCATGCCATGCTGATTCGATTGAGTAAATCGGATTTACTCATGGGATTCAAGTTCGTACACTTTGCTTTTTAGGAAGCCCCAGAGAAAGAAATCCAGAGGACTTTTCATCTTCTAAAAAATCGGCTAATGGTCGAGATAAAATTTCCGTGTATGATTCTAATGTTAAAGGTCCAACGAAATACATTGGGCCAATTAAGGTGCTCTTCCATATTCCGCACCACACATTCACCTACCAACGCACTTGGTGGCGATTCGGTCGTATTAGATGTGGGATTTCGAGGAACAAATAATGCTTATTCTGCGTATTAGTAGTGCCTTGCCTCGAGAACTGGCATTCATCCGACCACAAAACTTCATTAAAAAAAATCTGGATTTTCATCCAGTATATTTAACACGAAATTGCAAAAATCAAAACGACGCTCCTGGTATCCGGGCATTAGTTCCTGCGCCAGGACTGGACGATAAGGATATGCCCCGTACGTATATAATATGTTCCACGCCGTCGATTTTGAGTAGGAACAAGCCTTGCTAATACCCCAGACACTACATTCAGGATGAGTCAGGGCATATCCTAGAACATCCTCAGCGGGTATCCGCAAGCTTGAGGATGTGGCACGAGACAAAGGAATACGTCTATGACAACTCTCGGTTTTATACAAGCGATGAACAGCACGAGCAATTGTACAATAAGATAGATGTCTTCGACTGGGAAATTTAATTGCATAAAGTCTTGCCGCCTCTCTCTTATTTCGATTACACTGCACATACAACAGTACCATTTCGCAGTATTCTTCATTTGTATACATCTCGTTCTCCCGTACTAGAATTCGTAATATTGCAATTGCTAGTGACTACACAACAGATTTTTAATAATCGCCATGATCAGTACCGCAGCAAATCAGTCCGAAGCCGCAACAAATAAGCCTATTTTTTGGAACTGCTTTTGAAATATTTTCTTCGCCCAAAATATTTCATTTTATCTATATTTTACACGTACTGTGGTAGCGTGGTCATACCTGGGACCCCACTCACTCCGCCCGGAGCGTCTTTAAGTGTGGGAGGAAACATAGCATCGCCAACAAACGCCATAATAACAAATATATTTATTCAAGTACTGACAAACACTTAAACAATCACAAGTTTAACTATAAGAAGAAACCTAGGAGTGATTCCTAAAACGTCGATTAATCCTAAATCTCAATTCTAAGTAAACCCGACTACCAGAAATGGACAAGGAGAACGATCACTAACTAACCTCAGGTGGGTACTGAATCTACTATCTTAAATCTTCAATCTAATAATTTACTCTTATAATTTACACCTTTCAAACACTCGCCAAGTTCGTGAAGTAATTCTCCGATATTCAACTTACTTGATAGCTTGGCGGCTCCTTCTCCTCTATAGATTTTATATAGTCGAACTAATTAACATATATCTATCTAGTGTTTTTCCAGAAAAGGCTGTGAATTAGTATAAATGTTAGCCCTAAAGTTTCCCAAGAGGATTAGTTCGAAAATTTCGCGAATAGCCCCGTCACAGTACAGAATAAATTTTATTTCTTAAGTACTCAATTATTGTATTATTAACGCAATTTTTGTACTTTTAAATTTAAAAACGATTTCCATAACTCGGCCAGTTTTTATCGTAATAAAAGGAAACTTTCTGTGTTTACTTTGTTTTTGTGTACTGCATCTTTTCTTAAATATAAGTGATAGGACCTGAAGATCGTATAAAAATTTAATTTTTGTAATTTTTTTGTAAATGGGTTTTTTGGTTCGAAAAGCACGTAAAAACATTTCGTACATTTTTCAAAACATTTTTCAAATTGGAAATACATGTCTAAACCGAACGGTTCGGGAATTTGCTATTGGGTCAAATTAAGGCTGGACATCCTGTATATTAACAATAACTAACAACTCGTACTGCCGATTCACGATTAGAAGGTCAGGAATTTTCTTACTCTCCAACTTCTATATCGCACTAATTTTTCAGATCACACCAATATATTGAGGTTATAAATCCAAAGCTTATTAAAGTGCAAAATACCTTGTTAAATCATTTTGTCGTTATGGAATCTGAATTTTTTCTCTCAACCTTCAAACGATTAAGCGAATAACTTCAGAATAGAATTACCAATTTCCACAAATCAACTACATCGAAATACAAAGAATAAGTATATGCCATATGGAAATTTTACAGATATAGATATTCCAAATGATATTAAATTTTATTTTTCAGTTCAACAATAACCAATTTCTCAAAAATTAGTATTCTATTTATTTTTAAATGTCATAACATACACTGATCAATGAATTAGAAACCTTAAGATTTGTACATGAATGCTTGCTAGGGATTAAGAAAGCAATTTTTTAAGACGTGGGGTACGCATGGTTACAATGCAAGTATAATTAGGATATAAGAGGGCTTTTGACGTTAAATGGAGTAAAAAGGGAAAATGACAGATATTCCACCATTTGAAAATGGCTTATTGTTGGTGTCCGTTTAGTAGAGGCCTCGATTTTGAAGATAACAAATCTCACTGGGCTCTCAAAAACAGCCATATCAAAGGTTTTCAAAATTTGGAATCACTACCACAGTCCTTCTCTAGAAGACGTAACTGTGGTTCAGTATAACTCAGGTATATATAGTTTTCCAAGAGTGTGATTGGCGCATCTCCTACAAATTGCACGGCAGAGCTAGAACTCTATTGTACTGTAACTGACTCAAATAATCAACCAAGACTCTTCCCGATAGATTTCAGCTCGAACCATGCGCAGAATTGCAGAAGAAAGGAACGTATGCTCGAATATGTGTGACAAAATCACTCATTTCTGCCCAAAATGCGAAATTTAGCCTGAAGTGGTGTCAGAAAAGTAGACACTGGACATCTGAGGATCACAAGCAGGTAATACAGGCTGATGAACCGCGCTAAACCTTATTTTACACTAATGGAAGACGTGGAATCGGGCGAGAACCTCGCGCGGAGATGAATCCATCCCGCCTTATTTGCACTGTGCCAGGGTCTGATGGGAATATGATGATAGGTGGCACGTTCTGCTGGCATGGTAGAAGTGTCCTGGCATCCCTCGAGGGTAAGCAAACAGCCATGAGATATCTAGATATATAAAAGCAGATCAAGTGCACCCTGCAATGTTACGTTATTATCTGATGGTAAAGGGTACATCATGGACGATAATGCAACTATACATCGTGGAAGAATTGTTCAAAATTGGCTCACTGAAACTCAATCTGACTTCCAGTACATTCCCTGGTCACTTTATATCACGTATCGAAATCAGATAGAAAATGTGTGGAATAAGGTAGAAAGACGGATCCAACAGGGCTCTCTGTTTCCATTTAATTTACAAGATCTAAAAAGCTTCATATACAATGTATGGTATTCTCCAGGCGTAAATGCACTCCTGAAGCATTTAGACTCGATTTCCCAAATGAATCAGATACGTGCAACAAGGTGGCCCAATAAAATATTGATCTTTGGTCTCTAATATATTGAGCAGCGTGTAAATAAATATTTAGTTTTTTCTTATTCAATATCAAAAGTTATGTATAATTCAACTGTTTTCGAAACAAAATATTTTATTAAAATTCTTAAGTAATTCATGATCTAGTATGGAACAAGTAAAGATCCATGTTTTATTTTAGGAAGTTATTAAAAAAAGGACAATAAGAAAACAAGGTAAAGAATTTTTTTAAATTTTTTTTTTAAAAAAACCCGTTTCAGAGATTGTATAAATATACTTAAAAATTAAATATAAATCTGTGTATTATTGACATATCTATCTTTATTCATAAGCATTTGGCGTTTAGAAACTATGGATATTTTAGTATTCATTCACATGACAGTGACTCACGTAATTTATTTAATCCCTGTCTACAGCATGCTTCGTTTGGCATCATGAAATGCGTGGAATATATTTAAATATGAAATCTCTTTTCTCTGCGATGCGGGAGCTTTTCCTTCAAAATATTGAGCCCTTAAATATGAGTGCATAAAATTTGCACATATTTTTAAAGTGATAGATTCGTAAATAATGTCAGATCTGCATTCCTATTTCTGAATATTCTCGTTTTTTTTTAAATATTTATATATTATTCTTAGTCTTTATTTCACTAAAATTTCCATTCGAGACAAAACCATTCCTGTTGCCTCAGGATCGATGAAATATGAGTGAATAAACAGTTATTAGTTCATAGTTCAGTAATAAAATTTACCTAATCTTTGTGTATTTTTTAGAATATTTAAAGCAATTTTAAAATTGGGTTCGTGTGTATTGGATAAAGCAATTCGGTGGCTGTAAATTAATTCCATTCGCAATATAGGTTAAAAGTTAAATTGTCCTTAAATTACTTCGATATATTATTGTTATTATAATTACAAATAATATATCACATTTATTATGAATTCAAGACAAAAAATTTTTATTCATGCGTGTCGCTCTGTAACGTGTGTAACAAATATTTTTTATAATTTAAAAAATAGTTTTTAGAAAAATGGCAATTCTGATTTTCTGTCAGTCCAAGAAACAATGTCAGTCAGTTGAGAAAGTAAATTTTTTTTTGCATTTGCATTTTTATGGTCTATTTACATTTTACTATAAAATTGTAAATTTCTTCTTATTTTTATTAATTATATTTCAAATTAATGTAAAAAATATTTAAGGAAACATAAATCATTAGAGAATCGAAAGTTGTGTTAAGTCTTATTTGGAAAAAAATGTTTTATACAGGGAAAATATTTTGGATGAGAGTGTACATTATTAACCTTAAAAATAAGTATAATTGGATTATTTGTAATTACACTTTATTATATGATTACTTGACAAGTTCATGAAAAAATATCTATATTTTAACTTAAAATACAGTACGATGTAATAAAGTGACGAAAACACCATTCTATGCTTAAAAACCTTTTTTGAAAAATAAGTGGTTTTCTATAATACGTTTTAAAAATTCTTCGAGAAGTTTGTGTTTTTGCAAATAATTCACAAGAAAACCTACTAAATTTTGTTTTATGATACTGCTATGTAATGTTTCAAATTACATAAAATAGGAATTTCCTGCTGAGGTGTGACATTATTTGTATTCATATAATGTCGTCAATGTTTAGATAATAGTGTTTATGAATGTGTTTGTGTGTACGTGCGTGCAAAGATTTTATTATCCGAAACTTCAAAACATAAATTTAATGTGCAATAGCAGAATCAAATGACAAGAACTTTTAAATATATATATATTTTTAATATATTGTAAAAACTATCAAATCTTAGATATATAGAAAACAAGGTATATAAAAATATTAATAAAAACGCTATTTTACATTCTTTCCCTCCAAATTTCGAAAGAAAACATTTAGTAATTTTCAAAGAGCAAGTGTTGAAATGGCTTGAATAAAAATTATACTCAAACATTTTTGTTATTGCGTATAGGTTTTTTGTGAGATTTATCTTATTAAATCATTTAAGATGATCTGTGTAATAATATAAAATGAAATCAACTAGCAGGTATATATATATATATATAGATAGATAGATAGATAGATAGATAGATAGATATACTGTGACTGAAAAACAAACTTTAGAAGTATTTCTCATTAAATCAAAAGGAAATCCAGGATTTCCTCCTCGTAACAAAATAGTTTGCTGAGAAATCAACTAAAAATCAGAGAATAAGTTTTTTCAAATACGTTTAACTCTTTTTCACATCAATCCTTTTTTGAAAAAGAAAATGGAAACTCTTAAGAAGTTTCCAGAAAATTAAAGATCGAACGCATGTGGTTTCTGCAAATTGGTTAGAGTTCTGAACGTATATTATTAGGAAAAGCTTATTTCTTTTTGTTAAAAAATCCCTCTTCACTTCCTTTCTTCTACGTACTTTTCCAACGTCACTGCAAATGTTTTCTCTAATGATTTCATTTTTTTATCAGTTTGGCGCCTTCATTTTCGTTATCTAGCTCTAGAATGTGAAGAGCATTCTTTTTCCTTTCTAGAACGTTCATCAATCATAATTTTGTATAGAATTGAAGATTCTTTATAAAAGCAGTGAGATGGAATTGATTTTATCTTCTCTTAAAAAAATCGAGAGTGTCTCCTTCTGAAGTAGCTGAAATATATTAAGAAGTTTTTCATAATTTTAATTGATGAGATTTTTTTTTGTATTGAGAATATGAATAAGAAATTAAATATTGAATCCATTAATTGATAATTGCTCCATATATCAGGAAATAAATACAACTGTTATACAACTTTAATTTCTCAATGAAATTTTGAGGTTGGGCATGAATAAGATAGAGGAAAAAACTCCTTCTCCCACTTATGCAAGAATCATACTTGACTGCGATTTACTTTTTTTAACACTTCTTAATGCATTACACTTGGGACAAACTTGGCAAATATGGGCCCCCAAACACTTAGTAGAAAATATTCTACACTAAATCACTTTCCATTTTACTGAAAATTAAAATATTTAAAACTTTAGAGCAAGGTCTTTCTAATGGTATATGATCAAATCTCTAACTTTTGTTGCTATGGGTGTTTAAAGTTCCACAACAAATACTGCATTTGCCCATATTTGACTAATACTTTAGGTAATATGGGCACAACTGGACAGAAATATGATAAGTCTGTATCATAAAGCAGATAACAGAAACTGTCATCTTAACAGTTACCTTTTTCAAACACAGAAATGCATTTTTACACAAATTATATATTTGACAAAATATAAGTAAAATTAAAACTTTGTTATTGAACAAATTGTATAAAAAAATAATGTTCAATTTTTATGTAGAATTTAAAAATAATTGAATGGATAAAATCAGATAAGAAAACTTATAAATGAATACAAATTGTTACAAACTTAAATAAAAATAGCACTTAATGAGGACTTACCCTTGTATCATACGTTACTCTCATTGTAATAGAAGGAGTCCAACTCTAACTCCGAATATTTATCATGGAACTAAAATGAACGAGAGCCACAACACTGCATCCATTTCTGTCCTTGATATCCATCATAATAAATATGATCAGAAATAGGATATATAAATTCAGGATGTATAGTTACTGTATACTTACTGTTGCTCTGTCCCTACACCATATTTACGAACTCCATTGGTAACTCTCTTCTTCGTAGAAGCCAGACCTTCTGCACTGCTTAGCTCTCTTGTGATGTTCTTACGTCTTCTACAATGTTTGTAGATTGTTTTCAGCGTTGGAATTGGACTCAACTCCTCCAAAATTTCTGCTGCTGACTTTGAGTATTCAGTAGTGACAATAAATGAGCCATGTGTTACGGTAACTTGGTCCAAGTTATTTAAAGGAAAATATTTATGGAAGAAAGGTTAACTTGAAGAACGTGTTGGACAAGAGGATGGTCTTGTAGTAGGGTTGAAATCAATTGAAGTACTTCCCTTATTACCCTTCAACTAACTACCCATATTTGCTCTAGCGGCATTACTCTATGGTTGGAATTACTGCTGTCGAAGGGAGAAAGAGCGTAACAGCCTGCTCAGACCAGCAGATACTACACTTACATAAGATTGCAGCCTTTCATAGATTTCGTGTAAAGTTTATTAACGTTTCATGTTAAATCGTAAAGAATGTAACTAAAATATAGCAACACCTCCAATTTTAAATATGATGTAGTAGCAACTGCATTAGTAATTCACTTTTGTTTGAGCGACTCAACAACATAAACAAATCAAAAAGTCACCATGACACATAAGCATTGCCACCGCTGCAGTGCCAAATACACCACACAACTCAAAAGCATTACGTGTAATATGGGTAATTGCTTAAATGTGCCCATGCTTTTCAGGTTTACGCTCTGCATTACGTAACAAATGTAGCATTTTTAAAAACATATCCTGTCTATGAAAAACTAAGAGAAGGGGATAATAGTTTCAGATGAATAACTCTAACTCTAAATGTATGATATATCTATTTTTTATCTGTTAAAACAGTAGTAATCTCTTTACATTTATATTAATCTAAACATAATTTAGCAACGATTTAAAAGTTTTTACCTACATTTTTATTTGATTAATACTTTTTTTTTGGGCACTATTTAAGCATGCTGAAAAACTTGAGCCTTATTTGTGTCTTGTTTGGGATTCCAAATTGTAGAACTTCGAACGCTAAAATATATATAAAGAGAGAATCACACGCTTTCCTTTTTCTTTTCTTTTCTAAATCGTAGTTTCATCAAGATCCTTGCCAAATTTTATATCTCACTAAATACGTATAAAGATGTACCATGTTGAGGGAGAAATGCCAATGGTGTTTTAAGACTCTTCAAGGGAGATAATTTACTAAGCAGTTTAGTTATTCGCATGAGACTGCCGCTAACATTTAAAGACAGTAAGTACTACATCAGTTTGGATTGAAAGTAAAATCAATAAGAGAGCTACTGCTCTATTTGACGAATCAATCAAATCTCTTATCGTTTTTCTTTTCTCTGTGTGTGTGATGATCTCTTCTGACACATACACAAAAATATCTTTAGGAATCGATTTTTTAATAAATATTGTCAAGAAAAATGGACTTTTTGACTTGAGTTGTCAGAAAACTGTTAGAAGATAAGGTTTTTATGAAGTACTTCATCCTTAAATATTTCTATAGGGTCAAATGATGTGTTTTCCAGTTTCTACAAAACCATTTAGTCATTTGGGATGAAATTATTGTGTTCTAATGAAGCCTCATAATAATGAAGCATTGCAGCAATCTATTGGGCAATGAACAAAATACAATTTCCAATCACAATAAAATATCGAGGAACATATCAGCTTGTACTACTTCATTTAAAAGCTTTAGTTTGAAAGAATGTAGCAGAACTTTTTTCCCCTCGACTTATGTTACAAGCTTTTTTTCTCCTGTCATAAATCTTGATCTATTCGATTTTACGCCTTCATATGTTTTGTTTTTCTCAATCTAAATTGTGTTTTATAAAATGTTTTGAATTGAACTGTTGAAGCTGAAAATATTTTGTAAGGTTATATATATTAAAAAACATATATTATAAGATAAAAGAGAAACGTTTTATTATTAATCCAAAACAGAATCTAATTACTTTATTGAATTCACAATCACTGCTGTACACAAATCAAATACTAGGTTATACCACATACCAACAGATACTACACTTACATAAGATGGCAGCCATTCATAGGTTTCATGTAATGATACATGAATGGCAAATGATACATGGATATTACATTGGAAGGCTTTACCAATAGGTTGTATGAGCGTTCTCCCCACAAAAAAAGTTGTACATATTTAAAAATATTATTTCTTTATTGTTTATTAACAAATATGTATAATAATTCATGTTGTGATTAGCAGAAATAAAGCCTGTTTCTTTTTCTCTCTTACACTCATCACATTCTATTTAAAATAATTTTATTCATACTTTGTAGAATTTCTTTTACCGTCTCTTTTCACGATATTTCTTCCTTTATCTCTGGTTATATAAGCAAGAATTGTTTGAAAAAAAATAATATATTTTTTAACACAGACTAAAAATTAACATTTATAAAAATACATATTAAAACAATTTTTTGCCTAAAACAGAATTTTCATAGGATCCATAAACTACGTTAATTATTTTACAGTAAACACTTCTAGTGATAAAAAAATATATAAAAGATAAAACTCAGAAATGAAAATGTGAACTTGAAGATTTTCTCATTGTTTTAATTATAAATTGATTCTAGAATTCAATATCTAAAGGTCATCTTTTTATAAAAAAAAATCGATGTTGAATTGAAGCAATCTGGGGATTATCTATTATGATAAATTTCCCTCGTGACATTTTAAACGGGAATAACGTATGCTGAGTTATGTAACAATTTACAAATGCCTTACAGTTTGCAAGTTTTCAAAATTTCCTTTCATAAGCCGCATTCTAAAACAATAAAATGCTTCCCAAAAACGTTTTACATTTCTTCAAACCAACGTTAGTTTAAACATGTTCGTATGATCCAATTCACTAATTACAGTAAAGTGAATAATGGGTTTTCTCTACATAATAAGAAGGATAAAATAAATTCATTCTAAGTGAATGATATTGACACGTGTTCATCCTTTAAAGAAAGGATCTCATTTGAAATCATACTGGAAGTTGCAATATTTCGGTTTCTTCTTCTAAGGTGATAAGTATTTCCACGAAATTCAGGGTGAGCAAAAATAATGGACTCGATTTTAAAAATTCATATTATCGAAACTACTGCATATATTACAATGAGTGATACATAACTGTAAAGAGAAATTTATAAAAAAAATTTCTGTTAATAATGTTCGATGTGGGATCCTCTTGTTACATGGAATACCTCCTATCTGTAATCCAGTTTGTTCCATACATTTTGTAGCATCACTCTATCAATGGTTCGCAATTCTGCACAAATTCTTGTCGTACTCTGTTATTTATTGTATCAACTGCAAATGATAAGGCATGAAATTCAATTTTTTCGTAAAATTTCCTGTACTGTTTTCTGTGACATTCCATGTTTACAGGTGGCAAATCTCGTAGACTTCCGTGAACTTCGAAGAAAACTCTGCTTCACACTCACCTTCTCCACTGCTTTTTCCGAGATGCTTGACCGGGCACTGCTTTTCTTTTTTACACAAGTAACCAGTTTTCTTAAATTGATTATACCATCGCAAAATGATCTTGTTGGTTGGTGTTACTTTACCGTAGCAATATCTAAATGCACCGCGCACCGAAATAACTGAAAAACCCTTGCCTACTCTAATACGCAAAAACTCTATCATTGTCGTCATGTATGGATTTCAATCACAGCGATCTTGAACGTGCTGTCGATCCTTGATGGGGGAGAAATTGGTGTATTTCTATTTGCATTTATATGTCCCTTATTGTAATATATGTTTGTAAATAATATGTTGTGTAAACAATAATTTGTTTCGAAAATATGATTTTTTAAAAATCTGTTCATCTTTTGTTCTTTCCCCGTATGTGTGTTAACTTAAATATTAATCTACAATAATTTCCAACATGTTCCTAGTTGAGATAAAATTCTGTTGAATAGGTTAGAATAGTACGTCTTTCATCAAGTAAAAAAAGTTAGTTTTTGAAACGAATGTTCCAATTTTTTGTCCTTTCCTTAAATTAATCTCTATAATCTGGCATCTTCTTTGCATTATAAAGGTATTTCTGTGTATATGCGTGTGCATCGGGTGTTCATTACTTTCTTTCAAATAAATGTAACCATTAAAAACTGGAAACTAATACATTTTCATTTTATGGATGAATATTTTGTTTATTTGGTTATTGCATGAATTCAAAAAGGTTTCTTTAAATGAGCTAACATTGTTGTAGCTCTATGATAGAAAAATGTTTCAGTTTCATCAGGAATGGAACTGAACACATTTTACTTTGTACTATGTAATGTCATGAGATAAATCAAAATAGACAAGTTAGTGGGATTTCAATCAATTCGTATTCACATACACCAAAGTAAAAGAAAAATTTCCTACGTAATGCTCTTTTTGTGTAGTTACGTAATTTCATTAAATCCTACGTGACATTGAGAATCACCTTAGTCTAGCTTAACCAACGACTGATCATTCTTTTTTTCTGAAGTAAATACCGAAGGAACTCTTACGCAAATTTAGATGTACTGATTAACAATACATTTGATCAATTTCCGTATACTTTAAAAATAAAGTATTGATATAATGTGTGCCTTGAATTAAAAACTATGAAAAAAAAACATTATGAATTCTTCAAATGTCGACAAAGTGATTATGCCAATGGCTAAGAGACGATCGAGCAAAACCTCCTTTGAAGCTCGTAAAACTAAAAAAGCAAGATAACTTAAAGAAATTGAACAGTGTAAGCTTACAAAGGGCAATGTTTATGCTTCTAGAGCTTTTTATTGTTTATTAATATGTTTAATTTTCTATTTTGTCAATTCTTATCTTTAACTGCCTTTTTCTCAAAACATAAAACTTTAGCATCCATGCAGGATTTTTCAGAAACAATTTAGAATATCAATTTAAAATTTCATACACTTGTTTAAAATAAGGTTTTTTATAAATTATAGATCAATTTTCAAGCAAATTTTTAATAGAATTTTTTATTTGGCTTTTAATTGTGACGTATTTATTAAAATTATTAAATTTTCTTCACCATTGCATTTTAAAAATATTTTTTTCTCTAAATTTTTTAAAAGTATTTATAACTTAAGAAATAAACAAGGTTATACCAAAAAATTAACTTTTTAAATTTTAATTTTTTTATTTTAGATTCCTGCAATTGGTGGGAAATACTAATTTTCATATTTTTGAAAATTTGTCCAATTTTTTTTTTTGTAACGTTTAATTTTTTTTTCAAACTCTTTGAAAATTTTAGAAATAATGTAAATAGACATGATTATCACGTGGTAAGAATTTTGAGTTATTGTTTTGCTCTATAGCTAAGTTACCGAGTATAGCTAAGCAGTGCGACGTTAATATTTACTCACTCACTATTGCGAAGTTACATTGGTTTGAAAAAGGACATATATATAAAGTATAATAAAATGAAAAATAACAAGACAAAATTATACAATCAACAAAGCAACAGTTATTTGTGTACTCGCGAATATATATATATATATATATATATATATATATATTTGAGTACACGAATAACTGTGTAGGCTCCTGAGGCTTCCTTAACAACATATTTGATCACTTTTCATGTACTTTCAATATAAAGAATTAAATAAAATTGCTGTTTAGTCTCTTTCCTGTGAAATATATTATAAAATTATAGTGCAAAAAATTGAGAACGTTTTTAATGTATTTTGTTTATCTTAACACAAAAAGGTTTAAGATAAAGTTAATTTTGTAAACGAAATTAAATGACATAAAGAGCATAATATTTTAACAAATTTTTGCAAGATTGATGTATTATTTTCATATATACTAGAAATTTTACAATTATTGAAAAATAAATGAATGCAATATTTATTTTAAAGCTAAATATAATAAACTAAAGATAGGCAATACAGAAATATGATATTGAATATGGGAATCTTTCAAAATTTCCACTCCATGTGGAAATGTTCACATAGAGTGGAAAATATCGTTTCTATTTCCACAGTATATCCATAATTTATTCAGCGAATAAAGATATGTTTTTAATAACATAGAACAAGATATAGGAAGAATTGAGTGACTGAACTGTATTTACCTCTGCAAAAGTTTCATATTAACATATTTTAACACGAGGATCATTATTTGCTCAAAGAATATCAAGTCTTCTCTGTATCTCCAGATGCTGTTAAACATTTATGAGATCAGATTAGTTGATACAATTTTGTAATTTTTCAAATTTTCAAACTTTTTATTATTTGTTCCGTTGGTGAAGTTTAATTGAACCCATGCCTTTGATCAGTTATCAATGAGAACGTTTTGAGTTAATATGCATTGTTCTTGTACTCTAAGATGACCTTTTGTCTGTAAACAAACAAGTTCCTTGTTACCAATAGTAAAAATTGCAAAAATGAAATTCTTTGTACTAAGGATTACATCGAAATTAACTGTTATCTCTACTCCGTAAAATTAAATTTCATTTCAAATTTTATTTGGTGTGATGAAATTATAGACTTCTTATATATACAAAAATAAGGCATGCGGCACCAATGTACGACATACTCTGTACACAAAAAATACATCATGCTGCATCTTATTAAAACTAGTTCATTTAATTCGATTCATAAGAAACGAACAAATTCGGATTTCGTGGAAGCGAAACAACGAATTTTCTCTCATTCCAAGTTAATTAGAACATTCCACAATTTACGTATTTAATTTCCCTAAATTAGATTTGTTGACGCATAGACTGATGTCTAATTTATGCATTAGAAACCTCTATTAAATGCTATAAGAAGTAGAACATGTTCAGTGTGATTTAAGTTATATGAATATTTTTCTAAAAAAATCATCTCGCCATTTCTTGACTTAAAAAAAATCTAAAAATACTTCTGAAGCTGAATTTTGATGAGACGATTAATAATATTGCTTCCGTATTCTGAATTTGTTTAATTCTATTTCCTCTGACGTTGGAAAAAATTTTATTACACCTCATTTGTCTGACCTATCTATTATTTCTCATTTCTTCTATCTTCCTTACTCACTTCACTCGAAGAAACTCGCATTTACATAAAACCCTATTTTTCTATGGAAAGTTATTTTATAAACATACAACAGTTAAAAAATATTTTCCCTACAGAATTAATAAAACCCTCAAATAGAACCCATTACAAAATAAAATTTTAGAATATGCTCTTAGTAGAATCCCTCCCGTTTCACATTATTTCAACAACAACAAAAAAATCTTGGAATACGTACAAAATTTCTTTGAGTTATACTGTTATGACCTTAATCTTAAAAAGTATCTTAAGTTTCAGAAGGATCAATAACAAATACCCCACCTCATTTCAAACAAAATAAAGCAACTGGTGTAGATAAACCCAGGCGCGTGTGCTGACGCGTTAAGATAAGCCCATGGTGTGCATATGATTCGCCAAATTAATTCGAAAGTTTCAAGTTTTGAGTGAACTTTAAAGGAATTCTTATAATTATATGATACATAGAGTTTCTCTCTGGAAGGTTGAATTCAAAGCGTCTCTAAAATGGTTTCCATATTTTACAAATGCAATACAGAAGGTCGTTAACACTTTATGGAAACAATAATTTTGTAATTTATTTTCTCATTTATATCTTGAGATAAAGCTGTGGCAACTTCAGAATAATCGTTTGCTAATGTTTTATTCTAGTTGGAATTGTAAAATAAAAGATTTATTTTGAATATGGCTCCTAAAATTTATATATGGCTCAAAGGTTACGCAACTGCGCTTTTTGAAGAAAAATACTCGTATCAACAAATTATAAAGTAGTGTAAAAATCTCGATTATTGTATTTCAAAAAAAAGTTTTAATATATTAAATTTGAAAGGAAACAAACGTCTAGCTGAAAGTAAAAATGAAAACCTGAATACGAAACCTCTTACTACGACTGTTCGAATGCAGCAACTATCAAGAAAGTGAAATCTCTGAATTTAAAAGAAAATCCGCCGACACAAAGATCCATTGCATCGAAACTAGATCCGACTTCTAGCTCTGTGAGTAAAATCTTTCATACAGATTTAATGTTAAGAAAAGGTGTTTAAATCTAAAGTTGATCTGATTTTGCCCATTCATATTGCTGAAAGTAAAACAAATTGTAGAAAATTATATGAAAAACACCAAGCTGCTGAAAAATGGAAATTTTTGGTAACACTCTATGAGGTATGGGTATATTTAAGTGACACTAATAAAAGAAGACCAGTTTGCTATTGCTCAACTGGAGGGATGACCGTACCAAATGGCATCGTCAGTGTGCCTAAAGGGATTCGTGATAGAAACAGGATTTTCTAACAACGGCAAATTAAAATTCAAAAAAAGTCACAAGTAAAGTCAAAATTAATTTACTCTACTATCAACAGAATATTTTAGAACCAGTTTTTGAAGAAGAAATTCCAACTTTATATGGAAAGGACACTAATAAAGTTGAACTGCATATGTACAAAGCCTCTAGTCACAAGTTTAAGTCAAATGCCACTTGTTGTATCTGGTAATATTCCCTCGCCCCCGTTCATATATCTGGAAACGTTCTCTCACCCTCCGGTTCATTGAACTCTGAATCCACGCATGCGCGTGGGGACTGCCACTTTGTTTATGTCAGTTGGTATTAGGAAAAAGAGATGTAACGGAAATGTTATGTAGTTTTCAGTCTCTAGTATATGTAATCTAACTGTTATTAATTAATGTTCTTTTTATTCGTGTAGTGTAGTGTAGTTGCAGTGATATGTCCTATTAAATAATAATTTAAAAAGTACAGGCTACCTACTCCTTTGGATCTATTTTCATTTGAAGACTTTGCTTACCGCCGTTTTAAATCCCTGGACCGACCTGAACCGACGCTCTATGCATAAGGATAAGAGATAAGTAGAATTTTCCTTATTCCTTATTGTAAGAATAATAGATCGTTTGTTTTGATATAGCAAAAGGCAATATTTGATTGATTTTTTGCGACATCTGGCATCCCTGCCGGGATTCAAGCGGTGTATTAGAAAATTATTTCACTTGAAAGTATATGACTGAAATAAGAAATTAGAATTGTAAACATGTCGGAAGATAAAGATAGAGTAGCCTGTTTGAAAAGGAAACGCAGTATTCTAAGAACTGCTGTAACTAATACTGTAACTAAATTAGAACACGAACTTTTGGAAACAGAACATATAGATGTTGACAAGTTAGAAGAAATATTAGAAATACTAGTAACTAAATTTGAATCTCTTAAATGTATAGATAACGAACTAGAGCCATTGTTTGGTGAAATAGAATTCGAAGAGGAATATACGAAAACTGAAGAATATAATGATAAAGTTACTCTTACGAAATTTCGAGTTAATAAACGTATTCGTGAATTAAATAAAAATGTATCAAATTTCCCTGCTAATGTCAGTCATGATGTTCAGAAAATCAATCAAGTCTACCAACCTAATATAAATATTGAGTGAGTGAGAGAATATTAACGTCGCACTGATTAGCAACACGAGGGCTTTTGGCGACGGTCCGCGTAATTTTGAACCATGGTCAAGTGACGCGGACGACTACTGAGCTGGCACCCCCCTCTCCTAACTACCACGCCACACCAACGGGAGGACGTTTGAGCTCTCGACAGATTTAACGTGCATCGCTCTCCTAAATGTAAATATTGAAGAAAATAGTGTACGAATAAAATTGCCTAAATTATGTATTCCTAAGTTTTATGGTGATGTAAATCAATGGCTTAATTTTTGGAATAGTTTCGAATCGGCAATTCATAAAAATGTTCATTTGAATAAAGTACATAAATTTAACTATCTAAAATCCTACTTATGTGGAACAGCATTAAGTACGGTAGACGGATTTTCAATTTCTGATTCAACATATGATGCTGCTATTAATTTATTAAAAGAACGCTTTGCTAGAGAAGATTTATTGATTCAGACTCATATGAGTAATATCTTAAATATTAAACCCTTAAAACATTCGAATGATATTAATGCATTTAGAAAATTTTATGACAAAGTTTCTATGGAATTAAGAAGTCTAGAATGTCTAGGATTATGCATTGAAAACATATCAAGTGTATTATGTACTACTATTTTGAAAGCTTTGCCACAGGATATTCTCATAGAATTTAATCAGTTACAAAATGAAAAATCGTATACCAATGTTAATGATTTATTGAACTTTCTTTCGCTTTCATTGAGATCACGTGAACGCGCAGCCCTGATAAGTTGTGACTCCAGTAGCCGGCGCTTCACTACTTCATACCCCTCTAATAATTCATCGTTCGAAACACAGCGAGATTTTGAAATTCATAAATCAGACAAAACCAAACAATTTTCCGCGTGTCAGCTAATTTCTACGGATATTGAGAAACAAAATATAAAAGGGTCGAACTGTATTTTTTGTGATTCATCCATTCATGAAAGTCTTGATTGTGATTATGCATATAATTTATCTTTAGATGAAAGAAAAATTATTTTATTAAAGAAAGGAGGTTGCTTTAAATGCTTGGGAGCTAAAAAACATATTTCTCGGTTTTGTAAAGCTAATATAACATGTTGTCATTGTTCAGGAAAGCATTCCCCTTTGATGTGTTTTTTTAAATATAAGCAAAAAGAAAACGATAAAAATATTAATCCGAAGGCTGATGAATCAAGGCCATCAGAAAATATTGTTCTTACTAATCAGTCCACATTCAATGAAATTTATTTGCAAACTCTCGTAGTTCGCATTTCCAATAAAGGATTAAATCATTTTGTACGTGCAATTATAGACAGTGGTTCGACTAAGAGTTATATTTCTAAGTTTGTGGCGGAAAAATTGGGATTAAAAAACATAGGTAAAGAGACAGTAACTCGTGGACTTTTTGGAGGCTCGGAAAAAACTGAATGTCATAATCGTTACAATATACAATTGAGTAGTTTAGATACAAAAAATAAAATAGAAATTGAGGTAATGGATCAAAAGAAAATTTGTGCGACTGTACCTAAAATAAAAAATGCTTATTGTTTAAAAGAACTAAGAGAGAAGAAAATATTTTTGAGTGATGTAAGTTTTAAATCTGAAAAATGTTTGTATGAAGAAAGTGTTAATGATATACATCTATTACTGGGAGCCGATGTTGCCGGGAAAATACTTACAGGCAAAATTGAACATCTTTCATGTGGATTAGTTGCCATGCAATATATTTTGGGATGGACTGTCATGGGTAAAGTTTCAAATGAAATTAATCTGGATAGTTCATATTTAACTCTTTCTCTTTTTGTAAATGAAGCAAAAATAACTGATTTATGGAATTTGGATTCTTTTGGTATAAATGATCCTTGTGAAAAGCAGTCTAAGGAGGAAGTTCTGACTCGTTTTAGAATGGGAAAAATTGGTGCTCCTGCGGATATTCGCAAAACATTCCTACCGATATCTCTAGATGATCATGATAGGGATTACTTGAGATTTTTTTGGTGGAAAGATGGTGATCCTGAGAAAGAAATCAGAACTCTTAGTGATCCTGAAAGGTGGGATTATGTTCCCGATTCGTTGATCCCTAGCGACCTGCCTTCTCGAGGATGCAATGTGGAAGCCTTAAGCATATCTCGATGGTGGGAGGGACCTGCTTATTTACAGAAACCTATGAATGAATGGCCAAAATCTGAAAAATTACCTAATATTGAGATAATCAATTCGGAAAGAAGAAAAACATTAATCAGTGTAACAAACACTGATAACAAGAAAATAGACTGGCTTTTAGCTCGTGTGATTCAACTGTTCCCTTCTAAAGATGGAGATGTACGTCTTACTAAGGTGAAGATGAAGAACGGGGAATTTCTCCGCCCCATAAAGATCGGCTTATACCCCTGGAGTTGTCTGTTGAACTGGATGCCCCAAGAACTTACGATCCAGACATGGACTACTACGGAAAGAACGAGTTTGAGTTTTTCGAACTCGAGAAACTCAAAGGTGGGAGGATGTTGTATCTGGTAATATTCCCTCGCTTCCGTTCATATATCTGGAAACGTTCTCTCACCCTCCGGTTCATTGAACTCTGAATCCACGCATGCGCGTGGGGACTATGCCACTTTGTTTATGTCAGTTGGTATTAGGAAAAAGAGATGTAACGGAAATGTTATGTAGTTTTTAGTCTCTAGTATATGTAATCTAACTGTTATTAATTAATGTTCTTTTTATTCGTGTAGTGTAGTGTAGTTGCAGTGATATGTCCTATTAAATAATAATTTAAAAAGTACAGGCTACCTACTCCTTTGGATCTATTTTCATTTGAAGACTTTGCTTACCGCCGTTTTAAATCCCTGGACCGACCTGAACCGACGCTCTATGCATAAGGATAAGAGATAAGTAGAATTTTCCTTATTCCTTATTGTAAGAATAATAGATCGTTTGTTTTGATATAGCAAAAGGCAATATTTGATTGATTTTTTGCGACATCTGGCATCCCTGCCGGGATTCAAGCGGTGTATTAGAAAATTATTTCACTTGAAAGTATATGACTGAAATAAGAAATTAGAATTGTAAACATGTCGGAAGATAAAGATAGAGTAGCCTGTTTGAAAAGGAAACGCAGTATTCTAAGAACTGCTGTAACTAATACTGTAACTAAATTAGAACACGAACTTTTGGAAACAGAACATATAGATGTTGACAAGTTAGAAGAAATATTAGAAATACTAGTAACTAAATTTGAATCTCTTAAATGTATAGATAACGAACTAGAGTCATTGTTTGGTGAAATAGAATTCGAAGAGGAATATACGAAAACTGAAGAATATAATGATAAAGTTACTCTTACGAAATTTCGAGTTAATAAACGTATTCGTGAATTAAATAAAAATGTATCTAATTTCCCTGCGAATGTCAGTCATGATGTTCAGAAAATCAATCAAGTCTACCAACCTAATATAAATATTGAAGAAAATAGTGTACGAATAAAATTGCCTAAATTATGTATTCCTAAGTTTTATGGTGATGTAAATCAATGGCTTAATTTTTGGAATAGTTTCGAATCGGCAATTCATAAAAATGTTCATTTGAATAAAGTACATAAATTTAACTATCTAAAATCCTACTTATGTGGAACAGCATTAAGTACGGTAGACGGATTTTCAATTTCTGATTCAACATATGATGCTGCTATTAATTTATTAAAAGAACGCTTTGCTAGAGAAGATTTATTGATTCAGACTCATATGAGTAATATCTTAAATATTAAACCCTTAAAACATTCGAATGATATTAATGCATTTAGAAAATTTTATGACAAAGTTTCTATGGAATTAAGAAGTCTAGAATGTCTAGGATTATGCATTGAAAACATATCAAGTGTATTATGTACTACTATTTTGAAAGCTTTGCCACAGGATATTCTCATAGAATTTAATCAGTTACAAAATGAAAAATTGTATACCAATGTTGATGATTTATTGAACTTTCTTTCGCTTTCATTGAGATCACGTGAAGATAAGAGATAAGTAGAAATTTCCTTATTCCTTATTGTAAGAATAATAGATCGTTTGTTTTGATATAGCAAAAGGCAATATTTGATTGATTTTTTGCGACACCACTTATTTAGTGAAGAAAGAAACAGAAATAAGGTGTATCCATTTTGAATAAATAACCCATGAAATCACCTGACATTTTTTCAATGGACTTCTGTGTTTTTGGTTCATTAAAATGAACCACAGGAAAACGGTATCTAAGAACACTGAACGCACTTTGAAAAACTATTCAAGAGGAATCAAGTAAAATTGGCATAACAGTACTAAGAAAAAGTTTACTTTCATGGAAAATTCGAGCTAGAGCTATAGTCAAGAATCATGGCTATCAGATAAAAGCAATTCGCCTTGAAAAATGTGGAATTTATAGATAAAATTTAACTATTAAAATAGTTTCCGTAAAATGCGAACGATATTCTGTATTTCAAATTGTCTGGGATACTTAGCATCAAATATAAAATTTATGTGTAGATTTCTGTGAACTTAATTCAAACACACACAGAACATATTTAAGGACCAGTTCTTAATCTACTTTTAGAGATTTTTTAAGAAAAATTTCTAAAATATTTGAATAATTTTGTGAATTTTTTTCGAATATATTTTAAAACAGTTATTTTGCTTATGAGTCACTAAAACGCTAAGATCGCTTAATTTTGTATGCATTAATGTTATTAAAACTTTGGTCTATTCTGGTCAAACACATTTTCGAGTTATTTATTTTTAGTGAAAATTAATTATTTTAAATGTAAATTTCTTAATAGAACTTATTTTATTCGGATTCATTTCTGAATTTTTAGATCTGATTTAAGTATATTTTAATTACTATTTTCGCCGACTCTAGTACTTGTAAATGATGAGATTAGATATCAGTTATGTATCTATGTTAAAGTATTATAAAAGTTTACGAATATAATAGTCTACAATAAAATATTTAAAACTAATTTAAAGATAAAACTACTTTTTCTTTCTTTCGTTATCATTAATATATTTAGTCGGATTTCATTTTATCAGTTTTTTTTCTACAAAAATATTTTTACTTATTTTAGTAAAGCTCTATGGTTTGCATTAAAAAAAGGATTTAGATGTATTTGTTGAGAAAACAACTGTTCAACTCGTTACCAACTAACAGCTACAGCTCCATAAACCAACATAAATGTAAAAAAATTGTAGAACATTATAATTTGAAAAATAATTAATTTTTAAGATGAATTTCATAATCCTATATTTAGGCATTTGTAATTTACTATATTTTATATTTATATAAACTAACTGTATTTCTCTTTATACTAGTAAATCTGGAAGCAACTTCTTTGTAACCTTCTTCAGTTTACCAACATGGCAACAGTCCGTATTTTGGCATCAGACTAGTTGCAATGTTTTGATGTTAGTGCAGCTAAGCCTAATACACACAAGAATAAATTTGTTCTTCGAATTTTTTTAAGCAATTTTCTATACTTCAGCGTCATAGGACCAAACGTTCATAACATGTTTAATTCTTTTGTATTGTTATTGTTGTTTTTTAAATGGATATCTGAATTTAAGTAATGAAAAACTTTAGAGAAATTGTAGGGAGTTACAATTATCATGTAGAAACATTTAGACCTTTAAAAATACTGTCAAAATCTGATAATTAAAATTTATGACCGAACTTGTAATAATTAACTTTTTATTTTACCAATTAAGTCATAAAAGTTTTGATTTAATAGTGGCTTTCGAGTAACAGAACTAATCTCAGAACATAATCTTTTAATAGTTAAAATTTACGGAAACAATTCCTGATATTTACTTTGAAATACATATTTTAAATGTAACTTCAGTTATATTGTTCATTTTAATATCATTTTCTCTATCTAAGGTACAATCTTTGGAAAAAGCATAATACCATTTGCTATATCCAAATTAATATATGTAACTCAGATTCTACTAGGCCATATTTTAATAAAATGCAATTAATGGCAGAATTGAGACTTAAAAGAAACAAAAACAGTTGACCGAGAGAGGTAATTTTGTTAATATAAGACATTAATTGGGTGAAAATAAATTCGTTTTCATAGAAATTGTACGATTCAAAAAAAAAATATTTAAAAGAAAAGCCAAAAAATTCAAATGAAAGCAGATTGATAAACAAAAAATTTAATGTATCATCTCGTCACTTATCTTTGTACTTTATTTTTCACTTGAAATTCAAAATCTGAAATTTTATTAAAATAACACTTTTATAGATTATAATAAATATTTAATAATTGCGAGTAAGCTCTATATTTTGCTATATATTTTTAATTTAGTTTATTTATTTTTGAAAACATAAATTTTTTTTAACATAAAAGTGTTGCAGGGCACAGAAGTTAATTACTATAGCGGTATCCCTTTGAAAACTAATGCACATTGGAAAATCAAAGTCTTCAAGAACAGAGAATGACATGAAAAATAATATAAAAGCCCAAAAGCATTTTCTCGTGAAAAAGACATCGTTAAATTCGACAAATGGAAAGAGTATTGGCAGCAGAAATATTTGTCATACCATTTTGTGGTTCGATAATCCTCTTAGAGATGCTCCAAAAACCAAGAAAAGTGAACATTCGAGAAAATAGAATTATAAAATGTAAATGCAAATGGTATTGAATAGACTTTTATTTATTTTTTTTTTTGAATACCCAGCGGTATACATTCAGTATTCTGATTTTATGTATAGTACTTTAGTAAAACTATGTATACTTTTCAAAATAGCCTAAGAACATTTTTGTATTGCATGATTTCTTCATAAACTAAATGGAAAGGCATTTCTTGATTTGAAAGCAAATTTTATACCTTTTCTGTGAATTTATTAGATTGTAGTATAGAGTGCATCAATTTTGAAAACTATATCAATATATTGTTTACCTTCTAGGAAAAAGTTAGTTCACTATTCTTTCAAATCAGTATCACATTTCTTGTAATTTCTCTGAATTCTAAATTTAAAATCATAAGTGTATTTTACAAGAAGCATGCGAATGTGTTAATTTTTTTTACAAATATGGGTTTCTTAGAATTCTGATTTTCAACGCTTTTATTACAAGAAATGTGAAAATCTTTTTACGTATATTTCTAGATTGCATTTAAAAAAGTATCAGTTGTGTGCATAATAGTTAAATATATATGTAGAGATATCATCTATATATAAGCCAGTAACAAGCTCCGCACCATGGGGATCATTTTGGTGTAGTTGTTAAGTTACTCGGTTTCGTACCCAAAGGTCTCGGGTTCTGTCCTACCGGATAAGCGCCACTTCATTGGTGACCCTGGCTGAACTCAGAAAAAGGCACCCTTTTGAACTGTCGTGGCGCCATCTATCCAGCACAAATGCGACCAAAGACTTCGCATAGGGAAGCAATCTTGAAGCGGTAACATGGTGGCGCAACCTCAAGCCATCACGCACGAATGACGCCACTGGCAAAGCCCTCACAGCTAGTGACGCAACAGCTCACACACTCGCCATAGCAGCAACATCGTTCGTTCGCCTAACCACTAACTCATTGGTAAGGGAGTGTGTAGCGATAACATCTATATAAGCCAGTAACAACCTCCGCACCATGGTGATCATTTTGGTGTAGTGGTTAAGATACAAAGTTTCGGACCAAAGGTTCCGGGTTCTATCCTACCGGATAAATGCCACTTCATATAAAACTAATATTAAAAAAATAGTAGAAACAGAGAAAAGCCTATAAAGTATGTTCTTTTGTACAGATACAAACATTCAAAAATAGCACATCACAAACAGTAATAAGTTTTTGGTATACTCTAGTGGTCTTCAAACTGTGTTCCACGAAACCCTCAGGTTCCATGAGGCATACCCAGGGGACCCACAATTCAGTCCACAGTAAAATATCGAAATGATAATTATAAATGTGTATGCAAAATAAATTCACGTTCTCTATGAATGTATAACCACACAAGTATTAAAAACTCATACCAGTCATTCAAAAAATGATACTTTATTTATACATAACTCTATTTTGCGATACATTTTTAATTCTCATAACAAAAAAAGAAGAAGAAAGTTTTTCTATATGAATTACCTACTAGGTTGTGAATATTCCATTGTTTACTATCCCGGGTCCCATAAAATAACTTTATACTTATTAGTACAATGCTTTGCAAAAATAAATAGTTTTTTAATGGAAAATGTTCCTTTCTTTATTGGTTATAAGGAAGGAACGGGAACAATTCGTTGACATATCAACGTTAAAATCCAAGTTTAAACAAGAACAGCTCCAAAATTTTAATTTGTAAATTCATGCAAATGGCACAGGATTTATCACTCACATTTACAAATACTTTAATACCATTTTGAACAATACATTAAAGTGAACAATATTTCTCAACGTGAGTGGCAACTAAAACAAATTTAACACATATTGTAAAATGCTACAGCAAATAACTTCAAGAAAGACTTCATCAGTTTGTGTACAAAAATACAACCACATATTCAGTTATTAAATATAATGCAAGTGTCACTAATATGTGTGACACTTGTATCACAAATTAATATTAAGATGCATAAAGTGTATATTAAAATTTTTATTAAATAATACAATACTTTTTTTAATTGTCTTTGTATAAAATAATTAAAAAATTGTCAATAAAATAATTTTTTATAACATGTTGATCTACTTTTAATATTTTAAGATATTCTAAGTGAAGGATGGGGTTCTCCTAAAACATCTTATACTTCTAAGGGTTCCGTGAGTCGAAGAAGTTTGAAGATCACTGGTTACTCCTGTTAATGCATGAATTTATGCATTTGTTGCTTTTAATATACATGTTTCGTTACGTACAATTAAAACATCGAATTGTAGCATTCTATTAATGATGTGTACTAAGTCGAATATACGCTGAACATACTTTGAAGTGCCATGAAAATTAGTGATAGCAAGTTAGTACCAGTTTGAGCCATTTTGGCCTTATTAACAACTTCTACACGACGAAATAAATGTTCAACACGTTTGCAGTAGCGCTTCGCACTAATGGCTTGTCAAACATCGGCTAGAGTTGTTCATAACCCAGTAAAGGTCACTGGTGTTGTTTGATATGCTTTCTCACCTTTCTTTAAAACATCCCAAAAGTATTCAAATGGAGTTCAGTCTGGGCTTCTAGGCGGTCAATTCATGGCTGGGAAGTCGAAGCAACCAAGCAGTATTCAACTAGGACCTGTGAGAGGGGCAGTTGTGTTGCTAGAATACTCCATTTCGACGTGGATGAAAATGTAACATAAATTAATGGAGATGATTGCCCAGAAGCTCGATGTGCCATATCTCATTGAGGAAACTTGGTTCAAGTACCAAATATCCTAAAAATCGAAATGAGAAAACATTCCAGGCCATGACTGAGCCACCGTTAAGTTGTACAATAACAACCTGGCATGGAGGATCCATGGCATTATGAAGACGTTATATTCTCAACCTCACATCGGCGTGTTATAGTGGTAATATGCACTCATTAATCCATGCTTCTCGTTTCCAATCTTTTAGAATTCCTTTTCTGAGTTTTTGCCTAAGTAAAAGAATTGCCCAATGGCGTGCATTGAGCAATTTCATTCTCGCGAACTACGGTTTTCGAAGCAATACAGTGAAACGAGCAGAATGCACTGTTCATTTATTTATCGTACAACTGGCACTTAAATTAATTTGGGTGGCGATTACGAGCTAATGTGTGATTTCGTTGATTACGTGCAGTACAGCTGAACTGTTTTTTGCTATGCCCCTTGCAGTTTGCCGCACGTTACTTTTTCCCCACCACCCCCACGAGCGATCGGCACAATACTTTTGACATACGACCTTAAAAGTTCTAGTTCTCCTTCGATTTCGGAAATAGAAAGGTCTACGCGTCGAGCACCTACTATTTGTCTGAGTCTGAAGACGTCTACATATCTTTTACACACATTACCAGTTAAGCGACTCATTACTAACAGTAATAACTGTATTTCCAAGTATTACACTCACTCTCTTGAGCATAAATAAGACTCAGCACTATACAATATGTAAAGCATTGACTTCCCCATATTCAGTAACATTCAGTGTTTTTAAAAACAATGTGTCATTTTTTTTCGGACAAAAATTTCACACATTTTTATTAAACAATGTAACTCTTTGTGAAAATAAGATATTTAGCTCGGTCAATGATAACATTTATTAAAAAAACTTATTAGTTTATATTTTAATTACTTTCATTTGTTTTTTTTAGATCTGGATCTAAGAAATTTGGAGATAATTTTATTCAGTTGCTTTTCCACGATAAAACTTTAAGAACTGTTAAAAAAATTAATAGCCTTCCTTCTTTCTAAGACCATCTCATATACTATCGTAACTTTAACATTAGAGTATGATTGTTTTTAAATTCAACATACCGTAAAATCCGGTGTATAACGCGCACTTTTACTCAAAAACTAAGATCAAAATTTACAGGTGCTCATTGTAAACCGAGTATAAAAATAATAGCTTAAAAATTTAAACAAAAGGATAAGAATAAAAGAAATTTGACTTCTACATGAATCGGGATACTGTTTATTTTAAGGAAATGACATACCTAATGAACTTAAAGGGTTATAGTTCTAGAAAGTACTATATTTTCAAAAGTCTGAGATAACTGGAGAAAAAAGTCTTCAAAATGTAAGAGCATTGTCATTATACACAATTCAGGTTCCTTCTTAAAAAAAGGAGGTGCGCGTTATGCGCAGTATGTTCCTAAACACTCAAAAATGCAGCTTGAAATTTTTGGTGCACGTTATTCGCCGACTTTTACGGTACTATCATTTTTGATAGATAAATACATATATTAAGTTATATATTATTTATATATTATGTATATGCTACCGTTATAAAGTGTATCATTTAGTTATTTCATAGAATAACTAGGTGTTTCATGAAATAACAAGATAAGTCAGTTAAAGTATATAATAGATGAAAAATTTCATACTTTACCTAGTTATTCTATAAAACAACTAGTTATTTTACTAAACAGCTAATTATAGACGGTTAAAGGGAAAAATAAACAATTTCAAATTAATTTTTTCAAATTTATTATATATAAACCCTCTCGGAAAAATACATCTAATCTCAATTGCGGATGATTAATTAATGAATTATAAGGAAAGGTAGATGATATAATTTATTATTGTTCATATTGCTAACATTAGTTAAGGAGAAAGAGGAAGAAAGAATATGTTCACAGCATCTGTTACTGGCACAATTAACTTTTCTACTCCTTGAAATTCAAGAACATCAATGCTGGAGTAACCAATAGTCACCCGGTACTTTTTCTGTGCTGTTTTAGCACATTTTACTTCTGGTATCAAAGTTAATATTTTCTCATGAGTAAGTGCAGCACGGTTTTCTTTCATCCCACGCTTATTTAATGAAGCTTCGAATCTCTCTTGCATTAAATCCTTCTTATTCACAGGTTGGTCTCCCATTACTGCAGAAATCATTTCTTGAAAATAGGTTCCAAAAATATTTGTAAGTAATCTCAAAATTAAAATGCTAACATAAATACACATTTTAAATTTTAAGTTTAAAAGCAATGAACTGATGGGTGCATACACACATCATTGCAAATCCGGCTGTAAGCGGCTCAAAACTGACTAAAAACAACTAGAATCGGTTCAAAGAACTTTCGAGTGTCGTATTTCATACTTTAACGATCAGGTAATCATTATTCTGAAGATTACCTGGTTAAATCGTAGAATTCAATAGTTTCATATACGTTAACTAACTTCTCTAGTTATTTCATGAAGTACCTAGTTATTCTATAAAATAACGGAATACATATTTCAATGGTAACATATATATGGAATACAAATGCGAATATCTCACACTATTTTTAAATCTTTATTCTACCTTTAAATTTTTCTTTTCATGTTTTTCAATCGAATTGCTACAGATTAAATATTTTGTCTCAATATGTTTATAACACCATACAAATTGAAACATTCTGGGAGAAAAGTAGATGCTTCCCCTAGGTACTTCGAAGAAAAAGTAAAAAAGTACCTTCAAGAGATACGTCAGCAAACCGTGGTAGAAAGCACAAGAAAAACAAAGTTTCTATCTAACAGAATATACAGCACAGGTTAGGTTTTTTTTTTTTTTAATCAGAAGATTTCCTTTCGTTGTAATTCCTCGTGGGTATATCAAGAGTTGTCAAGGAAAAACCACCTTTACTTCTATTTCTTACAGAATAAGTCAAAAGAAGGGATGACATACAAACAATAAGCAGAGTTTTTTCATTTCAATAAAAAAGTTTCCATATATTTCTAACGTTGTCATTTTTTTAAGAAACGGTATCTCACACACGCACAATTCTAAAAAGATTTACTTGAAGTTTTATAAAAATCGTTTTATTTTTAAATATTTTCAACAATTTTACATTAATTTCTTTAAATTTACTTTATCTCCTGATGATATATTTGGAAATGAATAGTATTTTTGAATGCCAAAGTACTTTAATTCAGTAGTTGTAGTCATAAGAGGAAGATAAAAGACACTAGTGAACGTAATTGTTTATGCTGCATTATTAATGTTTATATGCCTAGTTGGCATGCATAAAAATCAAATTATTTCTATCTATTCAGAATAAATATTTTATTAACTTCAAAATATGATTTAAAACTGACAACTATTATAAATGTTCACAGAATGTTTTTGCAAAAAGACAAAAAAATATATATTAATCTAGTATAGAAAATATATGTATATAAAAAAACATTTATTTATATTGAATTGAAATGAGTAGAGTTTAAAATTAATTTTTATACTGTGATGTGCAAATTTTAAAACCATATAGTAGACTAAGTGATAGTGGTAATAGTTTTAGTTATATTAATGCATTATTAAATTATTTTTATATTTCATTTGGAAAATATTTATACTTTTCGGTTTTCTATAAAAGGAATTTGGATTTTTACTTTATATTCAATTTTCAATTTATGAAATATTTCAAGTTTTGAAAACTTGATTCGGAAATCTTTATAATATTGCTCAAAATATTATTTTTTTTAAATAAACTTCTTTACCATTTGTAAAGGGTTTTTTTTTCATTTATTTTACTCGTATATTATTTAGAATTAATTTTTATGAAGAGGAATTGACATAAGAGTTTCTGAAGCAGCTTTAAAAATTGCAGAAACAATTTTATAAAACAATATATAATGCGCATCTGTATGCCTGCATACATTTTTGTACATATGTACATAATTCTATTTATATACTCGTGCGTCCTGCGTAAATGTGTACATATGTCTTTATGTGTGTGCTTTTCAGAATCTTTATTTTATAACGTAATATATCCCGTAATTTAGGATTCGGCTGAAAAATAAATCTTCCCTTTACCTTTTAGTTAACACTTCTAAAAAATGATACCACGTCTGATAAATCCTGAAACTATTTTCAAAAAGCACCTCGTGTTCTTAAAGTGAATTGAATAGGCTATTGTTCTTTTTTTTATGCAGTCATCATTAGGTTTACAAATTGTTAAAATTATATACGTTTAGTTGAACTGTACATTGTTTCCATTGTATCTGTTTCGACGGCAACCCCCCTATGTGATTCTTAAACTTCCCATCAAACTTATCTGTAACTTAGTGCAACATATTTTACCACAGTAAACTTCTGTACCCCCAACTGCATATCTCCGCACCAAGGACATTCAGAACACCTTTTGTTCTATCCTGCAATTTTGGTAAAATTGCAGTACAATAGCAGCAACCCCTGTGAGGATTTATACCAAGATATCTACATCCAGATTGCCGATGCTGTGTATAGGACGCTTGGTTCTACTTAATTATTGTCCATTACATGACACCAACCAACCAGGGCTTTTCGACTTTAAACAGGAACGCATCGGACGTATTCAACGTCTGTTTGTCATCATAAAAAGACAACCGCAGTTTTAGACTCTAAGCTCTAAATATTCCAAGCATCTTCAAAGGTGTGATTTACATACATATATGCATTTTACTATTTAAAAAATTGCGTGTAAATTAATGGTAAATATTTCTGCAGTTAAAAATCTGTATTATCTCCATCTCTGGCTGTTACTGAAACACAAACTACGGCGTCACTGTGTATTACCATAAGCCAGCAAATTATTGCCGAAAATTAACTGCATCACAGAGATGCATCAGCAAATTTCTAATGAGTTATGACAACCTTGATACAATCTTTTTTAGATAATCCCCAAAGTTTGTTAAAATTCGTCAAAGCTCAGAAATAATTATTGTCCTTTATAAATGGTGAACTTCTAAGGAACGCGAGAGCTAATAGTGACATATCTCGTTACATAGAATCGCGATAAAGCAGTGCTTCTCAACTTTCAATATTCGCGACCCAATACTCAAAGATAATCTTCATTGCGCCCCTCCCCCCCCATGTAACAAAAATGTATTGCATTCATTAATACTATTATTTGAAGCTAAAGCTACAATAAGACTTCAACCTCTTAAGTGCCTCCGGCCTGTATAAATGTTCGCTCAGCCAAAGCATTAAATTTCTGGACGTATATATACGTTTTTCCGAAGTACGTTCTTTTTTGTGCACGGCTATCTGTAAAATTATTCCTAGGGAATTCATGGAATGCAATAAAAGGACTTTTACTCTGTTTGCGAAGGATTTACTTATTTCAGATAATCTGCTTATTTATTCCTCTCCCCCCCCAATACATCACATACGCGCGCCTATGTGGAAAACGATGGCATTGGGAAACGAATCGCATAACTTAATTGTCACTTTTAATTGGCAGTTAAGGGATTAATTATAAACCGCATACAAATTATCAAGATATGTGTAATTACAAATCCACACTTGTTCTTAACTTAGTATTGTTAAATTAATCATAAAATACACATAGTACTGACTGATACATTTTTAAGTGCATTATATCAGTGTATATGTGTTTTTTATTTTTTTATCATGTCATAGTGTATTTTGTTCGTTTACTTAGAGTATATTAATAATTTTTTTAAATAATCTTTTTTTTGACTTTCCAATATGCTCGCGCCCCCTCGTAGGGTGATCACCCCCCTAGAAGGGCGCGCCCCACAGTTTGGGAAACGCTGCGTTAAAGACTTTGAACCTCGACAAAGATAATGAGTGTCAACCTCTCTCTCTCTCAAACCGGTGGTTTTTTAGTGGCACTGATAATTAAACTTATGAAACGTTAGAAACGCACCGACCACAAATTCACAACCATGGGCTCTCAGACGTCGCCAGTGGCATTAAGTTTTTATACATAGCCGCCCATCCAATATAGTAGCTAGTGACGCTGACTGTGTGCCGAAGGGATTGGGTTCGAATCCCAGATAAGGCGTGGATGCTTGTAAATGTAAAGTGCCTTAGCGGCATGGGGGTACTCTAAATAGCAGTCGAGCCGCATAGTCCTTTCAGAAGGTTGTTGGAGAGGAATAAGAGAGATTGGTGTGTGTGGATGACCCTGACTTTTTCCACGGTACTCTCTCTCAAAATTGGGGTGAAAGCAAGCAAAATCGTACTGTTACTAAGGTGAAATTTCGGAGTTTTGATTGAACTTTAAAAAACATAGAACCACTGTACCAACCACAGTTTTATCTTACTTTAAATATAATACGCATACAAAGTGCATCCCTTTTACATTCCAAAAACATTCAATGTAATTGAAAAATATAGCTAATCAAATACTAGCAGAAAAAACGAACATAAATAAGTAAAATACATGTAAAGATATACCTGAAATTTGAATTATTGTAAAAGAAAAACACGCTGGAAAATTTTCAGAATGTAACACAAAACATTGGGGGATGTGAAATTAGTGTTTTATATATTCTATTTTAAACACATTTATATTCCTTTTCAAAATTATATAAGGACATGACAGCATAGTAGTTATGATTACGAGCTAGTGAACGGCGTATCATATATTCTAACCCTAGTTCCACTGAAGACCCACCTTGTAAAGAATTTGATGCACGTTAAAAATGTCGCTCCAAGTCTTCCCGTTGATGTGATATGGCAGTTTAGAGAAGGAAATTCTATATATAGTTCAGGTATCGTCCATGTCACTGGTCCCAGGTTCAAAATTACAAAGTCCGTCTTCAAAACCTTCGCGGTGCTTTCCTGTCAACAAGCACTCATTCATTCAAGATTATGCATTTTTTTTCTTATTAAGTTAATCATTTAACTGCATATTAAAAGTAATGCGGCGATCCCGTTAACTCTTAAGTTCATTTAAGTTAACTAACATAATACCCAGATTCGCTTAACAAACTTCTAGTCCGCATTACAAGTGAGTTAGTCTAGTCTGATCAAATTCAAAGATAACGCTACACGATTAATCAATCTCCATTTAAAATTGAAATAATTTAGTTTATTAGATTTACAAGTTTAAACGATTGCATTACAAATTTAAGCATTAAATTAAACAAGAATAAGAATTGGGAAACATTCTCAATAATAATTAAGAAATCCTTTTCACTTATCTGAAACGGAGATGAGAGATGGAAGGTGGCCCCCAAATTTCTACCGCGGATTCTTTCACGGCATATCTGAAAAAGGTAAAAAGAGAGTCTCCTGAAAACTATCGCGCAGCGCTTTTTTAGTTAGGACCCATCACCCCTAATTGTGCTTCCGCGCACTCTTTTACAACACCCCCTATTGGTCAACCCCAAGGCTCAAAGTTACAATTTTAATGAAATTTATGAGGTTGTTCACCCTTGAGTGCTTGTGACTGCACCCCAGTCTAAAGAATTTTAACAACATCCTGTAAAAAAGGGAAACACAAAATTACGAAAAGTCGGGGACCATCCCAATGCCAGCCTCCCATCAAAGACTAAAGGATTCACTCCCGAAAGGTACCGTTTTTCACATAGGCGCGTCTATGCGGTGTATTGAGGGGAAAAGAAAAAGGCACAAATGTAAACAATTGTTTTCTTTGAAATTACTAAATCCTTCACAAACACTGTCCAGGTCATTTTATTGTATTCCAAAAACCTTCGGATAAGTTATAATGATATAAGTGAAAAGAAAAGAGTCCAATTTTGGAAAGACGTATATATACGTCCGGGCACTTGAAGCACTTGTTGAGCGAGACGTATATATACGCAGGTGGAAGTTAAAGGTCTATGTACAAATCGGATCTTATTTATTTCTCAGTAAAGCAAGCTAATTATGTTTATTTAATTAAATTGTGCAAAATATTATGCAAATATTTTATCTCGGATGTTAATTTTTTATGTTGACATTTCTTGTACAAAATTACGCGACTCTTGAGAACACTAAATAGGAGATAAATTTTAAATAACTATGCCCTAAATATAAATAGCGTCATCTTATACCTAAAGAATTTTTTATAGTTGGGATACAAAAACTTTTATTTCACACTTAGTCTTTTGTGATAAAAAGGGAAAAAATGGTCCGAAGTAAAAATTCAAATTGAACAACAACAAAAAAAATCTTGCAAGACTAACCAGATTAAAGTTCTTCTTAATCAACTCCTTTTTCCCCCTATTTTATCAGATTTTCATAACTTTTACTAATTTTCATGTTTTTGTAATTTTCAGGCAACTAAAAGCTAGAGAAAAAAAAAATGATTGTCTGAAAAGCTAACTTTTGAAACAATGTAATTAAGTTTTTAAGGGAATTTAATCGTTAAATCTTTTAGTATATGTTACATTTAATATTTTAGTTAAGGATGCATACATTAAATAATGTTCTTTTTTTTTTTTAATCTTACCAATTTATAAACTGGATAAGTTAAAAAATTTTATAAAAATTTCGTATTTTAAATGCGCAAATATATTAATTGAACTATAATATATAATCGACATAGTTTTTTATTTATTTGAACAATTAAACAGTTAGATACATGAACCAGTTGAGAAGATTATAGAGAGATACCTTTGTTTTTTGGATTCATATTGTTTCCAGGAAAGGACTCAATGCTGTAACTGCTTTCCCGAGATAGTCACTAAGGTGCCCTATCTAATTTATATCAGGGAAGTTATGATGTTAACTCATTTACTTTGATCCCTGATTAAGAAGGCACTTATCAACATCCAATGCTTGATGTTACCAAGCCTTAGAGAAGCATCCTTTGAGAATTCTCCCAGGGAACTGGAGCAGACGTTTCTTGTGACCTAATTTCCTTCTACCTACATGTTGGCTCTCATACGACCCTCTATTACGATGAAGTCGAGGCTACCCATTTAGCCCTTCTGCAGTTTTTGCCCGTCTTTCCGTTCCTCATAAGGCTGTAATTTTTTCGGACTCAGGTTCTACCATTTAGGCCTTGGAAAGCAATCGAGAAAAACAAAGTTCCCGAGTCCAGAGCTGCAAAAAGCTACTGAGAAGAATTCAGATAATGGTTGCCATCCAGTAAGTGCAATCTCACTGTGGTCTTTGGAGAAATGAGATGGTAGACCTCTTGACAAAAAGAGGCATGGATATTCTCCAAAGGTCTTTTAAAGACATACCTCTTCCCTCTGCTGAGATTAATGATACCTGTAAAAATGCTTTCGTAGAGAGGCTGGCAGTGGAATTAAAAATAAACTTTGGAGGGTGCTATTAAAACATGACTGTTTCTCTTATTCTCCTCTTGCTACTGCTCTGATTGAATTTAGACTATTGACTAGACATGACTGCATTTGAGCTCATTTCTTTCGTTTTAATTTTACTGTCTCACTTTAATATGTTTTGTGTGATTCTGGACTAGTCATGGACGCTGCTCCTTTAGACGTGTGCCCTGCACTTACGAATGTGGACTATATTGCAATAAAAGTACTGGAGAGCCAGTTCCCTAATGGCCTGAAGGTCAGTGGACAGGCATTTGATATATAAATTATACAACACAGAACAAAATGTTCCCCACTAGCAGCCGAATAGGATTTCAAAAATTTCGTCTAGATACCTTGACCATTCATAGTGTTTCCATTAAGTCCGTGTGATATCCCTTGAAAATTTCGACTTATACTATGGTTCTCGTCATTTGACTTAGAACGAAACTGCAAAGTACGTCTTGAATAGTCGCCATTTTGCTACAATATAAAGCAATCACTAAATAAACAAAACAATGTTGGATACATGTTGACTGTTTTTTTTTGTACAATCCAGATCAGATAACGATAAGAATCATTTTGTAAGGTGAATATGCAACTCATTTCTGAAGAATAAAATCTTTCAATCATCTTTGTCCAACCATCTTGCTCTTTAGCACAATTATCGGTCTATTTTCCCCCCTTTATATTCGGTTTAAGGTATCCGAATACTTGCGACAACTTTTTTTTTTTTAAAAAATGGATATATGGGAATTTTTTGGTTTTTATATTTATTTAGTACATTTTAAGAAAAATATGCTAAAATTAAGGAGATAAAACTAAATTACTATGACTAAAATGGGAAAAAATTGGCAAAAATTTACGAAAAATATCATAAACGCGGCCCATTCTGTACCAAAAATTTACGAACAAACTTTCATTTTTTTAAATTCTGATGTGTTGCTATGTTATTCATTTTTCAATGACAGTCAGGATAACAGATATTTTAATTTTTACGAAAACTAAAGCACTTTATCTTAGTTACTATATGAGATTTTTTGGAAAAACAGTGATTATATTTACATAAGGGACTGTACATTTTGTAATAAAACAAGCATTGATAAATTTGAAGGTTAAAACACTTCTACTATACAGACCATACACAAAAAATTTCAGATAATTTTTTTGAAAACAATTTGAGCAATCGCAGCATTTCAAAAAGCATTTAAAAAAAACACACATTTCGAGTAAAACGTGTTTTAAAGTATAACATCTTGCTTAAATTAATGTCATTTGCTTTTACAAAAACGCTTGTAGTTTTTGCTCTAAGGAACGGAAAATAATAAATTTGGTATTTTTATAAAGCTAATAAAATGGCCAATTAAATAAAATCATAAAAATATGTCAACTTTTGGTAAAATTCACAATTTTAGGATAGTCGGATACCTTAAAGTGAAACACATCTAAGCAGTTTGTGTACATTTAATCCACCCTTCATTATGATGATGTCTTCGAACATTAGTAGCCACAATTCTTCCTCCACTTGAAACAAAGTGATGAACAATAATATTTCGATTTCATCAAGAACTCGCAAGCGAATTTTTAAGAGTTTTTATAACCCGGAAACCTAAAACAGACCTTGAAACTGATAAAACGTATTAAAAATTATTTGACCATAAATCGGGTGACATTAAGCAAGTTATCATTATTAGCTTTTAATTATCTGATTGTCATCCATCTGAAAGCCTTCCAATTTAAAGTATCAAATAATGTATTTTCGTTGATGTACCAAAAATACTTTGAAGTGAAAAGTTAAGTTTTTAAGAACCTTTGAAAAAGCTTACAATTATTTATAAAGAAATTAATGCTTTTCACATAATGCGAACTTTTTTAAACGCAAAAAAGTTAACTACAAAATTTTAAGTTTCCATTGTTTAAAACTTTCTGTTTCAAGACGTTATAATCCTTCATTTTTATTTATTTATCAAATATTTTATTATAGAGTGACCTGAAATATATTTTTACCCTTAACTTTTTGAGATCTAGATCGTGTACTAGATCTCAATATGCCAGAGAAATATTTCCCATAATACGTGCGTGCTTCATTTCTCATGACCTATAATATGCGTATAAAAAGTGTATCGGCTCTCATAGGTGATTCAATTATAAAAAATAAAAAGATTAACTATCTCCTATTTAACTACTCGTAAATATAAGTTATTTCTAAGTATTGCACTTTGATTTGTAAGTTATTGGATATCAAATAGCAACACGTTTTATTAAAGGTAAAGATAAACATACACAGCAAATATGCTTTCCTTAAAAATGTTATTACATACGTATAACGGTCCTGTTTCAATTCGGATATTTGTTTGAGGTCTTGCAGATTTTTCTTTCTGTTAATATAAATTCATAAGACTGCATTCAGTATCGCATAACTATACAGTATGTTTCAATATTTGCTATCCTCGTTATAACTTAAGTTTTCCCTTACTGAAAACATATTCTGAATAAAAATAACTGGGGGCAGATTTTCTCAGTTTCCCAATTATATTATCAAAATATTTTTACTGTGAGAAGCACTATTATATTAAACTTGTTAGCATGAAATGTATTTATTTGATTTAGTTTTATTTCTTCCGATTCATTTGTACTCAATATGCACGAAGTTTGGTGAACATAAATGCTATTCAGAATTATACAAAACGCTTTTGTACAATATTTAGAAGTCATCACCAGAATGTAAAGGAAGTAAAGATAATAGCATCTACAAATAATTAAATACAAATTTTCAGTTGACTCAATCTTCCTTTTGAAATGTTGAGTATTAGATTTAATTTGTTTATTATTAATATTTATTTTAAAGAGTAAGCAACTGATTTATTAAATAATATAAAAACTAAGTATTATCTGAAAAATTATCCACCATTCAATTTAATTTGTACACTGCTTTGTATTGATTGAGATGGGGTGTAAATATTACACTAGAAGCAACATGAGAACTATTATCGATGAGCCTCGTAAATTTTAGAAAACAATGAAGAATTAATCAAAATCACAGTAACAAATTAAATGTATGAAAACAATATGTAATTTGTCATTTTTAAAACAGCTATAAACAAGGGAAATTAAAATTATTTTATTTAATGAAATAATTATCATTTAAGATAAATTATCAATTAATAATTATCAGGTGATAAATTAATGAAATTGTGATTGATTGTGGAAAAATGAACAAAACATAATGTTGAATTATTTATATTTATATATTATTTTTTTATAAAATTTTAATAAATGCTTGATTTCCTTATTCATAAGCAAATACATTCAAGTGACAGACCAGAAATATTCAGTCAGAATGTACGAAATTATTAGGACTAGAAAATAGATTATATCATGAAATAAATCTTACCCCTAGGTAAAAATCGAATAACCGATTTCCCTACGGTTATACTGAAATTTAAACACTATGAGACTGCTTATTATAGTATACTCGGAAGGCATGGTTTTCCAAATTAATTCTGAAAATAGAAGTTCTGTGAAAGTACTTAGAATAACACTGTACATATAAAAGGTTTATTGTGCTTTGTATACATTGTCTCTTACTTTCCTCGGAGATTTTGACTGTTCGCAAATAAATATTCAGAAATATCTTGAAATATGACTTTTAGTTCATTAAATATACTTTCAATTGTATGTTAAATTTTAAAGCAGAAATGAAATTATACGGCAGTAATATTTAATTTACTCTGACATATAAGTTTCGAACTCTTCAAATTTCCAAGAATTTTATTATGCTGTCCTCCAAGGCAGTAGTTTCCAAACTGGGAAACATGCCCTTTGGGGTGGTAAAGCTCAGTACAGAGGCAGGTGTGAAATGTGTAGTAAAAATAGGATTTCCACATAATTTGTATAGATAAAAATTTATACAAATAAATATAATATAAAATTAAATATTTTATTCACTTATATTTCTCTAACTTCGATGTAAACATTTTAGGGGGAAATTGGTGACGCCAGCCACTGGGAAAGGTCATTATTATATAAAGTTAAAAAATCACTGCTCCAAGGCAACTAAGTCACAATGCTGATTAATTATTACCTCAAAAATATATTTCAATTAAACTATTTATGTTAAACTAAGAATTTATTGATCCATTATTGATAAAGCTGAATATTGTTAAAATAAATACTAATTCTAGAAATGTCGATTCAAGCCCAGTACAAATAATTTTAAAAAGGAATAATTTCTGTAATTTTGTGATCAAAATAATTATACACTAGAATATTTCAAAAATGCCTCCATTTTTAAATATTTTTTTAATTTATTTTAAGCCAATATGTAAGTATACGAATTAACAGTAATAATTTAAGATTTCTTCTACTAAGAACAATAAAAAAAATAAAGCGAGCCTTACAGTAGTCGCATACGATGTGTAACATCTGGCATGTTATAGTGGTAGATTCGCAATAGCAACTTAAATCCTGAAAAAGATGAATCGAGTATGATTGGAGGTAATTTTCTATGAAATAATTATATCTTTAATGAAAATTTTATTTAATTAACACAAGGAGTAATGCAATTTTTTATCAAAAATAATTACTCTTGTTCAATTTGGGGAAGAGCGGTAATGATAACTTATGATAACTAAAATATGACACATATACCTATGATTTCAAAGTATTTAAAAACCGTTGTGTGTGTGTGTGTGTGTGTGTGTGTGTGTGTGTGTGTGTGTGTGTGTGTGTGTGTGTGTGTGTGTGAAAAATAGTGTCAATAACAGTACCACTGTTAGTTGTCGAAACATTTCGATTTGTGTCCATTTCGAGCTTGAGTTCATCATTCAAAAAAGCTATGAGTGGCTCGGCTTCTAATCAAACTGGTTAACTTTAAAATCACCACTCAAAATCATGGGAATCGAGTGATAGTTTTTTTTTTTCAAAAAGAGCAGAACCCCCTTCGGTATATTGTAAAAGTAAAAAAATGCAGGAAATCTTTAATTTTTTGAACCGTTTGATTTGAAGAAATGTTTACGACCACCGAATCACTGTTTGTCCATTTTCAAATAAGCATTTTGCCGCACATATTTCTCCAATATCTTGACTAACAATACCAAGTCCACTTGTTTGACGATAAGTAATATCCATATGAGGAGCCACAACATGTGAGGTGTTCTGTTTGAGATAGATCACAACACCAGCTGCTCTGTAGCCCGGTCATTTAAATTGTACGCAGCAATCGAAGCCAGGTATCGAAACACGTTCGTCATTATCTAACCACGTCTCTGCCAACATGAGTAACGTACAATTTTGTGAAATAATGTCGAAATCTGTTTGGTGGAGCCCTCAGACTTTGACAATTGAGTGTAAGGATCTCAAATTTATCCTTGGTGAAATCTAATAAGATTTGCTGGTATGTGCGAAGTGGACTTAGAGTCAAGCGCAAACGAAACCGAGTTTTTGAGTTAGAATATTTTGAAATGCTTAATTTAACAATATAAAAAAGGCTGGAGGCTTAATGGCTACTAGAGTTGGACCCTAAGTGAATATAACTTTACAAGATCCAGCTAAAGGACTTAGCTTTTTCTCTGATCCTAAAGCGAGAAAAGAAAACAAAAACAAAGATCCACGGCCTAGACCATGGGGGGGGAGCCCCTCCCGAATGAAGGAGGAAAACAGAACTTCACTGCGAGGGTAAAGAAGCGACACCACCAAGTGCACTGATTGGTCAAATTAAATAGTACACAATTCCCCAACTTCCTGTTACATATGTCCGTCTCTTTTCACGAAATCACTCTTACAAATAATCCCCAGCAACCGAGAGGAAAGATGTCACGCATCAATAAAACCTGTTTTTTACTATATACAGGGTGTCCAGCCTTCATGTGACCCAATAGCTAATTCCCGAACCGTTCGGTTTAGATATGCACTTCCAATTTGAAAAAATGTTTTAAAAAAGGTAAAGCATGTTTTTAAGTGCTTTTCGAACCAAAAAGCCCATTTAGAAATAAATTACAAAAATTAATTTTTATACGGCCCCTAGGTCCTATCACTTAAATTTAGGAAAAGTTGTAGTACACAAAAATAAAGTAAACACAAAAAGTTTTATTTTATAACGATAAAAACTGACAGAGTTATGCCTGCATAAATTTGAAGCATATGAGTTGCTCAGAAAAGGGGGTCGTATATAAATTGAGTTTAGAGAACAGTAATTCACTATCTACAGAAAGAGCAAAAGAAAAACATCATAGTAATGTTAAAACATCGTAGTAAACATCATAGATTGTCAATTTGCATCGCTGTATGGCAAACAATAAAAATTAAATTAAAGAAATACAACTTGTACCGAAAAGATTAAAACAGCTTGTTTTAACAAATAGCAGCAAAATAATGCAGGATTTGCCGTTCAAATTATAGCATAATGTAGAATGATGCGCCATTCATGAATCAGGGGCTTCATTATATCAGAATGATCAAATTAACTTAAATAATGGTGAAGGCACGAGACAAGGAAATACATACGTCTATGACAACTCTCAGTTTTATACAAGCGTTGACAATTGTACAATAAGATGGATGTCTTCGAGTGGGAAATTTAAAGACATAAAGTCTTGCCACCTCTCTCTTACTTCGATTACTTTGTCCATAAAACAGTACCATTTCGCATTATTCATTTGTATACATCTCGTTCTCCCGTACTAAAATTCGTAATATTGGAATATGACTGTATGCAATTGCAAGCGACTACACAAAAGACTGTTAACGTTCGTCATGATCAGCAAAAACGCAGCAAATCAGACTGAAACCGCAGCATGTAAGTCTATTTTTAGAACTGCTTTTAAAATGAATTTCGTCCAAAATATGTTATTTTTTCTACGTTTTACACGTACACAGAACAAATTTTATTTCTTATGTACTCAATTATTGTATTATTAACGTATGCTTTTAAATTTAAAAACGATTTACATAATAGCGACGGGCAATAGCGAAGGTTTCCTGGCAGAGTTCCAACTAATTTCACTTTGGAGACGGTCCCTTACTAGCTTCTTGAAAATAGCCCAGAAAATGGATAAAATATAGGATTTTCAAAGTTCCATAAGTCGTCCAGGTTATATTGTAATAAAATGAAACTTTTTGTGTTTACTTTGTTTTTGTGTACTGCATCTTTTCCTAAATATAAGTGATAGAACCTGGGGACCGTATAAAAATTAATTTTTGTAATTTTTAAATGGGTTTTTTTTTTCGAAAAGCTCGTAAAAACATTCTTTACCTGTTTTAAAACGTTTTTCAAATTGGAAATGCGTATCTGAAACGAATGGTTCGGGAATTAGCTATTGGGTCACATTAAGGTTGGACACCCTGTATATATATTCAAATTAGAAAAAAATACTTATTTCTTTAGTTTTATTTTAACCATAGTAATCCTTTATAGGGAAATACAGATATATTCCTAGAGCCTCTGATGTAACAGTAGTATGTATCTTTATACATGAATTATAATTCTTTTAAGAACTATTAGTTTTATACTTTTTGCTGAGTGCTACAATTCAGCCAATACTATGCTTTGAATTTGTATTTGGGTCCAGAATCTGACACTAACTTGTTTATTGTACACAGATTCAGATCGGGCTATGCATATTTAAATGCAATTTTAAGTAAGTTACCTTTTTCTTCTAATGGATTTAGAATTTCTATCAATATTTTTAATAGGATTTCCCTCAGTATTATAGACAAAAAGTTGGAAGGATGGCTAGCCAGAAAACTTGTTAAACCCCATTTTAATGTATATTATTTTAAGAGCTGTTCTGTAAGCAATGTTTATAGTACTGCAGTATCCATATTTTTAAATTCTAATGCATTTTTTTTTAATTCTAATACATTTTTAAATTATAATATATTTTTTAAATTATAATATATTTTTTAAATTATAATATATTTTTAAATTATAATATATTTTTTAAATTATAATATACTTTTGAAATTATTGGGTTTCGGAAAGTAATTTTATATTTTCCTGACAGAAGATGTTATTTTGTATTTTTCCCCACCCAACTTCACTTAAGCCGCATAATCATCATATGTTCTGTGAGCTGATATAGCAAGGCTGACTTGTGAAAAAATTTAATTGATTCTACGCATCAGTTTTTGGTGTGTGCTTTTTCAAATATGGGGAATGAAAAACAGTATTTTCAGCATATTTTACTTTTTACTATCGAAAAAGTAAAAAAGCTATTCAAGAAAGGAAAAAATTAGCCTATGTGTATGGAAAAGATGTATTGACAGAGTGCCTATGCCAAAACTGGTTTACAAAATTTCGATCCGGCAATTTTGATGTTGAAAGTGCACCACGTTTTGGAAAGCCTGTCAAACCTGATAAAGACACAATACAAGCATTAATTGATGCAAATTGGCGAATAACATCTCGTGAGATCACAGAGATGTTAAACTTATTAAATTCAACTATTTAGGACCATTTAAAAGATCAAAGTTTAACCTCAAAGCTCGACATAGGGGCTTCTCATGTTCTCACGGTAATAAATGTTTGTCATCGCATTGATGTATGTGATTTGCTTCCCAAACGTCAAGAAAACTATCCATTTTTTAAGGGCGTCATCACTGGAGACTAGAAATGGTTTGTTTATAACAATGCGAAACATAAGGAATCATATAGTGAACTAGATTACCCGGCTAAATGCATTTCGAATGCCAATATTCATGGAATGATGGTCATGCTGTCTGTTGGGAAAAAAGAACCTCAAAGAAATCTTTTTTTTTTTCTTTTTCTTTTACCGAACAACACAACGATTAATTCTGAAGTGTACTATCATCAGCTGCATAAACTGAATGATTCATTTAAACAAAAATGCCGGAAATGATCAACAGACAAAGTGGTGATCCACCAAGATAATGCAAGACCTCACAAAATTTGGTAACTCGCCAAATATTCTTACCAAACCCAACATATTCTACAAATCTGGTACCTTCTGATTAATATTTGTTCCTGCCTCTACAAAACTTTTTAGATGGTAAAATCTTTTCTTCAAATTAGGAGGTCAAAACTCACCGAAATCTGTTTTTTGCATGCAAAGAACAAAAATTCTCATGAGCGTGGAATCCAAATTCTGCCAGAAGTAGGACATAAGGTACTGGACAAGGCTGCACAATATATAATTCAATAAAAGATGTATTTAGTATATGAAAATATGGTTTCGTTTTCACACAAAATCGAAATTACTTTCCGAACAACCCAATATAATATATGATTTAAATTCTCTCTCATATATTTCTTTCAGAATGTTTCATTTATCTTTAGTTATCTAAAAATTTATGTCTGTATAGTAGAGAGTAATTAGCTATATATATACACACTGCTGGGCACAAAAAATGCAAGACCAAGAAGAACCAGAGATATCACAGCGAAATTTATTTGGTGGATCAAATGTTGTGCAAAGATCAAACGATTAAAATTACAGCCTCTCGTGACGTGCAGATGATGACAAAATCAGTAGTTAATGTAGCCGCCATTGCTGGGTATAACCTCTTCCACACGCTTCGGAGTACAATCAAAGAGGCTTTGTATGTATCATTGGGATACAGCAGTCCATGCGGCTTCCATATATTGCCAAAGTTGATCTGGTGTAGAAGTAAGTGGTATCCCGGGCCAATTGTTGTGCAAGCATGAACCACACGCTTTCGATTAGTGATAGACCGGGAGAACAGGCAGGCCAAGAAAGCAAACCAATCGAATCGGTAAAAAAAAACTCTTGAACGATGCGTGTGGTCACGCATTATCCTGTTGGATTTAGGGCTGATGGCAAGTATTCAATCTATAGGAAGACAACGGACTCCAACACCTCAGAAATGTAGCGGTGGCTGTGCAGTGTACCAGCAATATGTACTTCAAGGGTGCAGCATTGAAATCTCATACCACCTTAAGCCCTGATACCGGGTGAAGGACCAGTGGGGCGATACATAACGCAACAATTCATCAGCCTCTCACCAAGGTGTATCCAAATTCGAAACCGACCATCGTGATGTTGCAGGCAGAAGCAGGATTACTCAGTAAACACAATGTCGTTCTCCATTCCGTTGTCCAGGTACGTCGTTCATCGCACCATTGGCGGCGCAAATGCCTTTTAGTGTCCAGTAAAGGGTAAACGAAGCAATGGACCAACCGGCGTCGAATGGTATAAGTAGACACCGAATGTTGAGAAACAGAATGAATCTGTTAAGCTATGGTTCGTGATGTGGCTGCATGATTCATCACCGCCATGCACATAATCCACCTCTTATCAAAGGCAGTGGTGCAACGAGGTGGGTGCAATTGACTACGTTGGTCTGTCGTTTTCTACTACATCCAGGGATGATAGATCCGCATCACAGTTGCTTGATTTCGTCCAACACGTTGATCGATTTCTCTGAAGGATAATCCGCAATCCCAATTGGTTAATATTCTTCTTTGTTCGAATTCAGAAACTTAGTCAAAAGACGCTCGATGTCTTCCAGGAGGTAAAGGTAATTAGCTTCCGCAAATACGCACTAAAAACAATTGGCGTACTTCAAATCCCCAATCTCATGTCTCCATGTGTTTCTGAGCTATAATGCTAATGGTTTTGCATATTTCACCGCCACCAACGCATGATACAAATTTCACATGGTTTGCATGCTTTCTTCAGGGCGTTGTATTTTGTGTGGCCAGCAGTGTATGTACAGGGTAATACCGAATTCATGGCACAAAAATTTTAAGAGTAGGTATAGAACATTGTAAGTATTTTTATTTGTATAGAAATGTATGAACGTGAGTGACACGGTGAGGCACAAACACAAAAAATAAGAGTCGAAATTAAAGACAAAGTGCTCATTGAAAAACATCGTTCACAAGTGTAATGTTTACAATAACTGTTCAGCACATAAGTTACGAAATCCAGCTCTATCATACACTGGCAGTCGGAGAAGATAATCTACCGGATTCAAAGCTTGTACTCGCTGAAAATGCAAGGCCAGTAAGCGATTTTCTCTTAACACTCTCCAAACGTTCTTATGACTCACTCTTGCGTGATGAGCAACAGTCCTTGTACTTGACTCGGATCTTACAGTCACAGCGTTCAAGATGCCTTCTTCCAGGTTTGGACTGCGTACAGCTCTTCGTCGACCAGCATCATGTCTGGTGACGAGGAACAAACATGTTTCACGAAGTTAACTATATAACTGCTGATAAATTCTGTGATCCGGCATTCGTCGATCAGGAAACTGCGCGTGATACATTTACAGAGCAACTTTGTCGTTACCATTGGCTCAGCCTTAGATGTAATGCAGGCCTGCATTTTGTGTTTACGTAAAGTCTCCCATCGTAGATATCAGCACAATTGCAAATTGCGCTTTCCTCTACTGAGATGCATCATGTTGACCGGTACCTAGACATCTACTGCCTCCTGACGATAACGCAACCAATCGATAACTCCAATTCTCTTTCTTTTAATTCCCCTTTTTGAGCCTCACCTCGTCAATTGCGCCCATACATTCCTGTACAATAAATGATTGTTACAATGTAATGTATCTAAGTATCTACTCTTAAAGTTTGTACCATGAAGCATGAATTCGGGTATATATATATATATATATACACTGGTGTGCAAAAATTAAGGACGAAGTCGAAAAATTAGCATATCAGCTGAACAAAGAGGCAGAGCGGACAGAAAGACCAATCAGGAGATTAAGTGAGGTGATGTACGGTAGCACATGCGCAGATATGCAGGTAGACGTAATGGGGGAGTGTCTGAGTAGTAAAGCATGTTGTCGGTGTAAGATTAGTATTTCTGGCAAAGAGATTGCACACCGTATAGCAGTTAAAATCACACCGAGTTGCTACCTCAGCGAGAAATAGAGAATAATCAATCTGTTAGACGACATCTGGATACTTTTACCCGAGGTCGAATCATTGGGAAGTTGGAGGAAGGTCGCAGTGTGACAAGTGTGGCTGCAGAGTTCGAAATTGCTCACAGCATCGTTTCACGACTTTGGAGACAATTCCAAACTACAGGAACAGCTATCCGGGGGTTCAGTAGTGGTCGTCCACGAGGAACCACACCCGCAGATGACCGGTATATTGCCTTACAAGCCAGAAGAAACAGGCGGCAGACAGCGGGAGAAATCGCTAGACACACGACACAGGCGACTGGACGACCGATATCGCGATTTACCGTGGCCAGAAGACTGCACGGTGGTGGTCTGTTTGCACGACGCCCTGTACGGTGTGTACCTCTAACGCCTGCCCATCGGAGAAGGCGTTCTCTGTGGTTCCGGGAATACCGGAATTGGAGAGACAATGAATGGGGACGAGTACTCTTTACAGATGAGAGCAGATTCAGTCTGAGTAGCGATTCTCATCGCATACTCATCTGGAGAGAGCGGGGAAGCCGCAATCATCCCTCGAACATCATTGAAAGGGACAGGTATGGAGGTGGTGGTGTTCTCGTTTGGGGAGGCATCATGCTTGGTAGTCGTACAGACCTTCACATCTTCGACGCAGGTTCAGTCAACGGGACCCGTTATTGTAACGAGATTCTTCTTCCATATGTGCGTCTTTTTAGAGGCGCTATGGGTCCGCAGTTCCTTTTCATGGACGACAATGCACCATGTCATCGCACAGTAGCTGCCGAACAGCTCTTAGAGAGTGAGGATATTGAACGTATGGATTGGCCGGCACGATCTCCGGATCTCAATCCCATCGAGCATGTATGGGATTTTTTTAGGCAGACGCTTGGCAGCTCGTACCTTACCACCAGTAACGATTCCGGAGCTTCGATTGGCGCTGCAAGACGAATGGGCAGCAATACCTCAACAACTCATTGACACCCTCATTCTCAGCATGGGCAGACGCTGTGAAACCTGCCTAGCAGTCAGGGGAGATCATATCCCCTACTAAAGACCGGATATTTCTTGCTGGACACCCATCACAGGGATGTTTCGGCCTTCAGTCGCATTGCGCTCCATGCTACTTTTTCAATAAAGCTTCTTTTTATCCCTCTGATTTCTCTTTTAGTAAGTGTTGCTTACATTACTCATGTCCTTACGTATTGGGGATCTTACGGTATTAAATGTGTTGATTTGGAATGCTTTTGTACAAAGTTATATTAAAAAAACCGTCTCGTCCTTAATTTTTGCACACCAGTGTATATATATATATATATATATATATATATAATCAAAATTTCTCTACAAGAGAGAGATGAATTAACATGATTAACACTTAAAAAGAATAGCAATTGCTAGATAACAAGGCAACAGAATTTAAAAGGAGGTATGAAAAATTGAAATATAACTTTCTAAATTAGAGCACTTTTAAAAAGATATTTTCAATGTATTCTCAAAATGGTGTTGTCATTGAAATCTCTTCTCCCACCGTATGCCTGCGCTTGTTTATTCATTGTATGAAAAAACAAGTCGTATTGAAAGTTTGTCTTAAAAAGTCTCATTTTTACGTATCGGCTGTTGGCAAAGTGCTTTCATAAATTCCACTATTTATTTTAGGAAGAACATTCCGTGAATCAATAATGAGCAGATAATTATTTTAATGCAGCGCGTTGATAAAAATGAAGTAATCACTCACATCGCCTTAATAGGTAATATCGATATTTACCACGCTAACAATTTCAATATATAAAATTATTTCCATTTAAATCAAAGCTATTAAAATGTTTCTGATCAGAAAGGATTTTTATTGTTAATTAAATTTCTTTTCTGAAACAACATAAGGATTATTGGCAATGATCATCGTGATTTTCAACCATGATCAAGTGACAAACCATTTAATTCGTCACTGTATTCTTCAAACTTTCATGCTACCCACAACTCGATGGCTTTGAGTTTCGCCATATTTCACGCACACCCACCCCTGTACACAGCGTACCTTTAGTGGTACCTGGATACGAACCAATGCTTAACAGAATTAATGTTGGTCATGAATTCGTGACTATGATTACTTGGCAACGGCAGCCACCAAAGTAAATCAGAAATATCTGAATTTAAATGAAATGCCAATTATATATATATATATATAAGTGATTCATAAAAGTTTTTATAGCTATTCCTTCACTTTTAGGAACTGATAAAATTAACTTGTTTTAAGTTCCAATACTAAAATTATGTCAAAAAATATGATTGAGAAAGTTATTTAAAAATTCTTCAAGGAACTAATTAATTAAAATCTATCAATTAAATTTTTTTAAATATTCAAAAAATCTAAACTTTTTAAATTGGTACTACTAATGAAACTTTGTACTTAAGTTTCGATGCATTTTCCTTTTTCGATAATTTTTTTTCAATAGAGAAAAATATTTATTTTAAATATCTCGTTTAAATTATTTTTCAAATAATCCTAAATTTCTGGATATTTTTCCTACTTATTTTGTTTTATAATAACATCAAATAAACTTTCGAAGTATCGAAACTAATTTTAATTAGAATTCCTAATTCCTTTTTAATATATTTTTATCTGCACTACGAGAGAGATGCCACGGTATTTTTAAAGATATATTTATTTTTATTTCAGGCAATTCTGTATAACTAACTACAGTCAAACGAACACTTTTTTTTCCAAAATAAAAATTTTTTTTAATTATTTCGTGTAGAAATTTGAATCATTATTTTACTCATTAAAGCAAAATAGAATACTCATATATAAAAGAAATAAGCTTATTAAAAGAAGTGAAATATTGGAAAACTCTCTTTGATCGCAGTAGTCGTTAATTAATATGAATTATAATTAATATATCTAATTATATATAAGGCCACGTCACTGATTTTAAAAATAAACTCTTAATAAATACTTGGAGTAGCATGGCAAAGATAATTAATTCCTTTAAAATAAATATAAAAGCCAAAACACATTAACTACATTTATATAGTTTTATGAATCTCTTAAAGTCAATGTAAAAACTTTTTTAATAAATATTAAAAATTAGCATTAAAAGAATGTATAAGCACATATTTGGTGAAAATATTAGTACAGTTTATAGTGAAGTATAATGTCTTATTTTGAATTATTTTTTTTCTTATTAACCCAGAATTTCCCAATCGAAATTCACATGAAGTCTATCCAAGAGCTTATAAAATATTTTAAGGAATCTACAAGTACAAAACTATAATTCGGGACTTCATAATAAGAACAGTGGGATTAATCATAGAGCATTATTAAAGAATTTAATAACAATTAATAAACAGTCTATTGTCACAGAAAACTCAAGCTATTTTACGGCTGGAAGACACTCCTAATTTCTGTAATTTTTTTCAGTGAACTCCAAAGAAAATTCTGTGCTGTAAGAAATCACTATTCAACCACAAATTAATCTAGAAAAAAAGTCCGTCACAAAAAGATAAGCGTTTCATTCTATATTCAGTAATCAGTGTTGTTCGCGTGAAATTTATTAGTCCTACTTTTGATCGTTCTTATCCGTGTCAACTGCATTGCATAAATTTCTACCTACCTGTTGCAAAGAGATTAATACTGGTAAAAAGCTATTGAGGCTCAAAATACTCACTGTGGCATAACATGGAAATTAGATGAGGGGGTTCTAGCTCAGAAAACTTACTGGTTCTACGACAATCGTAAGCCAGCCATTCTCAAACTGTGGAGTGTGTTAACTCAACGACGGGGGCGTGAACATATTGAAAAGTCGTAAACAAATAATTATTTTTAAAAAATATTAATTTTCTGAATGAGTGAGTGAATATTTGCTTCGCACTGTTCAGCTTCACGAGGGCTTTGGCGATGGACCTCGTAATTTTGAACCATGGTCATGTGACGAGGACAACACCTCAGCTGGCACCCCTTTCTCCTAACTACCACACCACACCGACGGGAAGACAGATTTAACGTGCATCGCCCACCTCATACACGGCGAGTTTTCAGTGGTACTGGTGTCGAATTCATGACATGCCTGCTATAAACCGATACCTTGACCACTTGGCTACCACGGCCACATTAATTTACTGAGAGTATACAAACAAAATACATTCTGACATAAAAAAAATAAAATACACTGATATAATAAACTTGTAAATATATCAGTACTGCAAAATGTATTTCATAATTAATTTAACAATAATATTAGAGCAAGTTTAACAATTACCAGTGTAACCACATGAGCTTGTCATATATAAAAATATATTCAAAAATTAACACTTACCTTAGTAATTTGTATGGTTTATAATTAATACCTTAACTACAGAAACAATGTTACGCGATTTGCTTCCCAATGCCACCATTCTCTACACAGGCACGCTTATGTGATGTATTGGGGAGGAGGGAATAAATAAGCAAATCCTCTGGAATAAGTAAATCCTTCGCAAACACTGCAAAGGTCATTTTATTGCATTCCACAGTCTTCGGAATAATTTTAAGGATAGCAGTAAACAGAAGAGATCGTACTTCTGAAAGACGTATATATACGTTGAGGCAATGAACGCTTTGGCTGAGCGAGAAGTTTATATACGCCGGTGGGACATAAAAGGTTAAAGTCGTATTGTAACTTTAGCGTCAATGTACAGTACTATTGAATTCAATGTATTGTTATTGTAAAGGAAAATTATGATTTAATAATGACTTTGTGCTCTCTGTAAAACTAACTCTCGCACTATACGACTTCTACTGGTTTCTCTTAAAGTGAAAAATGCATTGATGGGAACATCTATTGATCTATGGTTCGTGGGGGTTCGTCTATGGGACACATTGTCAGTCTGTAGAAGAGGTGAAGGCAAAAACGGCAATCACTTACTGAAGATGATGACACCTAATGAGCCGCAGCACTGCTTTAAACGGTAAAAAACACGTATGTAGCTATGTATTGATGGGGAAGGGGATGTTTTTCAAAGGGATTAACAGATATTTGTACATTGTTTTCAATAAGGCTAATTTTCTTAAGACTTGTCCAGTTATTTAACTGTCACAGTAGTATATGGAATCTCACATATTTAAAATTAGTACTAACGATGTCGATAAGCAAAAAATATTTGAAACCCTTCTACTAAGCAATGCTAAAAATCAATTAAAATTGTGCTTACGTCTCAAAAGGTATATGGTTTTGAAGTAATAATTGATCCAAACACTCTTTGGAATACATTACAAATATTTTCAACGTCACGCAAGTGGCTTTTCATTCACCAGAGGATTCAACATTTTAGAAACAAGAATACAGTAATTTGGACATAAGCATCACACATTATACTAAACTCCCGACATTCCTTCCAAGCAATATTTCTTGATCATTTACATGTAATCCTATTGATGCCTTGAAGCATCTTTTCAAACTTATTTCCAAATTCTGAAGAATTATAACATTCGTTCTATTTTTTGCACGTCTTTTTCTGTATTGCACTTTAACATACTAGTAACATTTATGCTCTTGCATGGTTGTCTAAAGTAGTTTTCTTAAATCCTTTCCCTGATACTATATTTTTTTAGAAATATGTATCCGGAATTTTTTTGTCTTCTTTATTCCTTAGCTGTATTTTTAAATCGAGTAAAAATAATCCAATGTGATTCTTCATATATGTTGTAAATTTCTAAAAAAAAATCAATGCAATGTTTTAAAACAAACTTTAATTCTCATTTGGGAGGTTCAAAAACTTTAGAAACTGATTACATCTCAATGTAATTGTTATTTGTTCTCTTACTTGCAATAAAAACGAAAATAGATTGAAATATAAGTCATGTGTTCAATCTAAGCCAAATTTAAATTGTGGGCTGAAACTGATATTAAAGTGCTTAAATACAATAATACCAAGAGAAAAAAAAATGAAAAACAAATTGACATTTCGACTAGCACAGTTTGATTATTCAGTCGAATTTTTAACATGATTTCCAGAATACATAAAGCCCCCTGCCTCCTTTATTCTTTTTAATATTTTATTACATAACAATCTCTTCATTTTGTCATGCAGTTTTTTTTTTCATTTCAAATACAATTAATTGTAACTTCTTAATTTATTAATTCCTATCAATCGTTATTTTTTACAAGAAATAAAAACTGTGTAAGCATAAAATCTAGTAATGATAAAGTATCTTGTAAAGGCAAAATATTGGTTTATCTTAAACTAAAGCAGACTTATATTATTTTTCGTCACAATCTAAAATGAAATCTTAATCAACAACATCAGGCGAATGTTTTAAGTATGAACGTTTGCTTTTTAAGATTACCATCATACCTGATTTTTTTTAAAAGAATTCTTTCTTTTGAAATCTCGAACCTATATTTAACGTTTTTCAGAACCCCGCATGGTAAAGAAATAAGAAATCAATCTAAATTTTAAATTACATTTTCTGGGGAACACTTTTAAGAAAATCTTGAAGAATTCAATTATTTTCCAATTTTCCACTATTCGCGCTTAAAATTTAATAAATATTGGAAGTGCACGGCGATTACTTTATCAGAAAATGATAATGCTTTTCGAATTCAAAAAAGAAGTTAATTTACTGAAGTGGAAAGTAATATATTGGATATTTTTATTGCCGAGGAAGAGATTAAGTACAATGAGAAAAATTGTGTACTATTCTTCAGTAAAAATTCCCCTTGTTTTCGAAAAAAAATTTTTTTTGAATGCTCTAAAAATGAAAAAATAGAACTGGACTCATCTCTAAGAACTGAAATATGGTTTATTAGCAATATATTCCTTAAGTTATACGACTTCTTTAGGAACCAGGATTTTGTAAAAGCGTACAAACCAAAATATTTGTTTTAATATTTAGGGTTACTTTTAGATTAAAACACAAGTGTAATAAATAAATACACATTCACACTGATGTAATATACTTATAAACGTATGAATAATGCACAATATATTTGATAGTTAATTTATCAATATCGAATTGAAACAAATTTAGTAATTACTAGTGACTCTCATTGGGTGGTCATATTCAAAATTTAATGTTATCTTGATAACTTTTACGGTTAGTTATTAAACTCATATTGAAGCTTTAGTGCGTCAAAATACATTATTATTGCATTCAATACATTGTTATTGTAAGAGGATGGGCACGCGATAAAAGTTATAACTGAAAATTGGGTCTCAAAAATTGGAAGTTTGTGATACACTGCCTTAAAGATTTAGAATTCTTATGTCCCATATCAATTCTAGATCAGAAAAGATTAAATGAAAAATACAGGTGGATAAGATTAAAATGCGTGGCTGAGATTTTTTATAAAGATAGGGAATGTTCTTTTTATATTACGGAGATACAAAAAAGTAGAATTTATGTTATTTCCACATCATATAACATGCAACTTTGCAGCAATTTTACTCAGAAAGTATTGGGTGAACCAAAAATTTTGCCTGTATTCTATAAATATTTATTGTGCTCAAACTATTATAACTAAACATATATGTTTATTTGTTTTTTGATATATTATAAGAATAATTATGATTTTTATCAGACCATTTACCTCGGTAAATTTCAACGCGCACTCCCTCAATTAATTGGAGAATGTCTAACTCGGAGGGGTGCCCAACTCACGATCCTGGGGTCGCTTGAGGCCCGCCTTGAATAGTTTAACGGCCCTTGAGATTCATTACAACTTTACGAAATAGGTCTACTTTGTGTAACTTTTTTATTTGTAAAATTTTTTGAGATGAAAATCCCATAACACTTTTTATTTTATCCAGTTGCTTCTATTACTACGAATCTCTCTCTCTCTCTCTCTCTCTCACTCTCTTTTTTCAAAAATGAAATTTATAAAACATATATCACACTCAACCTTAACGGACAAAACCCTACAACATTGAGATTGATTTGAAAAAAAATTAGTGAAATAGTTGAGAAACAAAAATATATAACTAATTATATAAATAAAACATTACTTGGTGGTTGCATTATTATTATTATTATATTATCTATGTTTTCATACGTGAAAGACAATGGAAACAATAATATGTCAATATGTTCTAAATTTTCACTCCAATAAATGTTTGTAATGTGTTCAAATCTAATATTAGGATTTTTTTATATGCAGTTCACGGTATTATTATGTTTTCCAGAAGTGATCCGTGAGATCAAATAGCCCGCAGGGCTGGCCACCCTTGGTCTAAGCGGTATTCCAGTTTCCTACAAGTATTCTTTAACATGTCTTGCTCTTTATATTTATGCAACTTTACCGCCTTATGAATAATTCTTAGAAAACGTGTTTTCAATATTTTGTGGTTCATATGATGCTTCACAAGTTGATTTAAGATTCCGTTAAAACAACTGTCAAACGCATTCAACGGTTTCTTCACTATCGCTATATTTATTTGGCAAAATGAACATATTTTGCTTCCAAAACAATGTCAAAATTTAAGCTGAATGCTAATGGGCGATTTTGTTTCGTAAAAAGAAAGCACACATTGAGTGTTCTCTTAAATCGACGCCATTTAGGCCAAAAATAATGTTTTTCTTGCAAATATACACCCGAGTCTCTCTTGAAGGAGGGTTTGCTTCATACGAGGAGTGACACAAAAAAAACGAGACTGTTTCAATAAATATTTGTACGTACAGAATCAGTTCTCTGTAACATTATCACCTTTAAAGTAGTTTCCTTCAGCATTTACACATTTCTGCATTTGGTGCTGCCATTGCTGGAATGAGGTTTTCGGAAGGCCCTTCAGGAGATGATCTGGTCTTTTCCTGAAACTCTTCAAATGATATTAAATACGTTCCCTTTAAGCAAGATTTAGCTGTAGGAAATAAAAAAAATTGCATGGGGCCAAATCAGGTGAATAAGCAGGATGTCCCAACACAGTTATTTTGTTGCTCGTCAGAAACTGCTTGATAGATAGGGCCATGTGAGCAGAAGCATTGTCTTGGTGCAACAGCCATCCATCACTCCCCAATTCTAGCCTTTTTTACCCTAACTTTTTCGAAGTTTTTTTAGTACTTCATTGTAATAGTGCTGATTTACAGGCTGACTACTGATGTGAGAGGGAAAACAGTCATATCATGAATTTTGGCAATGTTTTGGTCTGAAATTGCCGACATTAGGCGTCTACCATGGTCCTAATCTTCCACACTGTCCATTCCTCCCGAAAACTGTTTATGCCATTCAAACACGTGTGCGTGAGACAAAAGTTCATCTCCATAAACCTCGGTTAGTTTTTGAAATGTTTTTGTCGCTATTTTCTTAATGTTCACAAGAAATTCGACATTTTTAGAGTAGAATGTAGTGGCATGTGTTCACTCCATGACGCAGTATTCCCAACTGGCGTGATCGATTACAGCGACAGTGGCCACATGGATAGAGAAAGTTCCTGGAATGACGTCACCAAAACAGTTGTGATGCCAACTTCACTCTTTTTTCAAGCAAGACACTAAGTAACTTTGTGTGTGTGTCACACTTTGTATACAGTACAAAAAATTACTAAAATTCACCTATCTAATAACATAACAGTCACGTTATTATATTAAATGGTTATTTTGTTATGAATGGTTATTTTGTAATAATCAGGGCAAATCTTTTGGTTGACCCAATATATGTAAAGGATTTTCTTTTGTTATTTTTTTGTTCATTTTCATATCATATTCTCCTTGGTAAATATGAAAATTACGCAATAAAAAACAAATAATGCATAAAAATTACTTCAAAACAAAATATTATACCCAAAATTATGCATGATTTTTCAAATCCGTGTATTCTGAAATGTTTAAAATGCTTTTCAAGTAAATATATACTTTTTGCCAGACGTTGAATGGAATGTGTTTACAGATGTTTTTAGCGAAATCAAAATAATATAGGAAATACTTTCTACAAAGAAAAAGAAAACCAGGCACACATAGATCTTCGGAGAGCAATGTCGTCAAATAACTGCAGGATATCACGTAAGACAAATAATAAAAGCCCACATCTGGAAAAATGTTCCGCCTCACAAGGAATGGTATCAACCAATGTTTATTTTTTTATCCGGTACATTGGAGAAGTTTCTCTTTTTTGGTGGAATTCCTTATAGGTACATGGCAACGGGAAAATATTTATTTATTCTTGTAGTGAATGAATAAGACCTAAAATGTAAATGTTAAAGCAGCAGGTAAACATCGAGAAGGGTTTTTCTTTAAGAGCAAAATATCGCTTGCCCCAATGCTACGAAATATCGCTTAGCTAACAAATCGCATATGTTAAAAAAGATTTTAGGTGAAGATATATTTCGATCAAATACGTGAGTATCCTGATACATATTTCATGCCACATAAAATTATCGTATATTTATTCCTTTAAAACGTATTGCATTTTTGGTAATGGATTTGAATATACTACAAATATCATATAAAAGGAAATTATTTTAATTACTTGTAGGATTACTAATAAGGAAATAACTTTTGTCTCCTACATTTAATATTTTCCGAATAAATGTCTACGCATTTTTGTAAATTAGGAAATGCTTTTTAAAAAGCTCAATAAATATATGCTGATTTTAATCATATATGTTATGCTCAACATGACATTGTAATGTTCAGACGTAAATATAGTGCTGAATTTTAAGTCATCATATGGTTAGCTAAAAACGCTGAACGTCATTGGGAGCAGGGATCGCGGAGCGATCCTCAATCTCATGTCGAATAAAATTCTTCAGTAGACGTGATTGAGTGGATAGTCTTTGATACAAAAGCATACCTTCTAATTGGTTGCTGAGGAACTGGCTAAAAGAGGGAAGTTACATCTGTTTGGCTAAAATTCTTGAGATATAATAAGCGTATTTGAAAAAAAGTGCAAAAGTCTTATATTGGATTTTTGTGACAAATAATCTTGTCTAGCATTTATTTATTAATGTTATGCTATTTATTCAATGTAAGATTATTTTTAAAAATCTTGTTGTTGCTAATGCCGCCTATCTGATGATGTCAGACCGAGGTCCACGAAATTCATCGCGGCAAAAGGGCTACATGTAGACCTGGCGTTATCCGTAGCCTTGATCGCCAAACAGGTGACAGTATGATTGTTCTCGGTTCACTCCAATTTTGTGGGAGAGCACCCTGAGGAAGTCAGGGGCCTCCCTCCTCTTCCACCAACCTCACGAGAGGACTTAAGGCCCGACGGCTATTTAGAGTACCCCCATACCGTAAAGGCACTTTACATAAGCAAACACCCATACCTTCTCCGGGATTCGAACCAGGCCCTAGGGCACAGCAGTCAGCGTCGCTAACCACTATACCGGATGGGTGACCAATATCTCTTTACAAAATTAATTGAGCTTGTAATTTTTCAAAAGAAAAAATGAAGATAAATGTACAGAGGAAAATTAAACACTATATTCTTGCTTGTCTCTTTCAACAAACATTAATGAAAATTGTGAATTTTCACTACGGATGTTTGTAAAGTCTAAATTCTTCATCACTTATATTGCAGTTGTTTTACATTTTACCAAATTTTTAAGGTAATATCAACTGTTCTGAATATAGCCATTACTTGTTTTTAACATAAGTGACACTTTAAAAGAAACTGAAGTAAGAGTTTAGATAACTTTCGTTGATTTTATTAGTTAAGTGGAAATTACTCTAAGAGAAGACGCATCAATTCCTTTTTCAAAACTACTATCCTTCTAATACAAACTTCTTCCTAGAATACTATAATTTTAAAAAGTAAAAAACGTAAACTTAGCAAGAGAGAAATGCGAATTGCCGCTTGATGGATGAAAACGACTTGAAAAGAAAAAAAAACGTAAAAAAAAACATGATCTTTCAATTGTGTTCTTTGACTCACTAAAAAGTCAAAAAATTAAGTATAAATTACGCGAATTCGAATTTCCCTGAAATTGAAATGGATTTCCTAGAATTCATCTTTTAAAAGAAACTTTCGCTTTAAAAGGAATACTGAAAGTATAAAAAAGGGAAATAATTCGGAGATTTTTATGCTTTTCTTCAGATGAGAAAATTTTATAATTTTATTTGCTTGGTGTTTTTTTTTTTATTCTTCTTTGGGCTAGCTATCCGATTTCAAACTCTTAAAATCAGTTCTATTTAGGGAAAGGTAATAAAAACACTTGAATAAATACTAAAACAACACAATTATATTCGTTTATAGCCTGTATCATGTTTGAAAAATAATATTCTTTACTTAATTTTTAACCATTTTTTGAAAACTATACTTTCTTATTTATACATCACTAAAATCCCACAAAAATTACTTTTTAACCGTTTAAGAACTGTTTTCAAATAAATTTTATGACTTTGCAGATGCACAATAAAAAAGGAATAATGCAACTAATTTCTTCAACACCAGAGAACGAAGAAATTCTTTACCATAAAGGAAAGATAATAGATTATGCCAACCGTAATCGGAAACGCGTTACGTTATGAATACCCTTAGGCTTAACAGACAGTCATAAAAATTGAAATATTTCTCTCTTTTATCGAGTTGTAAAATTCGGCAGAGAGGGCAAGATGATGATAGAAGCGAGTTTTTATTACTTTGAAAGGATGGTGGAACAGAGCAGTCATGGATTTATAAGTTCGTCGGATTTGTTGTTGTATAGTAAGTTATATCGAATTTAATTTTAAAGAAATTATAGTTTTAAAAAACTAAAAAACACCCTTTTATAGTTAATGGAACTAAGTTGTAACTCAATATCGCCAAATCTGGAATAAGACGCCAAATTTGGAAATGTGATCTGAAATTAGTCGCCAGATGCGGCATGGAAACTGAAAATAGGAAATCGTTAATCCTGATGACCTTGATCAGAACAATGGAACAAAATTATTAGATTAATGTATTGGCATCTGTCCTGGACAAGTGTGTAAAATTTTTTGATTAATCTGAACTTTAAAGCGGTTAAAAATTGAGTTAAAAGATTCCGTTACATATACACAAGTGAAGCTTGTTAAAGAGTGTTAAAAATAAAATATTGCTTCTTTGAAGCAAAACTGAGAAAAACACATATCATATTTATAGTTATTTCTAAAAAAACCTGGCAAGAAATCGAAGTGAAAATTGATCCATAATTTATGAATCGTAAAAAAAGTACATTTTGACATTCATCTGCCTTTTTTTCAAGAATTCATTTTCGTTACTTGAGTTTATAAAAATTTATTTCAGTCTGAAGCTAAAAAATACTGTTCGCAGTTCCTTTTGAAAAAAATAAGTACCTTTAATAGTACTTACCGGATGTGATTTTTTGTATGCGTCCATTTACAGATTAGTGAAGAAAGTCTTTTCATGTACCGATTTACTTAAAAGATCTTACTGAAAAATTTTTAATTTTAAAAGATTAATAAAGTTTTTATGGCAAGGTATTAATGGAAAGCCCATTCAATCGAGTATTTTTTATATTATGAAACAGTTTAAAGGATTTAATTTGGTTATAAATATATGTCATTTTATGCATCATTGCATCACATAATGCATAATACACAGTATAATACAGTCAAAATCGCTTAACACGAAACTGAAGGAATTGAAATATTTTTTCATGTTAAACGAATTTTGCGTTGAAGCATATTTAACCCGGCATCACTCGCGTGAAAAAACGACCTAAGGTTCTCGCGCAGGGTGTCACATACCCACGGATACTTACATTGTATTTTTACAGTAAAATTTGTATACAAAGGTTAAAAAGGAAGAAATACAACATGTTTATTACATTTTTCACACGTAAATTTAGTTTTTCTGTTTTTTTATAAGGACATTCATTCAGGTGCATTGTTAATACACTCCTTTAACCGCGTCGTGAGTGCGATGTTTTCACAGGATCTTAATTTTTTTTTAAATCTGTATATCTTTTTTAAACTAAACATGTAGTAGTAAAATTCTTTTTCCTTTTCATTTAAAAATTTGGAATTTCTTTTTTATTTTCTCTTATTTTGTTCCAGCAATATTTCTTCTTCAAAAGTTCATCTTAAAGTGGATAAGATGTGTACCAGTTTTCTCCTTTAAAATTACGTTCTTCTCAAATGTTTTTGTGTCTCTACATATAAAACATTTATTTTCAACAGTGTCTCCCTTTTCTAAATCTGGATCGATTTTAGTGGAGGAATCATACTTGCTGTTACACTCTTCGTTTGATTTTTCCTCATCATAACCGCAAAGAGAATTTCTTCATCCGAAAATACTGTTGTACTATATCGCTTAAGTACTGTATTTATTAAATTAGTTAAATATCTCATTTCTTCATCATAGCTACAATAATACGCTATAACATAAAGAAGATTTGAAACGTGTTCATGATTTCAGAACAGTAACGGTGATTCAAGCGCAGGGTATGGCATACGCGAAGAGGTAGTATCCAAAAAATATATATTTAAAATTCTCCTACAAGCTAAGTCCTCTCAAAGGATATGACCTTAAACTCAACTACACGAGAAACTATCCATTTTCCAAAAAAAGGTTTAGAAGGAGCGTTGAAAAAATTTAGACTGTGGGTATGACACACCCTGCGCGAGAAGTGCCGGGTTAAGTTTATTAGAGGTTATTTTATATATGCATGTGTTTAATAAAAATCAATGAAACAAAAACATTCACAAGAACTTAAAAGAAATTTAATAAAATATTTTCAAAATTTTTGAAAAATAAAAAATTTATTTAATTTTTAGAAAAGTATCTGCATTAATATTTTTTAGCATCAAGTTGTCAACAAATTGTTCAGTATTGTCCATTTTGTTTTTCATTTCATCATTGGAAATACATAATATTTTTTTATAATTGCTCATAATTTTTCTTAGTTCCTCATTTCGGGTGATGTGGGAACAGGAACTGTATATTATTTATTTCATTTTCATCATCGGAATCTGCATCAACGACATTTTTTAGCTTTGAGCAAACTTCAAAATGTCTTTGTCTGCCATAATTGAGGTTGTTCACACACATAATCATCTTCTACTGCAATGAAGTCTTCAGATAATACAATAGGACAATCCAATCCAGCTGGTGTTTTTCGTATGTTTTCCTTCCCAGAAAGGGAATCTTTCGATCTAGGTGACTTTCGTTTCATGTTAAGAGAAAAAAAATGCATGAAAAACTAAGTAGTTTGTCAATACAACAAACAGCAAACGAAGTTGTTGTATTATTTCATGTTAATCGAAATTTCGTCTCAAGCATTTTCAAGTTATACGTATTTCACTGTAGTCAGAATCACTTAATATATTTGAATCCTATACTCTTTCTAATTAGTTTAACTGCATTTAAACACGAATTGTTTGTACAACCTGAGGAAGATAATGTCGTCTTAGGACTTAAACAAACGAAAAGGTGTTTGAAATCTTAATATATGATTTATTTAGAAATCCAGAAATGAAATTTCAACTAATTTCCAACTTCCATTTATAGTAAAGATTCAGAAGTAAAATGCGCAAAAATCATTAATAATATTAAGTAGCTTAGCAACATATTACTTAGAAAAAAATCATTAGTTGGCTTGTTTCTCCATCCTGTATAAGTTTTCCTTCATTTCTATTCTTTCTCGTGTGTATTAAAAAAAACTTTGGTTTAATTAAAAAGGTATCTTAATTAATTTTATATCCATTTTATAAGCTTAATGGAATAAAAGTTAACGAAAATATTCTTTTAATCTAAAACTTTTCATTGGGATTAAATATTTTTGTAGCACTTTACTTACCGATAATGACACTAATAATGGCCTTTATCATCTGATCTGTTTGTAATAGGATTTATCAACTGGTGTCGAGCCTTAATGGAAACAAATAAAGAATGTCAGGTCAAACACTTTTTCATTACTTGTACCATGAAAATTGCTTCTTATTTTAGTTTTCTTTTGATTCCAGTATTTAGTTGAAGATTTGTTATTTCTTTCTACTGATAGTTGACTCTTTCTACTGATATTACACTTTTCCAGCGACAGACATCTTTTAATTAGTCACTTTCAACTAAATCCTTAACTTTTCATTATATTATAGAAGAATAGAGAAATGTTTTAATATTTTTCCTAATTTTAAAATTGCTGAAATGCCTCATATAGAAACTGCATCACACAGTGAGTCCTACACTTGAGTTCGGTTAGTACAGAGTTTCTCAAAATGGGGGCACCCCCCTAGGCCATCTAAAGATTCCCACTAATGTAATATTGCCAAAAGGAATGGTGCTGCTTAGTCTAGAATAAGCAGGAATAACGCCCTCCCCCTTTAGAAGGCGTGATAACCCTTAGGAGGGTGTGAGCACATTGAAAAGTCAAAACAAAAGATTATTTAAAAATTTTATTATTACATTAAAAGTTAACAAACAAAATACATTCTGACATAATAAAAAACTTATAAAAAGACATCTACACTGATATAATCTAATATATAAAATTCTCCTGTCACAGTGTTTGTAACCAAACTCCTTCGAAACGGCTAGACCGATTCTTATGAAATTTTGTGCGTATATTCAGTAGGTCTGAGAATAGGACGTAAACTATTTTTCATTCCGATATTGCAATTAGTTCAGAAGATATTAATTAAAAACATTAAAACCCATGTATGTTGTTTCGCTTGGCGTCGAAAATCGGTTTCGCGCCAGAAAAATACTACTCTGTCAGAGAAAAAAGAAAACCCATACCCAGAGAAAAATTATAAGAAGATAAATACATCAATTGTCATTTAGGGAAGTTCTAAATAATATATTTCTGTTGAGCTTTATTCCATGTGAAAGAGTTTTATGATATTTCGAAACGCACAGATGATGGAAGGATTATTCCGCCAAAATTTATTTATGAATCATCAATTTGCAGTGCTATAATTATTTATTCCCATTTTTCTCAAGATAGTTCTCACGTTCAGTTAATTAAGTGATCTCATATAAATCAATAGTTTTCCACACATGTCACGAGTTCTCGCCAACAACAACTATTGTTTTTCCTGTATAAACCCTTTCTGCATATTTTCAGACATTTTGAGTTCTTATTTATTAGTTTATTTTAAATTAAATGCCAATTAATAAAACTGTAATACTCAGTGCGCTCAAAATTTTCGGGAATCATTTTCAATGTAAAGAGAAATATATACGTATTTTATAAATGTGAAAAGTAGAGGTAAAATAATAAAGGAACAGATACATTATCAGTATACTGTTTTCTAGCATTTAGTACTTCAATTTGTTTATTTGTGTGTTTTGTACAGTAAATAATGCCAGCAAGACGCAAAGGGTCTGATTTAGGCTGTCGAATTACTAAATCTACAGCCATGCGAAATAGAAGAGCTCAAAGAACAGGCGAACAAATCCAACAGGATAATGAAGATGTTAGTGTGGACATAGCGCAGTTGCGTGAATCGCAATGACAAGAGGCACGAGTTGAACAAAATCAACAAAGACGATTAGAAAAAAGACAAGCGCGTTGATTCCTAATTGACACACTCAGAGTAAATGACCAACAATGCTAACAAGTACATCGAGCATTTACATCCGATTCATTCCATCGTCTAGCATTCGAGTATTAGACCCATGTTAAATATTACGCTCATTCGAATGTGACAATTGGTGCTATGGGCAAGGAATGTCCGCGTTGTAATGCACTGAAATTTTAAAATGAGCCATCCGGGATGTGTTGCGTGCCAGGAAAAGTGCAACTACCGGAAATTGAAACACCACCTGAACCATTGAACGGTTTACTTATCGGTTCGGATCCCGATTCTAATATGTTCCTGAAGTCAATTCGAACATTCAATTCATGTTTTCAAATGACATCGTTCGGAGCAACAGAAATAGTTAAAAATAATGCTGCAAATGGTCAACAATTAAATTCAACATTCAAGATCGAAGGCCAAGTTTATCACAAAGTGGGCTCATTGTTGCCAATGCCAAACTAACCACATACATTTTTACAAATTTACTTTATGGGTGGTGAGGACTCCGAAAGAACACTCGGCAATCGCGTGGATGCACGTTGTAGCTACAATAACCTCAACTCACTTTTTACCAGACGCATTGTCGGTGAACTAGACACTTTATTGAATGGGCACAATGAATTGTTGAAATTATTCAAATCACGCATGCACAAATTACAAAGTGACAATCACTCTATTGTCATCAATCCTGATAAAACACCAGCAGGATAACACATTCGTAGATTCAATGCACCTGTTGTTGACGACATTGCTGGAATCATGGTTGGCGACCGTACAGCTACGTGAATTCAAACGGATTCAATTTCCAATTAGATTGGCATTCGAAATGACTATTGATAAGTCTCAAGGCCAAGCGATGTCTGTTTGTGGCTTCGATTTGGACACACCGTGTTTTTCACACGGACGTGGCATGTTCTCGAGTGGGTAAACCATCTAGTTTGTTTGTGTTGGCTAAAGATGGACTCATTAAAAATATCGTACACTCAATTGAACTAAGAGACTGATAATTTTATTTTTTAATTGTCATAATTTGTGATATAGATGTAATTTGAAATTATTAATTAATTAAAATAATAAAAGTACAAAAAAATCAAAACAGGAATGTTTGGTGCTTTGTTACTTTTATAAGCCGTCATCGTTCACAGCGCATCATTCCTCTTTCAGTCATATACCACATCCCCACACACAATCAGTTAGTTAGTTTTTATTTGACTACCAAAATATTCACTAGAAATAATTTATTCGGCAAAACAAAGTTTGCCGGGTCAGCTAGTATATTTATAAAAGTATCAGTACTGCGCTCTGTATTTTATAATTAATTTAAAATTAGTAAGTTAAGAACAAGTTTAATAATTTGCAGTGACCCCACGCGGGCTTGTCATTTATTAAATTATATGCAAATATAGGACTAATCTGTATAATTTTTACGCTTTATAATTAATCCCTTAACTGACAATTAAAAGTTAGCGACTTGCTCCCCAATACCACCATTTTGCACGCATATACGTGTATGGGATGTATTGGGGAGGGGGGGGGAGAAAGGAAATATATATGTGATTAAAAATCCTCTGAAATAAGTAAACCCTTCGCAAACACTGTCAAGGTCATTTTATTGCATTCCAAAGCCTTTGGAATAATTTTATGGATAGCAGTGAACAGAAAAAGCCGTACTTCGGGAAGACGTATATATACGTGCGAGGCAATTTACGCACTGGTTGAGCGAGACGTTTATATACGCCGGCGGCACTTAAGAGGCTTCATTCGTATTGTAGATGTAGCGTCAAAGTAATGTATTATCGAATTCAATACATTGTCATTGTATGGAAGGGGGCACGATGAAAATTATGACTCAATAATGGGTGCAAGTATTGAAAGTTTGAGAAGACCCGGGTTAGTAATTCGTGTATAAAACTTTAATTATAGTACCGCATGATACACTATTATGTGGTTAGAAAATATTTTGGGAAAAATATTGCCACCTAAAGGTTCCCACCAATGTAGTGTTGCCAAAATGAATGGTGCTTCTTAATCAAGGATAAGCACGATGATTAGTACAAACTCGATCGCCAAGAGAACTGACGCGTAGCAGTTAATATTCCAGAAAGTTAATTTACTTTCAGTCTTGACGACAAATACATCGCATGCGCATCGGTTATTCTACCATCTAATTCAAGACACTTGACTGACTCTCCCTCTCTTTAATTATTACATGTATCATCATTCCTTAACCCAATTATAATTCAATACGAAACGAAATTAAACAAACGTGGGGAAATTCGGACATGTCGTAGGCTTTTACTCTGATGTCATGAAATGTTTTCAAACGAAGTCTTGGTCACTTGATGATGAAATTGCTGTTCAGGATCGAAAATTCAGCTGCAATTTTTAGATTGATTTCGACGAGACAATTTTTAACGAGAATACGTTTTGCTTGCATGCTGACCCGTACGCAGTCTATTACTCAGAAAGTAAAGGAGAAGCGAGAAATATTCCTCTCCCTTTTCTGAAAGTAAGAGTATTCGGTCAATTGTTTAACATGTATGAGTTTAAACAAAACCCATATTCTTCAGAAAGCAGTTAAGAAGGGAAGAAACTCTTTGGGTTTTTTTTTCAACCAAGTCCTTAATTTAAGAGATCCTTCCGATTTTAAAAAAAGAGCACCCTTCCTTTAAAGATCAATTATTTGGATACACTTCCCCCTTTTGTTTAATTCGTCGCACAATTAGTTATCTTTAAGGAAGTGGGCCAGAAAGCCTATTGTCTTAACACGAGCAGCGTAACAGATAACATTAAAATTGAAATCGTAAATTTGAGACCAGAATCAGCCAATGAACTTTTTATCCAATAACTGTCTCCTAAAACTAAAGACTTCACCCAAGATTGAGCATAAATTAAGTGACTACTTTGATAGCTGAAATAATGCTTTTATATCATATGACGTTCAAAATTACATCGTCTATGGCGCACAGTCCTAAAACGAAATTAAAACATACCTAAGCATCATAGAAAATTAGTAGACATAGAATTAAAATTTTATCAGTGTTGATATGCAGAACTTTCCCTTAATTCGGTGTTTAAGTCCAGGAATAGAGAATACTACGCATTTAATTGGATTTTACTTCTTCCATGTCGATATCATTCAATTGAGATCTTCATGTGGAGTAATGGAAGTTGTCATACACTAATTTGCACAATTAGCCTTGAATACCGTATAGAAGGTTGAATAGTGATATATCAAGTAAGGTTTATACAGTTTGAGAGAGTAGATCCCCATTAAACTTTTCCCTGTTAATTTCGTAAAAAATTCACAGGACAATTAATTATTTAAATCAAACACATAAGCATTCATTACATACATTAATTGTTTCATTTTATGTAATAATAGGCTTTATTATTCGATTACCTCTATTATTAAGACTTATAACATTATTTTTCAAATAAATGTGTCTCAATTAAATTTTATTTACAGTCATTTATCAACGCAGTTTATTGTTAATCCATTTGGATTCATTATTATAAAATGGTATTCCATTATCTTGGTTTGTTTTAATCTTTTTCTTTTAATATTCTACTCAGCAAAAAATTGCAAGAGTGAGCTGCTTATTGATCATAAGTTTAAACCATTAAAATTATTTTAATTTCTTTTAAATTTCCTTCATCAGATATTAGAAAAATACAATATCTTAAATATAGTTTTCATATACTGAAACATATTCGTGCTTTTAAATGATTAATTTATTTAAGTGCACATTCCCATTAATGTGACACAAATTACTAGAAGCATAATAATTCTTAATGTAAGATGCATTAGCACTTACGATTGTTTCAAAACGTCTGAAACAAATCCTGTTTACGGTAAAAGAATTGCACTAATAGACTAATTATCAAAAAGGCCTTTTAAAGTTTTTCTATAATTCGAAAAGAAAAAATGTCTGCAAGCATTACGAATAAACTCTAAAGGAATCTCATTTGTGTATATATTTGTTTTTAAAAACTTTAATGAGCTTTAAATTGTACTTCCATTAATATTCAATCTTTTAATGTTTGAGATCACATGATTACTCCTACTGTCATATTTATTAATATTTTTAAAATTAACCGAGTTCTTGATTCGTTTCTTCGCGAATTAGATTGAAGTTAGAACAATAATGTAAGTGATGTCTGCAAGCCAGTATTAAAAATATATATATGAAACATTTGAATGGGGTTTTAGTTTTATATCTTTTTTTTCTTGTTTGTTTGCTTAAGCAAAATGCATTAGTTAGGAAATGCTAATATATTTTAAGAAATACTTCACAGTAGAATTTTTAAAAATGCAATCATTTTTGTTTCAAAACTCCGCGTGTTGTTCTGGGTTTATTAATACAATAATATTTAAAATGTTCTGATCACGATTTTGCAGATTGTATTCTGCAAATTGTAATTAATTTTGCAGATTGTATTAATTTAATGGGTACCACGGTAATATTTATTTCTGGGCCAGTTGCCAGTTAACATAAAAATAAATATTTAAGAAAAGCATTAGTGCTTGTTGCACATACAATTTGAAATACAAAATGTAGTCGAAGTTTTGGTGCTAAGCGTTTTCTCTTATTAAATGTCTGTGTACAAATATGATGTCCATAGTCTGAACATGACTGCTTTCAAAAACATCTCTCTCTCTCTCAGGTATGCAAATAATTATTCTTTCTGAAATTTTGGAGATGAACGTTTGTCTATTTTGACATATACGTCTCCAAAAATCACAGGCCAGTAAACCTATCAACTTTGTTGATTGGTTATAGCTGAAATAATAATTTATAGCTCAAATAATAATTTCAGCTATTGGTCTCAAGAAATCTCTAAAAACAAAAATAGCGCACATTGAACCGCTTTAAAATCTGTAACAAAATCTGTTGGGATTATTGATGAAGCAAACATAAGGTTCTCGTGCCTTGTAACCATTAGCTGTCTACACCAAGACTTGGCAATTCTCAGTGGCTCTCTACAAGTGTCTACACAGTTAAGAGATAAAAGTTGCAATGCTTGTCGGTTCCTGCTTCCCTCTGAAAGCCCCTCAGACCCGGCTAGGTGTGTGGGAGAAACTGAATAATCAGTAGACAGGATTCACTCTAATTATTTTATTATCGCCAAAATATCAAGCAGACACAATAACAATCAAATTAAGATAACATATCAGATAGTAGAGCGTGGAGGTGAGACTCAATAGCCTGGGGATAATAATACGGACCTTCAACTGATTTCACGATAGCTTAAACACGCTCAATATAAACTACGTCGCACACTAATAAGCTAAATTCTATTTAAATAAGGATCACGATACCTGTACTTTTATGAAGTCAAGTCCAACATTTGAACCTTGAAGGCGATCCTTTTCTGGATTTAATCACCGTTGATTGATCCACTCTCAGTAATCTTCCATTTATAAACTCCAAATGCACTCAATCATTTCACGATCCTTCACTCACAAACTAACCCACTAACTCGCGAAGTAACTTGCCAGCTAACTCCTCAAACTCGCGAATGCAGACTTTATATAATATACTTAATTTGCATAATCACACTTTCCTTACTCGGTGAAAAATGGTTGATAAAACTGTGTCCGCAGAAGAATCCCCAAGGGTTTAGTAGAGTCAAGTATAGATCCGTCACAAAGTCAAATCGTGCTCTGTCTCTTCTCTCTAAACCCAACGCATTTTTATTTAAATGCTTTTCCTTACTCTCAATTTTTTGACATTAAACGATTCTGCTGAATCTGATTACGTGCAGTTTGTGTGATTTATGTAAAAAACAATAACATTCCCTGTTTAAATGTAACTCATTCTTAGAGTTAAATATTTAATTTAAGTCAAAATGATTCTGTCATACTTGTAGAATAAAACATCACTTATTGCTGCGTCGAGAAAAAAAGTTTTCAGAATTATTGAAAGTAAAACTCACGGAATTATGAAAAGATCTGGAAGATAACTCTATCATTAAATCGGCAGCTCTTTTAAATTGTTGTATGCCATTACCGGAGCGATTTAATTGTTCGAAGAAATTCACATGCGCTATGTTTTCCGCTTTTGGTACTGCATATATATGTGAACAAATTTTTTTCTTATATGAAATATATTTTGAGGTCACAAAAAGTTATTTAACAACCAAAAATTCAAAATCATACCTCAGTTTGAAAGACACAAATTATGTCCCTGATATTGTTCTGCATTATGAACAGCTTAGCAGAGACAAAGTTCGCAGAAAACTTTTAATTTTTTTTTTTTTTTTTGCTTAACTACTTAACAGAAATACTTATATTTTATATTGGTTTATTTTTTTCTTCTTTTTAATAAATATTTTTTTTAAAAAACTTAATGTTAATGAATATTCTCGGGCGTTTTGGAATGTTCCACAGCAGTACGAGCCACAGAAGATTTTTCCTTAAGAATGGCAAGATTTTCATTCCAGAAAAGTTTAAATTTAAATTGCTTGCCTCTTGGTATCCACTTTTTTGCGGTACAGAAAATAATTTTTGTAAATCTAGAAAACGCGCAATCAATACTCTCGCCTTCTTCACAGAAACTAGAAGAAAACCGAAGATAGATTCAAGATCTAGAGTAAAGGCATTCCAATTAGCTTTAGTAAAGTTCCATCCATGCCAGACAGAATTTCCGAGTGATTTCTTAGTATTAAAGTTGAAAGTAGTAACAATCTTGCCTAGGCCAGAACCAGGATCGTAAATTACTTCCCTCTCTACGACATTGGAAATGTCTGCAGAGGCTAAAGTCAAGTCTCGAGTAGTTCCAGTACCGTTATAGTGTAGATAGGTTGGAATGTCGGATTCATTATACAAAAGCTCCAATTTATAAGAATTCAAAATATCCTCCATCTCCAATCCAGCAGAATTTGTGTCTTTATAATTATTAATGAACTTTTAGTTAGTCATTTAATTTGAAGGATTAGTTATATTTAATGTTGCTTATTTTTATGGTCATAAATATCCTTAAATGATGCATAATTAATGTGCACCGTCGCGCTAAAACATTATGAACACCTCCACTTTTCTCAATAAACCCATCTGGATGACTAGGAAACCACATGATTAAGAGAAATGGTATTTAACTGCTGCTGGGGGAGTAAGTTAATATTAACGTCACACTGTTCATCTACACAAAGGATTTTGAAGACGGCCCTCGTAATTTTGAGCCATTGTCAAGTGACCAGGACGACACCCGCGCTCGCGTTTACTTGTGTTGAAAATAAGCTCACTTCCTGACTCAAGGTCGGTGATGAGGGTATACGATCCTACACGTCTGCTCTGACAACATGTCTGTCCTCTCGGGTATTAGAGGCCGGAGCCCATTTTGATCTTGTATGGCGTTTACTATGACCTTCCAGAATCCATTGATACCATATGTGCATGAGCATCATTGTATTCTAACATTCTGCGTGTAGCATTATTGTGGAAGATTAAATCGCATTCTCTATAGACCACTACCTGACGATATGGTAATGCGATCCTTGGAGGTAACCGATACTCCTTCTTTTATAAAGAATAACATAATCTTCTCGTAAATAAACATGCAAATGCAATTTCTGGTTAAGAAACTCGCTGTGTAACTTTCTTTTTATAAAAAAAATTTGGTACGTCATTTCTCCTTCCTGTGTCTTTCAAATGCTCTTAAATGATTATCATTTGCACAATCTAAACATCTTTAGACTCTCATGCGAATTTGATGTTTGTACCAACCCTCATTTATGCTGGTGTTATTTTAATGACTTTGAGGGTCGTGACCTAAGCTTACTTATTAAAAGTGCAAAAATCTATTTTTGCGTTTAATGGCATATAATTTTAATATTATTCATAGGAATTATTTATGTGTTCATTTCTTCATAAATCTGACGACATAACTTTAAGACTATGGATCTTATTTATTAATTAAACTTATTAACAATGTACTTCATAATTAAATTTAATTATTGTACATTTTACTACAGGATAAATGAAAGGAATCAGTTTTATCATCACTATACATTACAAAAACACAAATTAATTACATTAAACCTAATGTTTACTAAATTATACATTAGAGATTTAAAGTCTGAGGAATAATTAAAATAATCGTAATAACTATACTATTCATGAATGTTTCGTAAAATAATTATACTTAATTAGGGAATAATTATAATTTTTAATATTTGATTTATCTTCAACTCCTAAATATTTCAAAAATACTTTTAATATTTTAAAGCATAATAGTTGTATTAAAATCGTTCAATCAAATGGACATTAGATTAATATTCATTTATGTAGCAGAAGTATAATCTGTGTGTAACGTTACTGAATAGCTAATTAATAAATGTTACGAGCTCTTACATTAGAGTTTCTGTGGTTAAACAGAAATATTAATAATTTTTAGTTAAATTGTATGAATTTTTTTTTTAATTGATTTTCTAAGCATTTAAATTATCTGGAAAATCACTCATCTGGGCTCTAACTTGTATAATTCCTTCCGTATTTATTAATTATATATATACTTGGTGTAATTTTATTAAAGTATAATTGTTTTTATTACTCTTTTCATTAAAAAAAACAATTCGTGATTTGTTTTTATAGAAAAATGGAAGAAATGCAGGATCATTTACACTTTCAGATAAAGTTATATTTGTTTTAAGATTTGAAAAATGAGAAGTATATGAAAAATTCTCAAAATTTTACTATAAAAAATAATATTTTGGAAATATTATACGAATTTTTTGTATTAGCTAAAGTCGTGTCAAATGTATAAATTACTGTGATTGCATGTCATTTTCTTAATGGCACCGAACTTTTTTTTTCTGTCTTCAATTTTTAAATTGCATTTAAAAAAATTTTAACAATGTAAAAAAATCTTTGGCGTAAGATTAAGAATTTTTTGCAGCAGGCTCTCACGCGTTTCAACTAACCTCTATAGGGAAATCAATACTATATACTAGATTTGAGAATCTCGTCTTGTTGAGAAACCATGATATGCAGATTAGGATTGCTATTTAAATTGAGCTAAAGTAGAAAAGTATGCGTTTTTGAGACTGTAACTCCTTGGGATTGTAAGGTGCAATATTAACTTCGAGATATATTACTTTATTTGAAATCAGAATTTGCTAGTTATCTTAAGGCTCATGAAATTACGTGTGCCTGGCGTCCGAACTTATTTTGAAGTTTGAACCTGCGTGGTTGTGAATCGAAGCCCTGTTTTGAGAAATAAGTGGATATTTTATTATTCTTACATTGCTTTTTTTCCCGTTCCCATTCCCATACCTTTGAGGTAATTAAATTAATTTAAATAAGAGTTTTTGAGTATTCATTCTTTCCCACTCAATATTAATACAAACTCCGGTTTGTTTTCATTATTAAATATTGTACTTCGGAAATTGAGAGAGATAGTTAAGAATATTAGAATACTTAAAATTATTAAAATGGGCTATTTTTAAAGGTCTTATTATAATTTAACTTGTAAAAAATATATTTGATTCTCTTAAGAAAAGGGAATAATTAGAGTTCAATAATTCTCGCAAACTTTATGCCTTTTTCGCATTTCATAGTAAAAGAGAATTATGTGTGTTCTTTTTTTTTTAAATATATTATTATTATTTTTTGACTTTTTGTTCATATTTATCATAAAATACTACAAATTTTTTAAACAAAGCTTTTATTTAATGTAGCAAAACGCTTATAAATTTCGTAAATTTATTTCAATCACGTATAATGTATAAATGGAATAAGAAAATAATGAAAAACCCTTTAGAATCATTTGAATTAAAGCTTTCGTGGAATCTATCAAAATATTTAAATCTTATTTTTCTACATTTGGTAAATATAAAGTAATAAATGATGCTTTTGTAGCATATTTGGTTTCATTTATATTGTCTCACAACAAACTTTTTAATATTAAATTAAAAAATAAAAATATTTCTTTCATAATAGGAGAATTTAATTAAAATTTAATTAATTATGTTTCCATTGAGAAACTTCATGCCTCTCTTGATCCACTAATTAAAAATGTAATTACTGAATACCAAAATAAATCAATATGTTTTTTATACATTTTTTAAACTCGATGCACACAATCTGTTTCACATTATAAAGAAGAAGCCAATATCTAGATTGGTTTATAATATTTATTTTAGAGGAACTAGCGTGGTTTTAATTAACTTTTCCTACAGACACTATGTGATAGCTGAAAAAGATGAGCGAATTGCCACATGGTTGCCATTTGGTTGGTATATTAATTATGCACGGGCTGATTTCAAAATGTATACTAGGTGGCACTTTGCATGAGAAAGCAGCAAATGTTTTCAAGGAAATGGTGGGCAAGAATGCATAAACTATTTGAAAAATTCAAAAGATGATCTGTAAGCAGCAAACTATATAACAGAAATAGGACGTCAATCATTTCTGGAGAAAATCCCGGGAGCTGACTCGCGATGCAATACTTAACTATAGGACAATTTTTAGAAACAAATCTATCGCAGAGGTAAAGATATGTTGATTGTGTTGAAGAAATTTACTACACTAGAAGAGCAAAAACCACAGTTACAATCGGCTATTTAACACATTGTCCATCGCCTTAAAAATGTACATGATAGTGACCACATTGAGCATCTTTCACTATAAAAAAATAATTCAGAGCATGCAGTAGCCACCTCAATCAACGTACCTCAACCATATTGAGCATGTTTAGGACTCAAGGACGATGTGCAGCCGCTCTCAATTCCCCTCCAAGGAACAACTTTCAAATTCCTTGGAAAAGCAATTGCTCGCACCACTCCCTTTAGAATTAATAGACCGCATAATTCAAAGCATCATACATCGCTGCACGTGCTGTATTGCTTTTAGCCGAGATTATACCCCATATTAAAGGTACTTTTCCTAAACCAGACAGGCACGTCATATTTGTTCATTGTATTCATATGCTAATTTCTATAACACTATAGTTGTCTGGGGATTTCTTTTTATGCTATTTTATACCTTCCTATGTGTTCCATAATTTGAAAACGTTTCATTAAATTCTACGCATAACTTTTTTATCGTCATTTTTATGAATTTTCCTTAATTTACAATAACCAGTGTTTATTTACTGTTTCGAATATAAATTGTTTTTATCAAGCCACTGTTTTCCCCCAGAGATTAGGACCATTGTACCGGGAAAGTAAGCTTGTCAATCAGTATTTCATGGTTTTCAACAATCATTCCGACATATCATTATTTATTGCCTTACGGAGAGTCAAGGATTTTCAAAGAGCGCAGCGATTTTGCTTGAGTATCAGATTCAAAATAACGTGAAGTTTGATTTGAAAAATGACACAACTAAAAATCTTCTTAACATCATCTAGATATAACCCCCAATAAAGACGCTTGCTTATAATAGACCTATGAGGAACTCCATTATAATGTAAATAGAAGAAATTAAATTCACTAACATTTCTAGCTAAAAGTGGTTCGGTTATAATTTTTATAGCACAACCTTAGAAAATGATGAGATGCAATTCACGTGTATTCTAGTGTATGTACTTTAGTTTTCATAACCTTCAAAGAGCATTGGAATAAATATTAGTAAATGCTCGTTAAATAAATCAGGGGTTAAATAAGGGCTCAGATTCTACATTATAAAGGTAAGGAAATTTTACAAAAGAAGCACGATCTAAAATAACGTCTTGGAAAAACATGATTTGTAAATTAGAAAGGTACGTAAGATGTAATATTAAGACGAGAATAACAGGCAAAAAAATTCGTCAAGCTACAAATTTGTTTGAATTTCAATTATTGAGGACAAATAATCAATAATGTTGAATTTCAACACTTTTGTTTCTTAAATAACAATTTTTCATTCCAATCCAAAGGTCAGAGTAATTGTGTATTGTATTCTGTACAGGAAACTAAAACTATCCATTATGATCCGATCCTCTCAAAAGAAAAAATCATGAGGTTTTCAAACTTTCAAAAAAAAAAATAAGTAGATGGCGAAAGGGAATGACAAAAATTTTGGCATGTGAAAACGGAAATAATAAAAAAAAAGCATCATTAAGTTCGACAAATGGTCAGAACGTATTGGCAAGAAAAAGATTTGTCACATCAGTTTATGGATTATTATTTGCCTTACATATGACCTGAAAAGGTTGAAGGCTGTAAATTCGGGATATGGAATTTTTAAATAAATGATGCCGTATAGATTTTTTTCTTCTTAATAATATTAAAAATAGAATAATTTTATTCTATTTTCTGTATATACTTAAAACACTTTAATTTTGTAATAGAATTTAAGTTTATCTAAATAATTCACAATTTTTTAGATTTATAAATTATAGACCATTTAAATATGTTTGTATAAAGAGTAGGGTGTTGTTATTTGAAATTTTACTCCTTTGAATTTTAGAGAAAAAAAATTCACTGGAATATATAATCAATTAGTTATAATTCCTTTATTTTACACCTTCATGGAAAATGAAAAATTTAACAATAATATTAATTTGGTGTAACTGGTTTGAATTTTTTTTACAAGTTTTATGCTTTCCAACCCATTAATGCCGAATTCTCCAAATTTTGGTTTCTCAAGTATCGTTTACGCTGTAGTAGTTATTTTTCATTTTAAAAACGGAAATTTCTGTCAAATTTTAGAAGACACATTTTATGAATGAACAATTACGAATAAAAGTAAAAGGATGCGAAAATTTGTCTGCAACTATGTATACTGAATTCGTTATTAATTTTGAGGTTAATTTGCTAAATTCACAATACTATACTTTTTCCCCATTGTATCAGAGAAACATTGCCACCTTCACATTGTCTTTTCACATGGCGGGTTATCAGTGACTCCAAGACTCGAAACTCACTCCGAATGCGTGGCCATGACTAAACGATGACTACGGTTTCTAACAGAATGTGTGAAACTAAGAAAAAGTTTCACAGGATTTGCTTGAACAAATTACCACAATAAGTTATTTTTTAAGTGAACAATACTATATGAAATAAAAAACAATACACAAACTTTAAATTGCTGTGCAACGCTAAATTTGTGGTTTAATTTCTGTTTTTTCAGTAAAAATATAAGAGAGTATCTCATCACCCTACACACAGTTAAGTTAATTTAAAATAGTCATAAAAAGTGAGAATTTTTTAATATACAAAATCTTAAATAGTCATTAAAAGTGAGAGTTTTTTTATATACAAAATCTTAAATAGTCATAAAAAGTGAGAAATTTTTAATATACAAAATCTTAAATAGTCATAAAAAGTGAGAAATTTTTAATATACAAAATCTTAAATAGTCATAAAAAGTGAGAAATTTTTAATATACAAAATCTTAAATAGTCAGTTATATTCATAAAAGCTAAAGGTAGATAGCCGAAATAAAAATGCGCAAATCTATTATAAAATAAGAATGACAGTTCTTTACTTGTAGCTCTTTGTCCTAATATAAATTAGTTTTCATCTCCCTTTCAAGAATTGTTTATTTAAATCTGAGATCTAGTTTTTAATTATTTAAGGGAGGTCAGTAGGGTAAAAATCATGGAATGATCGATTTTGAGTTTTTGATATTTCTGAAATCTGTATTTCATTACCTTTCTAGGGATATAACATTTATGCCATATTTTCAATTAGAACTATGTCAAAATGACTTTTAAAAAATTATCAACTGGTGGGCCACGCCCCCTTTTGACAGATATTTGCCTTTTAAATATCCTGAAACAATTGCAAAGCCTTCCTTTTGTTTATTCAAACGCAATTAACTTTAGATAACAGTTGACTGTTCGATTAACTGTATTAGTTTGGTGGCGGAATTTCGAGTTACAACATGCTTCCAAGAGTTTTAAAGTATTATTTCTTATTAAATATTTACTTTCACAAGGTATGATTTTTTTCAAAACTACTATTTTCATTATTTATAATTTTAAAATTACTTTTTAAAAAAATAAAATTTTTCTAAATTTACTGTATGTGAAAAAAAAAAAGCTGCAAATTTACATTATATATTCCTTATGCATTATTGTGGATACTGAAGTGATATTTTGAAAATATTACAACAAAAAAAAAACATTTAGCTTAGAGCACATGTGTCAAAAAACAAACAAATTAGATGATAAATGTCTGTTTTTAAAAAAAACTAATTTCTTAAAAAAAATATCACTTCAGTATAAATATAAATGTTACTTAACTGTACAGACAAGTTTTTAAACTTAAATATTCAAAAGTTTCTGAATGAATTGTACATACAAAAATTCAGATGTGTAATACCATTTGTCCTTGCAAGAAGCTGGTTAAATACATAAAAATACCTAAATATCATGTTTAAAAACATAAAAACAGTTTTATTTTTGCTGTTTAAGAAATCATGTGTACAGTTTAGAGAAACTTTTGAAATTTAAAAGTCTTAGAAACTTATGTTTGCATGTGAACACACAGAACACATATGAAAACTTTCGAAATGACGTAAAATCATGTTTTTTCAAATGCACACCAAAACCATATAGATAAATTTTTTCCCATTATATTTATGATGATATTTGCTCTACTTTGATATTTGTAATACATAAATGCTACAAATTCTTCTAAAATTTATAGCGATTTTGTGATAATAGATGTAAATTTTACAAAATATCTCGTTAAACAAAAACTGAAAAATGTTATATATGTATTTTCTGACAATTTGAAAACATTTTTGATGCTTTTTTTACTTAAATATATTGACTTGATGATAATGTTGAATAAAATGTGGCAAATACATGTTGGAAGGTCATAATTTTTGTGATAAAGTGACATTTCATGTTAAAAATGCATTTTTCAAAAAGTTTGTTTATAAAAATTTATGCTCTTTTTTCTCAGAAAATAATGCAAGGATGCTCATAAAATTTCAGTAAAACATAACTCATATGTACACTGAACATAACCATGTACACTGAAGTGTGCCTTTATAAATTTTCCCAAAATAATTTAACATAAAGCATTTATCGTAGAAAAAAAATGAAAATTTTCAAGAAATTCATAGTAATATTTTTATGTTGCATGGTTTTGAAAAAACTTAACATTATATTTGAAATATCTCACTTCAGCATAAATATTAAAGTCTAATTAATATTCAGACTAAATCAGAAGTCTTAATATTTAACAGTTTCTGAGAAAAAGTAAACATATATATGTGATGATACGGGATGATTTTTGTCGTTACCTGTAAAGCTTGTTATGCACATAAAATTACATAAAGCTCATGTTTAAAAACATAAAAACAAATTTTTTCTTTTGGATATCATTTATGTAATATTTAAATAAACTTTTTAATTCTGATACTTTTCAAAATGTCATTTATTCATGTATTATATTTCTTAATTTGTGTCTTTTTTTTAAAAAAAATTTATTGTATGCATGAACTGGAATTTTTTATTTTATATTTCATATATATTGTGTATACTGAAGTGAAATTTTTGAGATATTCCTCAGACATTTAGCTAAAAAGCAGATGTCGTAACATAGAAAAGGAAAGTTTCTATAAAATTCATTATTCTACTGTGCAAAAATTACATTTTTAAACAGGCTGATCAATTTTTTTAAAAAATTTCACTTCTGTATAAAGATAAATGTTAATTTAATGCACACATAAATTTTTAAGCTTTGTTTTCAATAGATTTTTAGTAAAGGGTACATAAATATATCCCAAAATGCAATGCCCTTTTTCGTTGCACAAAACTTGTTACATACAAAAAATACACAAATTTCATGTTTAAAAACATAAAATCAGTTTTCTTGTTGTTTTGGATACCATTTATGTAATATTTTAAGAATTCTTTTAATTCTGATACTTTAAGAAATTGTGTGTTTACATGTGAATTTATAAAAAAGTAATGAAATTTTTCGAAATGTCGTATAATGATGTATTACCAAAGCCATATTTTCATGTATTGACACATTTTTACATGGTATTTATGATACTTATAGTCAACTTGGATGGACAGTAATGTATCAGAACTAAAAATTCTTCAAAAATTGATGCATAATTTGAGGAAAATGATGCGAATGCTATAAAATATCTCGATAGATTAAAAGTGAAAAATGCTATACATGTATTTTCTGAGAAATCTAAGTAAAAGAAATAAGTAAAAAGTCTTAGAAGTTATTGAGAATAAGCTAATATTTAAAAAAATAGTGCAAATACAGATTGTAATTCATAATTTTTTTGATGAAGTGACATTTTATAATAAAAATGCAATTATCTCAAAACGGTGTTTTTAAAAATGCGAGTACCATTTTCACAGAACCTATTCAACGGAAGCACTTGCAATCTTCACTGAATATTACTGATATGTTATTATATATCCTGAAGTGAACTTTTATTAATATACCGATAATATTTTTGTAAAAGTCAGTTATCGTGAAAAAAAATGACATTTTTCAAAAAATTCATAGTGATACATTACGATGAAAGTTTTTGAAAAAACTAAACAATATATTTGAAAAAGTTCACTTCAGTTTAAATAAAAAAGTCTAATTAATATACAGAAAAAAATTTAAGTCTGTACATTTAATATTTTATGAGAGAAAGGCACATAAAAATGCTCAATTTAACATTAGCGGGATAGGGGGTACCGACTTACCTTAAAAAGTACTTCAATTATCTTGTTTAAGACAGTGTTTTTTTCTGATTATCAAAATTATTTTTAGAGCAAAATTAAATTTTAAACTCAAATAAAGCTTTTCTATATAAACTGTACATTAGCAAAAACTTCCATACTACTTATATTTTATAGTTTCAATTTCCTTAGCATAATGCAAGAATAGAAATTCATTGCAGATAAAATAGTAAAAAAAAATTACGTTATTTAATTTGATTTTTTTAAATTTTAATTCATTTCAAACTTTAGTCCAACATCTCGTTTCTGTCAATAAAGAAGTAGAAAATCCTCATCCGCATAATTCTAACTAAGGATGTTTGCTTTTGAGATTACTATCCTGTTTTATAAAATAATATTTTCTTAAGGTTCTTCTCTTTCTCAAAATTACTGAACCGTCCTCTCCACTCTTTCTTTGATTTATACGATGAAGCAATCGATAAAATTTTAAATTACATTTTTTCGAATCATTTCAAATCTGTTGCAAAGAATATATTTCTAAATATTTCATTATTTTTATTTTCAGTTAAATTGAAAGGCTATAGATTTTATTCCTTATAAGAATAATGGTTGTTTTTCTATATATTTAGCACATAAATGTAAGACATTAAAATTAGAAATATGCTTGAATTAATATGATTTGTATTATATATTTATATTTATTATACACAGTCGATTTTTGATAATTCGAAGTTGGTGGGACCAATGAAAAACTTCGGATTATCAAGAGTTCGAAATATTAAGAGGGTAGACCTCCCAAAACCTCCTAAAAACCTCCCAAAATACTCGAAGTGAATTTTTTTCTAACACATTTAAATTTGAAACTATGTAATAAAACAATAATTGTACATATGTATCAAATTATTTTAAAGTAATTTTTAAAAAGTACATACATATTGTACACAAATTAAAAGTCCTGTATTAAAAGAATACATTCATGCACAATCTTATGCATCTCTTCTGTACAATAGTAGACCATCCTTTCTGAACAAATGTGCAGCAAGGCAACGTGTTAAACGAAAATTATGCACGGCTGACAACAGGTGTGGTTGGCCTATTGTCCACTTGAAGAATGATAGCAATAAAAGTGCATTTTTGTCCGGTTGAAAGAAAAACCCTAAGAAGAGATAGTAGACATATGATCATTAAAGGGGCTACGTTACAAGGAAGACACGCAGAGACAATACAACACAAAACTTGTAAGCTCCAACCTGTTTGCCACAGGGGCTGAACATGATAATGAGTGTTTGAATTGTGGAGAGTTTTAAAAAATAACTTCGAATTATAGCATATTGTAGTCTGGTCATCTACAGATTTTACTTTGAATTATTGAGTGTACCCAAACGTATTGTTTTAGTTCAAAATATCAAGATTTTTTCTAGGGACTGAGCATATACTTCGAATTATCGAGAAGTTCGTATTATCGAAGGTTTGAATTATCGAGAGTCGGCTGTATGTGTCTTATAAAACCTTTAATGAGCATTATACATTCACTGAACATTCATGAGCATTATACATACTCACTCAAAAGGGGTGCAGTTTAAATTATACTAAAATTGATGTAATGTGCATGTCTTGAAAACGAAACGCTTATAGTATTACAGGGATTGAATATTTTATTCAAGAAATTCAACAACAGAAGCAAAAAGTTCAATAATATATTGGTTCAAATCTGGTTTTGATAATAGTTGTTACTTGACTAAGAACTGACTCGTCGAATCAATGCACAGAGTTAAGACAACGCATAGTCATTAAGTCTCTTGTGGGATAAGTCATAGTTCTCTTGTGGGATTGCATAAAACACACTTTCTCAACCAAACAAACCAGTTTTACAGGAAAGGTTGGAGACATCTGCTCACAAAACGTTCTCGGTTGAGAGCAGATCTGGAGATCACGTTGACCAGCGGAATTTGGGAAAACTCACAAAAAATAGACGAAAGTTTAAAACTCGCTCTCTTCGCTTCATTATTTGTGCAATATAAATTCTACAGAAAAACTTGTTGTGGAGGTTCAGTCTATTATGTACAACCTTGAAGACTGTGATATCCATTTTTTTCTTATGTTCGGGGCCATAGTGGAAATCTCGGCAATGATAGAGCAGACCAGTTGGCTAAAGAGGCAACTTGCCAAGATATGAGCCTTTCGATGTCTGTGTCATCGTCCCACTGGAAGCATTTAGCTTGGGAAAGAACTGTTTCGGACTGGAACTCCAAATTCTTGGCCACACCTAAAGCTTTGTGGACTAAAAAGTTTTTTCCGACCATTTATCAACGGCTAAAATGTAAGAAATTTGTTACTGATTTTAAGTTATCCCAGATTCTAACAGGACATGGTAATTTTAAGAGCTATTTATTTAGATTTAACTTAATTGGTAATGATATCTGTTCTTGTGGCCTGGACGCGCTGAAACCGCGGAACATGTCTTGTTGTATTGTAATCTATATTGTTGTAAAAGAGAAAATTTTAAAAAGGAGTTAAAATGCTTAGGTATTTCCTGGCCACCCATTTTGTCTTTGTTAGTCAATTGTTTTGAAAGCCTTAATGTCTTGAGAAAATTTGTTCACTGTATAGATTTTTAAAATTTTACAGATACCTTCCTTTCTTTATATTTGTGTATTTCCTCCCTTCCTTTATTTTAGATTTCGCTCTTTTATGTTTTTTTTTCCTTATTGTGTTTTTCCTCCTTAATTTTGTTTTTTTTTTTACTTAATTATGTTTTTTTTCTTAATTATGTTTTTTTTTATCATTATTGTTTTGTAATGTTGTTACCACTTACGTCTGTAAGCCTCATGTTATGCAATGTGAAGCAAGAGGAGTTTTGCAAATAGATTTATTTAAAAAAAATTATTAAATTTGAAATTATTAAAATCAAGTTTTCAGTTTTAAGTATTTTTAAAAAAAGTTCACCATTGCTAACCATGGATCATTTATCGTTTCTTGAAAAGATAATTTTTATATCTCTGACAATCTCCAGATTAATTTTTGTCAAAAACAAATACATTTGATGCATTAAGATCTAATAGTTCGAATATTTTATAAGTGTAATCATATTTATGTATTTATTATAGACAGATGTGAAAAATTAATAAAAACTATTTATTGTTCACAGATTGATCTATATTGATAAAGTATACCAATTTCCGCATAACACTTTTAACAGGAGATGAAAGTTTTAAAACATAATTTCTACTTTTGTATCTCCCATGCTATCCGTGTGATTATAGCTGACTCAAAATTACATTATTCACTTTACGTGTGTATAAAGTAGTTATCTTGTCTTATTGAGAAGAAGCTAAAATAGGAATATTCATTAATACTCGTTTTACTTTCAGAAATATACTCGTGAACTCAATGTTTTTTCTTTAATTTGTTTATTTAATTTTTCCTGAAATGTTACATTACAACTAAAAAGTACTTTATAACAACAGTACTTGTTTTATCATCAGTCTTATCTGTATCGTTCTTTTATGGAATGAAGGCGCTACAAAAGTACTAATCAGATCCACGTCGAAAGAAACTGTCACAAACGATAAAAAAAAGATATTTATAATGTCTTCTTTTCTTATCAGAAACGACAAATAGCGTCTGAGCCTTATCATCTGATCTGTAATTGGATAAAAAGGGGAATTATATTTTAATAAAAATAGTAACGGGCGTCGCATCGGATATTATTTCTTTACGAATCTAACTCTCCATGTGAGAATGTAATTCTTAGTTTCGGTACTTCTTTTTCCTAACTGATCAAGGACTTCTTAATTTCTCTTTCTATATACGTTCATTATACAGTGAATGGAACTGCATTGTGTAATGGACATTCCTTTTAAATAAATTGAATTTGTTTCATAAATGCTTTCCAAATGTAACATATAATACATTCATCTAGACCATTTTTCAATTACTACTATTAGCTCACCCTATATATTTATTTATTATATATATTTATCTTGTTGATATTTTCAATCGTTAATAGAATAATTTTTATTCATCTAATCAATTTGAAATAATGTGTTTAACTTGTAGTGAATGACACTTGATGTCAATACAATTTTTCAAATATTAATTCCTTAATTTAATTTAATTAATTGCCGGTTTTCGACGCCAACTTAGATTCGTCTCAATTGTTGTAACAATGTAACTATTAAAACAATGACAAGATTGGCATCGATAACCGGTTTTTCAACCAAACTAGCCAAGTGAGTGAGATAATATTAACGTCGCACTGATTAGCAACACGAGGGCTTTTGGCGACGGTCCGCGTAATTTTGAACCATGGTCAAGTGACGCGGACGACGCCTGAGCTGGCACCCCCTCTCCTAACTACCACACCACACCAACGGGAGGACGTTTGAACTCACGACAGATTTAACGTGCATCGCTACCCTACACGGCGGATCTTTAGTGGTACCAGGATCGAACCCATGACATGCTAGCCATGATTCGATGCCTAGACCACTCGGCCACCGCGGCCGCTGCCAAACTAGCCAAAGCGAATGTGCATTGTTACAACAATGCAGACAAATCATGTTCTTTTTCAATTCCTATTAACAGCTCACTCTCTCCCTATATATATATATATATATATATATATATACATATATCCTGTTCAAATTTTCAATCTTTAATAAAATACTTTCTATTCATTCCGCTCAAAGTAGGAATTCACTTAAAAAAATTTTGTTTTCATATTACTTGTTTCCTAACGAAATAGTTGTTTGCCTTTTAAAAAAAATTCTTTTCCTCAAAAATAAATTAAAATTAAATATTTGGTTCAGATTTTTCTTATTGTTTGATTAAAGCTTTTGTTAATAGTTTAACTGTTTTCTTTCAAATGTGGGTTACTTTTAAGTGTTATCCTGTTTTAGTTGTTTAACATGTTTAAGTCGAGAGAGAGAGAGAGAGAATTATTATTCCTTACATTATATGAGATTTATGGCTATTGTGACTGAGTAACTTCAATGTACTTCAAATCACAGTATCTCAATTTCCAACACAGTTCAAATAGTTATCTTCCATCTCGCATAGAAATGAATTTTTTTTTAAAAAAATTACAAAATGCTGGAACAACATATTTTTATATTCGAAATTGTTTAATAAGATGTATTTTAAAATGCACTGTATTTCAATCCTTACTTATCAGATTGCACTCTATATAGTATACATCATAATGATAAATACATTGGCTGAACTGGAATTGTTCTCTATAATGCATCCAATCACTTCGGTGGTATGTTATGTAATTCCACTGACCAATTTCACAAACTAAACTCAGAATTAATTATTATATTGTAAACCTCAAAAACGATGTGAATTCATTTGTAAGGTTTTACTTATCGGGATCATCTTAACTCATTAAGTTCCATTCTAAATTTTAAAAGAGTATATATAATAGTCTGTCTATGTATGTGTGAAATACTTACACTCATCTAATAACGCCCCCTAGCTGTCTCAGAGAGAGACTCTTAGTCTAATTCTAATTCTAGGGTTAGCAACAGTTAGGCTCTTTTGATATAGAAATATAATTTTGTACTAGCTAACTGTGGCATTACTATTACAACACTGATTTTATCTTTTCAATTATGAACTATAATTGAATGAATCATTGTAAGAGCTCTAGTTGAATTTATTTCAATTTATGAGCAAAAATTATTTATAGCAGGGATAGTTTTGCTGACTTACTTTAAAACGACTCGATATCGACAAAGCAATAAATTATATAAATTTCTTAATTTGTGGCAGAAAAATGTTTGCTACTCTCTTAGTATTTCCATTGTTATTATTTTAAAGCATATTATGAAAAGCGCAGGAAAACTAGTGAAAGTAAAGTGCAGTTGGAACTTTATATAACGAAGTCGCTAAATCTCGAAAAAAGTTCATTATATAGAAGTTGATCTTTCAATTTTCTTGATAAACCACATAAAAAAATTTTAAATTCTTGAACACTAAATTTAAAAAAGTAATTATCCACACCTTTTCGTAAATTAATAATATTTATTTTATATATCTCACCTATCAAAAAGAAAGAAAAACTGCAAGGAAAACTTGACGCCTTTATCCACTTCCTGAAGGATTAATTATTTTTCTTTGATGCTCAAGCACTTACATTTTGAGATTTTTGAGCTACAAGAAACGAAGTTACCAGCAAGACTGATCAACATTACAAAGGACTAGTTAAATGACGCGACACAACTCAACTGAGGAGGAAGGGGATATCAAAGATATTTGTAGCGAACTGTGCAGTGGGGTTAAAGGTGGCACTTATTCAATGAAATGCCAAGAAGCGCTCGAAGAGTTAGGCATCTAATAAAACCAGTTCAAGGTTTATAACCACCATAAAGTGTGTTAAAAGAGAGAATAACTTAAAATGTCAAGAAATACTTTAAAAATTGGGAGGGGAAAAAATTGAACCACAAGAGAAAAAGTTCGTTATATAGAAAATTCACTTCGCTATTGGGAGGTTATTTTACGAAGAAAATCAGGAAATGTCCTTGATTCCAGGAAAAAGTCCGCTATATAGAAAAATTCGCAATACAGGGGTTAGTAATATGGAGTTGACCGTATTACAGTTCTATATTTATAAATTAAAATCAGATTCTCTCTCTCTCTCTTGATAAAGATACCTTATAAATATCAGATAATTAAGCCTATACCAGAAGTCAATTAGTTTCAGGATTTACCTAAATTGCATTGCTTCCTTACATGATATTTAAAATGCAACACAAAGAAGAAGTGGTAAAGATTTATGCAAATATTAAAGCATGCACATCTTACCGAGTTATGTAAATAATGTGAAATTGTTGTCTTTCTAGCAAACGTTGCGAAGCCAACATCAATGCCCTTATTTCTTCGAGGGACATCGCTATGGAAATGTTTCATTTTCTCACAGTATGCTTGTAATATCAAAAAATGCCAGGATCCACTTACGGAAGTAGATTAAGCAGATAGAAAATTTTATGAGGGACATTTTAAGAAATCTGGACCTAATTTCTGTTTTTCAGAGTTTATAAATCGCTTTCAAGCTCACACTAGACTGAATTAAGAGTAAAATAGTTCTATGGTTTAATTTTATAAAATCGTGAGGCTTTCCACTTGATAAGTGAAATTGCGGAAAGGTTTGAAAGGAAACTAAATAATGAAACAACTTCGTCAGAAAAGTCTGAAGTTACAAACTGCAACTAAATCATTTTCATGATTTGTAACTATATATCTCAAAATCAGAAATACGAAGTCGCTTACTCAATGTTGAATCTTCATAACCACAAAAAAACATAGTCTCCCAACGAAAATAGACTCGCGAAAAGAGAAAATAAACTTTACGAAAAGAGACTCACAAGAACTGTGGACTAAAGTTGTTGTCGGCGTACTCGATAAGCAGATTTATGCTTTTGAAGAATTAGATAAGATGATTTTGAAATATGGCAAGCATGCATCTTTTGTTGATCAGAAAATTGATTTGCTTGAAATTTGTATTAAGTTAATTAAAATGCTTCCATTTGGCTATAATATTTAATTAAAACATAGACTCTTGATTTTAAATACTAACATAATAACAACATAGTAATTTTTCTATTATGTAACAAAACTATGGCATAGTAATTTTTATATTGTGTAACGAAAGAGCAATCCGCACAAACATCCCAATAGTTTCTTTGTTTCCAGAATAAAAACATTTGTTTTGGTGTCCATGAGGTCTATCAACTGTGTCGGAAGTTAAGATAATGCCTACTGTCACGTGGACTTCAATGGAATTAAGGAAATACACGAAGAGCGCATTTACCACGGTTTTTCTTTTTTCCTGGGTTGATGCGATTACTTCTTGAATGAGTTCCTGCTGACTTGCCTGGTTTGCTTTAACTCATGTTAACGTCAGATTGCTCTACAACTACGCAATGGACCATTGGTCAACTCCTATTCCGTAAAGAAAAATAGGGATCTCTTTTCCCCTTTTCTTATACGGGATATCTCATTGATGTCCTGCTTTTGTTGAAGTTCTTTTTCAGTGCTTTATTTGGCTGAAACATTTGTATGGCCTGATTTCTATGAGGGAAAAATCACTATGATAGTTTCTGTAAAAAAAAGTTCATAAAATATATGCCAAACTGCAGTTTTAAATAAGCAGATTAAATTTAAAAAATAATTTATGCATTTGGCAGCTTAAAATATATCATTCAAAATTATTGAGTGGAAAAGGAGCAAAAGTATTTCACAAAAAAGATTAGACATTACCTTTTTTTGTAGATATCTTCAGTTGTATACTTACTTATTATACCCAAATAACCGAGTTTTCTAAGACAAATGTTAACAGAAAATGCTGGTTATTTTCCTTAAATATTCATAGACACTTAGCCCAAATATTTTCAATATTTACTTGGCATAAAGTCACTTTTAGACTATGTACACCTTCAGAAAACTTGATAGAATAAAAACCTTCATTGTCATATTGTTTCTAAAGTTTTTTTAAAACAATTATTATTCTTGTGCACCACGCAATGTATCCCACGGGGGCATACAACACCAGACAGAAGAAAGGAATACAACACAAACATCCATGCCTTCTCTAGGATTCGAACCCAGTCTCTACGGCACCGCAGTCTGCTTCACTAACCGTTTGATATCTGTATTAGATATTTTTCTTTAAAAAAATAATAAATAATACTAGCCCTCCCCCCCCCCATTATTCGTTTCCACCACACCCAATTCGTTTTCCCCCTATTTTCTTATTGGAGAAAAACTCTTTATCGATAGGTATAAATACCCTTAAGGCAATTAAATCATATTTTCATGGACAAGTGTTCGTATAGCTGAACATTAACAAACTTATTTTTAAAGTTCCCATAACTGAAAAATTTCAAGCCACATACAAAATTGAATAAATTAAAAATCCAAACTGAATTCAAAACAAGAAATCAGATCTATATAAATGTTACCGATAATTAGGAAATATCTTTTTTGGAAGATTAGGACTGAAAGGTACAAATGAATCCGTAATAAAGATAGACTTTATAGAAGTTTTTTTTATATCTCTAATTTGATCCTTTTAGTCAAAACATCAGAAAAATGTATACGCATGGAGTGCTTTATCTAATCAATCCATACGAAATTTAAATCTTATTTTTAAAAAAATTTTCAAGCATTTAAGCTAATAGGAGATGCAAGTACATCTACACTGTACCCAATCCTAAGTCAATCTTAGTGTGAAACTAGTAATAAGAGAGCTTCAGAACATTCAATAATATTGCTGATTCGTTTATCTCGACGGATATTTCGCAGTTCACTTTTAGATAATATTTACTATCACAACTAATTTATTTAAATAGTAACATTTATATATATTATTGTTCTTTTCCATGGTGTGTTTCTCATATAAAAACATTATCGGAAAGAAACCCCATAAATTAGTTAAGGAAAAATCGTGTGAGAAGCCACTAAAATTATGTTCAATATAATTCATTGCTAATATCAATATTTTATTCTTTTTAAACCATATAAACGTTTCACAGTTTTTACAAGTGTTGTGAAAAATTGAAAAAGTTATCAAGAGCGTCTTACCGTTTCTATTTTCTTCTTTTTAAAGAAGATGCTTTAACTGTGTAAACAATCACTTTTTTAATTTATATTAAACGGTTTTCCACTGTAAGAAAATACGTTTTACTCTGAAGGTTTGAAAGTATTAAGATTAGTAACAAAAACATAATTTGCAAACAAAATAAAATTTTAATGAATTCAGATTTATATATCATATCAGAAAACTCTTAACTTTCAAATCATATCTAAGTACATTTTAAGTTGATTTTTCATGAGAGGTCAAAGACTTTCTTTGCACAATGTTCAACCTTCTCTTTCTGGAACATGAAGGTTCTTCACCCTTTATTCAGTTTATTCTAATCAATCAATTATATCCGCCCTTACTGAATTCTGAATAGCTCGGAAGAAATGCATAAACATTTGCATGTGAAACTCATTGAAAAGTTTAAAAGTTCTGGAACCGAAAGTTATTTTAGAAAACTTTTTGAATAACTTTAGAGCTTTACGTTGTAAGATAAATCTCAATATTAATTTATTTTACATAAGTTAATGAAACGTGAAAGTTTTCAATAATGCGAGGAATTTTGTTTAATTTACTCACACTATTACATTTACCGGATGGAAATATTATTTATTCAGAAATTTACATGCTAAGTTCAGTTTCAAAATCCGTTACTCATACTTTGAAAGCTCTTACTAATTTTCATTTAATTTTACTCTAAGTATAAGTATACTTAGTGTGGTTAATAGACGAGACAGATTTTGTGCTTATCTACGAAACTTAAATTGTGTATTATCCTGAGTATGGTTATATGAAAATGGTATAAATATGTTTTAAATATTTTTAATTTCATTCATTCATATCAAGGTACCCAGATCCTTATCACAGGTAGAATAGAATTGATACATGTCAATTTGGGGGGAAGGGTTGAGAAATCACGTTATACTTGCATTATTTTCTTTCTCTCCGGATTAAGGATTCTATAACATAAACCTTTATATAAAGTAGTCAATATCAAACTTATTGAGTTACTCGAGAGCTCATTTATAACCACATTCACTCAACAGGGATTTAAAGCTACTGTCATTTACAAAGCAAAGTTGACGTAAAGCTTAAATGTAAAATAATTTTTAGTGTGATTGTAATTGAATAACTAAATAAAAAAAGCTATAAATAACAAAAAAACTTTTTATAATTATAAATTTGGAGAAGCTAAGAACTATTTAAAACATGAAGCATTTCACGTCCTATTTGCGTAACTGCTACACTAGTGAATATGGATATTTCACTGTAGAAAATAGCGTAATTCAAAATACCAATTTTTCTATTTGGACTATGTCTGAGAATGCAGTACTTTGCATCAAGAGACAGTACAGTTTTCTTCAAATCTGTACAAGTTTTATTCGACAACTTGAAAAATTAAAATACCCTGAATGGTGGTAATAGCATCAATAGAACAGAAATAAACACACATTTATGATAGGAAACGATTAGAGATACATAAGAGATAAGTTTCAAGCAGTTAAGAGTTTAGCTAAACTTCAGGAAATAATACTATCTGAATTTCTTGCTTTATTTTTCGACTGCAATTCACAATTGTATAGTATGTTACCTTATAAATATTTTTTTAAAACCCTGTCAAAAATATACTATTCCAGAGTTTCCTATTTTCAAAAAGCGTATAAATTGGAATATCAAGGCACTGTCTAGAAATTTTATTCAATTTAGTTTCATCTTGAAAAATTCTTTATATAATCTGCCACTTTCACTGTTTGTTCACATTTTAGTGAAAAGACGTCGTTAAAATTTTTACCCTAAGAAACACTTGCGAAATAGATTCCGCCATCTATGTGAATAAATATGAGAAGAAGTAAGCTTAAACAGACTTGTTCTCGTTACTACCTGTGTAATTGTTTGGAATGAGGTTGATGAAAAGTCTCTCCTGACGTAACGAACTCATTTAGTGGAAGTACCCACCTCTTTCTCAGTTGATTTCTCCGTCGTCAAGTATAAACTCCATGTTGTTATAGCTTTGACAGGAGAGTTCTTTTGTGAGTCTGGTAAAAGCAAAGGAATTAAAACTTTTCCTTTAAAAGTTAGAGAGCTTTCTAAAGCTTGTATAGAAAGTTTCTGTTATATTCTGGAGATTAGGTCTATAGAAAAGACTAACGGCTTCAAATAAGTGCGTTTTTTGCAGTTAAAAGTTATTTCAGAATGTAAATAAAAGTTTAAAAACGCTCATTCAGAAATAATTTAATCATTAAATATTTCGGAGAATTTTTTAACGATGATAAGCTTAAGATTAATATTATGTTTTAAAATGTATACATTTTGCAATTTGTGTTCAAGCTACGACATTGTTTGCAGTATTCTTAAAAGAAAGATAACTAATGATTATAATTCAAATAATTCCTTTTTAACTTTTTAAAAATATAAGCACTGAAGAGTTATACAGAAAGAAGTTTTGGTCCTTAGTTTTTTTTTTAAATATATATTTTGAAATTTATGCGAATTCAGAAATATTTTTTAAAAAAAACATCTTCAGTAACACTTAAATTTAATAAGTTGTAATTCGTATTTTCTAAAGAATGATAAAAACTATGATTTAGCTCGATTGTAACTGGAAATGCAATTTATATTACAATATGAATTTTTTAATGTAATCTCATAGTAAAATCTTAAAATTTTTGATAGTTGACCAAAAAAAATAAGCGATGAATGATTATCGAAAAAACTGCTTATATAGTAACAAACTCTCATTAAATTATTTTTATTTCTCAACTATTTTTTTAAATATAACTTCGAATGAACGATTCAAATTTGGTCAAATTTTTCTAAATAGTAATAAAATTTACTCATATTTCACAGTATTTTTCAGTTGTTATCAATAATGCAAAAGAGTATCTGGTCTAATTTTAACTTTTCTCCTATTGTTATTTTATCTCCTTCTGTGTGATATTTTTTAATATGTATACATACTATTCATATCTATGTCCGCGTGCTTTTATCTATGAGCGTAAATACATGTATTATTAGAGGAAAGTAAACGATTGTTTCACCCCCTCGTCACGCGATATCAGGAAATATTACACAAAAGTTTGATAAATGTTTCTTCTGTTATGTAGGGATCCAATAAGAAAGAGGTTTGATGAAATCTACCCTTGAAGGAGGTTGCGAGAAAAAATTGTTTTTCCGATACTGGACTATTCCCATATTTGAACTATTAGATATGCAGGCTTAAAATTTGGCAGACATGTTTCTTTTGTTGAGTAAAGATCCGTTAAAATAGAGTTTTGCGGAACTTGACTCTCAAAGAGAACTTGGGACATGGGATATAATAGTCAAATTTGCGTCCGTTTAAGAATTCCATGTTCTATCATTTTTAAATCAAGAGTTAGGTAAGACAATCTAAAGCGTAATTCTACAACTTAAATATCAATAACTTGAAATAGCTTTAAAGCAATGCTCATATTAGACATCATGAAATTTGGGTGGGTAATGGATAGCATATATTGTATAAAGGTTTCCCAAATTAAAAATGGACAAGAATAAAAAGAATAGCTTTATTGGGATTTAAAACAAATCGCCGTGAGAGTTGTAACACAGGTCTCATCGTTTCTATAGAAGGTTCACGACTTCGCTGTAGAAAGATTGTGATTGATTATCTAGGAAGTCATCAAAACTTCCTTCATTTCTTCATCCTATTGAAATTGCGATGCTTTTTAAGTGGAAAAAAGTGTGGAAAGTTTCAGGGAGATAAATCTGGACTGTATGGTAGGTTTTGCAACACTTTTCATCGAAATTAAGACATTTAAGAGTGTCTAGGATTCATTGCAGATGTTCTGATCAGCATTTTCATAGATCTGATATCGTTTGCCATCCCTTACGAAAACGTTTGCACCAATTGTTCGAAATAACTGGTGCTTGTCATAGACTGAACCCATTCGCTGATAGATGCCGACATTCATCTCACTTTTCGCAATTAAAAACCACATTACCGTACATTGCTCTGATATGGACACATCCATGAACAGCACGACAGTTTTGATCTATTTCCTCAAAAACGAACTGGTTTCATTATTGCACGTCGTATGCGGCGTACATCTACTACCTACCTTTATATCGGGGTTCGGTGGAGCAGCAATAGCTGCAATCATTTCAACACAATTGTACGTGTTAACTTTTCATTTGGGAAGCCCTTATTTATACACTGGTGTCCAAAAGTTTAGCATCAATCGTAAAATGCGAAAAACATGGAGTAAATATTCGTAAAATTATTCCAAATTTTTTGCGGATATTAATTGGATGAAGAAGAAACATTGGGTTTATGCAAAACTTTTCAGTCGACTACGTCCTGCGCGAAACACCGGCGCATGTCAGAACGCGGAGAAACCGATTTATGCAACATAGGCAGTTCAGACAAGTTTCGTGCAACTGCTGTGCGAAGGAACGTTGCTAACCATCAAACAAGGTGAATGATGGCACAAAGACGCCAATCGGAGATGTTTACGAAAGGAAAAACCTTTAGAATGCTGGAATCCTCACGATCACAAACCGAAGTGTCTCGAATTCTGAATGTGGACCAGTCTGTGATCTCAAGAATGTGGCAGAAGTTTCAAAGAACGGGAGATTGTTACCCGGCAACCAGTATCAGGTCGACCAAGAGTCATAAACCCTCGCTATAACAGATATCTGGTAACAAGTGCGCGACATCAAAAGGGCAGTACTGCCAGAGCACTGGTTCGGCGCTCCCAGTCACCACAGGAATACGAATTTCGAGACAAACTGCTTACAGGAGACTCAATCATGCTGGCCTGTATGCCAGAAGACCAGCAGTTTGCATTCCCCTCACGACTGCGCATAAACGCGCTCGTTTGAACTGGAGTTTGAAACTTCAACATTGGAGTGTGGGAGAGTGGGCCAAAGTGATGTTCAGTGACGAGTCCCGGTTTAGTCTGAGTAGTAATTCTCGGCGAGTAACGATATGGAGAGAACGTGGAACAAGGTTTGAACCAAGAAATATAACGGAAAGACATCATTTTCCATCAAGGGGAGTAATGATATGGGCAGGCATCATGATGGACGGTCACATAGACCTCCATTTCTTTGACACGGGGTCTGTGACTGCTCAAAGATAACTACAGAGACGAAGTTCTTGAGCCTTATGTTCGCTTGTTTCGAGGTGCTGTCGGTCCTGACTTCATATTCATGGATGATAATGCACCATGTCACCGAGCGGTGGTGATTGATGACTTCCTTGAAACGGAAAACATCTAGCGCATGTCATGGCCTGCAAACTCCCCTGATTTAAACCCTATCGAGGATGTGTGGGATATGCTCGGGAGACAAATTGCAGCCCTTTCGCACCCACCAAGCTCCGTTACAGACTTGAAGAGACCTCTCCAAGAAGCTTGGAACCGTTTGAGCCCACAACTCATTCATCATCCCATAGCAAGTATGGTAAATCGCTGTGCAGCGTGCCTGGCTATCCGACGTGACCACACGCCTTATTAAACTGCAGCATCAATATTTTCTTTCATTTTTTCTTTCATTTTTTCTTTAAAGTGTGAATCCTTGCTATGCTCAGTTTTCTTTCAAACTGCTACTTTGTATAATAAAATTAAATATTATCATTCTTTTGATTTGCTTCCTTATGTTATAACCATTTTACACTCGCATATCACGTTTCCCGCTATTCTGATTTACAGTTCCTTCTTTATTCACATAATTATCAATTATGCTTAACTTTTGGACACCAGTATATATATGTTAATTCATCTCTCTATTGTAGAGAAATTTTGATTATATATATATATGACAGGCCTCAGGCCTGCTGGTTAAATGAGGAGGGCATCATCTATAACAAATACTTCTTTTATTCTCCTATAATCATCTAATATCCAATATGGCGGCCCTTAGGCGCGCAACACCATAGAACAATAGACGGTAATCCGGCCAGGAGTCCACCAGCTACCTTTTCCAGTACGCGTTCGCCTTCGTCATCGCTCGCTCCACCTTTAAATAGGCTTATTTACCCACAAATTCTTACGCGATGATAAAGAGTTCGCTCTATTTTTATTTACTACTCCCTTAATTTTAAAGCTAATCTTTTCAAACCTGATGTATATATATATATATATATATATATATATATATATATATAATTCCCGTGTCACAGTGTTTGTAGCCAAACTCCTCCAAAACGACTAGACCTAATCTTATGAAATTTTGTTCGCATATTCAGTAGGTCTGAGAAATGGACGTAAACTTTTTTTCATTCCGATATTGCAATTGGTTAAGAAGATATTAATTAAAAACCTTAAAACCCCTGTCTGCTTTTCCGCTTGGCCTCGAAAATCGGTTTCGCGCCGGAAAAATACTATTCTGTCGGAGAAAAAAGAAAACCCAGACCCAGAGAAAAATTATAGAAATATAAATACATCACTGGGTGTTATTTAGGGAAGTTGTAAATAATATGTTTCTGTTGAGATTTATTCCATGTGAAAGAGTTTTATGTTTTTTTTCAAGAAGCACAGATGATTAAAGGATTATTCTGCAAAAAATTTATTTATGTATCATCAATTTTCAGTGCTATAATTATTTATTCCCATTTTGCTCAAAATAGTTATCTCTTTTAGTTCATTAAGTGATCTCATATAAATCAATAGTTTTCAACACGTGTCACGAGCTCTTGCAAACAACAATTATTGTGTTTCATGTATAAACCATTTCTGCATAATTTCAGACATTTTGAGTTCTTATTTATTATTTATTAGTTTATTTATTATTAAATGACAATTAATAAAACTCTAATACTCAGTGCGCTCAAAATTTTAGGGAATCATTTTCAATGTAAAGAGAAATATATACGTATTTTAATATTGTGAAAGGTAGAGGTAAAATAATAAAAGAACAGATACATTATCAGTGTACTGTTTTCTAGCATTAAGTACTTCAATTTCATCTATTTGTGTGTTTTGTACAGTAAATAATGCCAGAAAGACGCAAAGGGTCTGATTGAGGCCATCGAATTAATAAATCTACATCCATGCGAAATAGAAAAGCTCAAAGAACAGATGAAGAAATCCAACAGGATAATGAAGATGTGAGTGTGAATATGGTGCAGTTGCGTAAATCACAATCACAAGAGCTACGGGTTGAAAAAAATCAACGAAGACGTTTAGAACAAAGAAAAGCGCGTCGATTCCTATTTGATACACTCAGACTCAGAGCAAATGACCAACAACGCCAAAAAGAACATCGAGCATTTACATCCGATTCATTCCGTCGTCTAGCATTCGAGTATGAGCCAAATGTTAACTATTACGCTCATTCGAATGTGACAATTGGTGCTATGGACAAGGAATATCTGCATGCAAATGCGATTAAATTTAAAAATGAACCAGCCGGGATGTGTTGCGCGTCAGGAAAAGTGCAACTACTAGAAATTGAAACAACACCTGAACCATTGAATGGTTTACTTATTTGTACGGATCCCGTTTCTAACCTGTTTCTGAAGTCAATGCAAACATTCAATTCATGTTTCCAAATGACATCGTTCCAGAAATGAAATGAATGTGACCACGGTATCCAGGTGTTTATGGTGTTAAACTCATAGCTGGCGTGTCATGGGTTCGAGTCCTGGTGCCACTGAGGACTCGTCGTGTAGAGAATGCTGATAAGCATTCAATATATGGAGCTCATCCATTGGCGTGGCGGTTTGGTCTCAGCTCGAGTATCGTCTTCGTTACTTGAGTGATGTTCGTCGCCAAAAGTTCTCATGTTGCTTTTTGTGCGATGTTGATATAACTCTTACTCACTCCAATAATTAATGTGGGTTCGATGGAAAAAGAATAATCTATATAACTCAGAATAAAACAATGCTTATAAAATAAAACTCCCCCCCCCCCACGAAAAAAGAATCAACCACAAAAATTTACATTACATTTAGAAATGAAGTTAAAAAATTTAAACATTTTGTGTGCTAAAAATCTTGCACACAGCTCTGAAAAAGGATTTTAATTCCTTATACTTTTCATTCGCTATACATCTAACTGGTACTTGCATACTATCGCAACCATAATTCACCAAATTGGTAATTTCAAATCTTAGGCTTGCCACCATTTTAAGATATGCCGCATTGATATGTTAAGCTCAAAAACTAAAATGCAAATCTAGAATTTACCGAATTTTTAAATAATACACAATTACATAATAAAATTACAAATATAATTAATAAAAAATAAAATAATTTTTTTAAAACTTTTTACAGTCGAATTTCCTTAAACGAATCTCTATTTCACGAATTTTTTCCTGGAATCAAGACCATTTTACTAGTCGTTTCGTAAAATAACCTCCGAATATCGAAGTGCATTTTCTATTCTATGAACTTTTCCTTTTGAGAGATTCATTTTTTTCCTCCCTATTTCTTAAAACATTTCAGGAAGTTTCTTAAAATTATTCTCTCATTTAGCATATTTTATAGTCATCAATGACCTTGAACTGGTTTTATTAGGTGCCTAACTCACCTAGAGCAGGTAACAGGTTTTATTAGTTTTTTAATTTTTAGGAACACATGTGATTGTGTATGCTTAAAATTATTGGTTATAAAATAATATACGTTTAAAATTACTTGTAGGCTTAACATAAGAAAATGTTAAAATTCATTAATTTTAACATAATTTTTTTTAAAGTTAAAAACACAATGTATTCATGGACAATGTTTTTTTTTTTCCTTTCTTGTTTTCCTTGCAGATTTTTTTTGATGAGTCAGATATGTATGAAGTGAATAGATATTAATTTACAAAAAAAGTATGAATAATTACTTTTTAAGTAATACTAGTTACATAGCCCGGCGTTGCACAGGCTTTCTCTTTTCCTCATAAGACCAGCATTTTTTTTTCAATATTCTTTTTCGAAGTATCTTTTTTTTTTGCCCCATCGTACGGTTTCTTTCCCCTCCTCTTGGCCCGACGTTGCACGGGCTTTTACTGAGTGTATAACTTCCTGGGAATTTCCTCTTTTCCCTCGTGAAGCTAGCACTGCTGTGTGTGTGCACACGCGCGCGATGTGAGTGATTTCTATAATTATGTCACTAAAATTCCCTTTTTCGGAATTTGTTCCACTTCTTTTCATTACCAGATTTATTTTCCCTCCATTTAGCCCTCCATTGCACGGACATTTTCGAATGCATAACATATTGCCATGGAAATTCCCCTTCCCCTCTTTCTGTCAGCACTTCCTGGTGTATGTGTGATTTCTATATTAATGTCATTACAATTACCTTTTTCGGAATTGCTTCCACTTATTTCATTCGTGTGTGAGAATGATTACTTTTTAAAAAAATAATATAGTGTTTATGAACTTAAAATTTGCTTTGTGTAGTTTCTAAGGTACATTAAAAGATGAACCTCTATTTGTGGAATTTTCCATTTTAACAGATTTTTTTCGGGATTTAGTGACTTCGTTAAACAAAATTGCGACTGTATTTATTTATAATTTTATTTTCACACAGTATTTTTCGACTACGCACTCAGTATTTCCGTCAGCGTATTCTATTTTTAGAACTCATGCGATATTGTTCAATGTCTCCAATATGGTAGCGATATTGCGCAAGTACCTAAAATACTTTTTAAAAATTAAAATTATAAGAGTAGATAGCAAAATTTTGTGCTTTACATTTTAGATATGCAAAGCCCTGAAAGGGATTTTAATGCTTTATGCTTTTTCATTTTCTATACATCTGGTTTTTTTGTTGTTGTAAAATATTGATTGCTGAAATCAAACATTTTTTAATCAAATTTTATTATTGATTCTTAAGATGAAAAAAAATATATAATTAGTAAATGTAGTATGAGACTTACCACAAAACAATTTGTAATCTAAAATGTAGGAAAAAAGATAGGAACAAATAATATTGAATTACTCAAGAACTTTGCTCCATAACCTTACTCTTTTTCCGTATGTTTTCTAGAAACCCGATAAAAAGCGATAAATTATGCAGGATGTTTGAAGATTTTTTCCGAGCATTCGTATTCTTTTGGTATCTTTGCCATCAAGGGAGTCCTTCATAAGGAACATGGAAACTAGAAAGATAAGTTCGAACGAAAGAATGAAACCCTTTTGACAAAAAGCTTTTGTTCGAGTAAAAGAACTCTCCTTTTTTTCAAAGAACTTTTTACTAAATTGTGAACTAGACCTTTCAAATCCAGTCACGTGGTTTGCTTCGTCAGTGAAACTGAAATTTCTTTCTATGTATACTCAATAATTTTCTTTAAATAAAGCTTTTTTTTGGCAATTGAGACTGTACTCTTGAAGTTAAGAAATAAGTTCGTAAAAGTACTTTTTGTGTTTAGATTTTAAAAAATGAAATTCTGTAAGTAGTTTTCTATAAATTTTGAGAACTTTGTATAAATTATTACATTTCATCAACATTTATTGATGTATAATATTAAATAACAAAAGAAATCTAACTAGTATCAATATATATATCTATATATATATATATATATATATATATGTATATATATATATATATTCTTATTAAGTTTATTAAAGGATAACGTTTTCTTAACTTTAAACCACGTAGTTTAAATGAATTTTTCAATTAAATATACTAAATAAATTTATATAAATGTTGAATTTTGATGTGTATTTCAATTCTAATAATATAGACTCTTGTAAAGTGTTTAATAGTAAAATGTTCATACTTTAAAAAAAGGAAAGAAAAGCAAAGATGCTATTCAAATAAATGCTGTTTCCTGTACACAGATTATTCTATGAAAATGCCAAATTTTTATATTAAATTAAATATAGTAGATTAAAAACATTTTAAATAAATTGCAGTAATGATTGTAATGGGAAAAAATATTGCTTATTTGCCAAAAATTTGGGCATCAAATCGTCGTTTTGAAGAAAAAAATTAACACACAAACGTGTAATAGTTGTACGCAGATTCATATTGCGAACAAAAGTATTAATTGTATGTAGTCCAGAAGGTAAACACACAAGTATTGGTTATTCGTGGATTCACACAATAAACATTTACTTGTAATATATATAAATTCACGCAAGAAATATGAATTAGTTGCACATAGTGTAGATCAGGGGCACTCAACCTTTTTTTCCTGTCGGGACACACACATATGATAGATATTTCACGCGGGCCGTAACATGAGGGTAATGGGAGGGACACTATTAAGATCAAAGAAACATTGGACAAAGCAAAATTAATTAAAATATTAAAGCTAATCTTTTTTTGCTTATACTTTAATACTATATTAACCTCTCTCTTTCTGTCAAACACACACACAAAGTATTTACTTTTATGCATCTTTTTTTGAGTTATGGGGTAGTTTCGATTTCCTTTCATCCATCACCAAGCATTTTGTTTACAGTCTACTATAAAAAAATCAATTTGATGGATAGAGAGAGAGAGCAAAATTAATAGATTTGATTGATAGAATTTCTGACTAAATTTTTGGAAATGGCCCATTGCACTAAGAAATTCAATTATTTAAGAACAATTTTCTAAGTGAATTTCTTAGTGTGATGGGCCATGATCGGGCCACATGCAGGCCGCAGGTTGAGTATTAATGGTGTAGACCGTTAGTCTTTAAACTTTTTGATCGCTATCTCCTAAAACAAAAATCATGAGGAATTCTAAGCCCTTCCGAGATAATCTGTGACGTTGATATCAATATAAGGCACTAACTGTATCTGGACTGAAATGATCATTTCGGAGCGGAAGGTACCGACAACGAATCCCTCTTTCATTGGTGACCCTGGGAACTTTGAACAAACGCAACTTTCGCGCAGCAGCCATAGCACCATATATCCACCGCAAATGCAACAAAGCCGTCAGACACATGACGCAACCAACAAAAAAACCAGCCTCACACATGACGTAATCAACAAACCGTCTCACACATGACGCAATCAACAAAAACCGTCTCAAATGAATGACGCAGCCAGCAAAGCCGTCACCTAGTGACGCAAAAGCTCCCACGCTCGCCATTACAATGATATCCTTCGTTCGACTCCCCGATAGGGGTGTGTGTAGCGATGATATCCATAGAAGCCACTAACTGTCTCCCAAACTGAAGTGATCATTTTGGATAAGGGGTAGAGTGTGTGCTTTCGGAACGGAAGGTACCGAGAACGAATCCTTCCTTCATTGGTGACCCTGGGAACTTCGAACAAACCCAACCTTCCCGCAGCAGTCATGGCGCCCGCTGTCCACCGCAAAAGCAACCAAGCCATAAGACACATGACGCAATCAACAAAAAAAGCCGTCTTGTACATGGCGCAATCAACAAACCGTCTTACACATGACGCAACCAGCAAGGCCGTCACATAGTGACGCAACAGCTCACACGTTCGCCATAACAACGATATCCTTCGTCCGACTCACTGGTAGGGGAGTGTGTGGCGGTGATATCCATATAAGACACTGTCTCTGGACTGAAGTTATCATGTTGGCCTAGGGGTAGGGTGTGTGCTTTCGGAACGTAAGGTACCGAGAGCGATACTCCTTCAGATCAATCAGTAAAAAGGGGAGGAGTCCTCCTGACTCCCACCAGGTGTTCTCCCTTATAATTGGTGGGGGGGGGAGAAAGTCAAAACATATAGACATGTGTATGGTGCTCAAAGCTGTGGTTAGTGACAGACAAAACCCAGCCCTTGTCTCTATCCGACACCGTTGATCAAGTGGCATTAGAAATAACAAGACATTTTCAAACTAAACAACAATCCTTATTTAAGAACACCGATGAGAAATGTGAAGTTATAATAAAAGAGCTATGGATATAAGAAGCAAGTTACATTTGTTTTCGAGAACACAAGGCTTAAAAATAAATTAGAAGTAAAAAAAATCTTTTTAAAAAAAACCTTTTATTTAAATGCACTAAAAAGAATAAAATAAACTTTTTCTGTAAAACTTTTTTTTACTATCAACTGATAACGTCATTACACAATTTATATTATATAAAAGCTCGTCGCGAGATTAAAGTACTCTTATTTACTTAGTTTGAAATTTTTACAAATTAAAATCAATTAGATAAATTTACTTGTTTATCTGCAGAGGTAAATCTCGCGACAAGCTTTTATATCATATAAATTGTGTAATGACGTTATCAGTTGATAGTAAAAAAAGTTTTACAGAAAAAGTTTATTTTATTCTTTTTAGCGCATTTAAATAAAAGCTTGTTTTTAAAAAGATTTTTTTACTTCTAATTTATTTTTTACTTTTTAGTTATCACTGGACAGGTTTCTCAGTCTGTTCATCTCATTTAACGCATCTTTGTTGTTAGGTCGTTTGCCGGTTATTTTCGAACAATCTAGCTAAATGAATTCTCGCAAAAAGTGTACTAGACGAAAAACTAAATTTTTTTTTAAATCCGTAATTTTTAAGCAATTTTTTCAATCATCGTACAGATCTTGGGTAATATTGTTCTACACACGAAAAATAAGTTTTATGAGATTATCTTCATAAATGACAAAGTTATTAATGTTGTTAAAACTTTGAGTATATTTGAAAAATCGTAAAAAAAAGTTTTTGACATTTTATTTTTTAAATGACTGATTCTAAAAGAGCAACGCATAAGCTGTTTTAGTACGGAATGTCGATTCATTTAAACAAAAAAAATTCATTCGCAATAATTTAGACATTATTTTCATAAAAACGCATCGATTGTGACTCATTTAAAAAAAATCGTAAGAAATACAAATATTATTATTTTGTAAAAAACATTATACCATATTGGAACGAAATAAATGATCTTTCCGATTCTGTAATTATTTTTTTTCTGAGTTTCATAGATTAAAGTTAGATAATTTTTTTAAAGAATTTCTACAATACTCCATCTCAGTTTAACTTGGCAGCGTTGAGAAAGGAATACAATGCACCACAATCTACTTGAAAAATAGCTCTACTTTTTTTGTTTTGAATTTAAATCCAAGAAAATAGATAGAAATTTGTAAAAAAAATTGCATACGTTGTAAAAATTAGATTATTTTTACGTTGTAGAAACGTAATTATTTTTTAAACAAATAATTATTACAGTCAATAGCGCAACGTTATGAAATTCCAGTTTGGCTGAAAACCGATTTTCGACGCCAACTTTTGTCATTGTTGTAACAATAACATTATTACAACAATACAGACATATCAAAGTTGGTCTGCATTGTTGTAATAATGTTAATGGTTTTTAAGGTTTTTAATTAATATATTCTTAATTAATTGCAATATCGGAATATAAATGGTCAAAACATGCATTGTCATCCAAACTAAACGTGTATACAAAATTTCAGCTCAATAGGATGAAGATATCAGCTTCAAAATTGAGTTGCAAGATTCCACACGAACAAATTACATACATACATACATACATTGTAAGTTAAATAAAAGCTTATAATAAGAGTTTGCATAACCCTTTAAAAGCAAATACATGTTTATATTCTCTTTTTCCTTGCGTAATAAAAATTCATCCGAAGCATTTGGAAACAATTTTGTTGCTTATTTTTTCTTAAAATTTTGTTCAAAGTAGCATTAAAAAAAGAAAATATACTTTTGCTTTATATTTATTAAAAACAAATCATTTGGATCTCTGGAAAACAGAGGCTTTTCAAAGTTCCCCTTCTTTGTTTGAACGCAAACTATAAACCCAGACCTGCCTTATACAATCAGGTATGGAACAGGTGTATCTTCTCAGTATTATTTTATTTCTACATGGGTTCATTTTATCCGCAAAATGTTTACAAGTGTTGGAACATGAAGTTTTGAGTTTTTACAGAAACTACTTCTCTGAGTTTAACGTGAGTTGTTTATGGATATAATTATGCGCACTTTTATTTTACTCCAGAGTTAGATCTAAGAAGTATCATACAAAAATCTACTTCAGAAAAGCTTACTAGCTTTCCAGTAGGTGTAATGGTAAGTGAAGCTGACTTCCTTGCATAGGGCCTGAATTCGAATTCCGTAGAAGGCATGGATGTTTGTAAATGTATAGAGCCTGCATGCGCAAAGGGACACTCTAAATATTAGTCAAGCCGAAAGTACCATCCGGATGTTGGTGGAAGCTGAAGAGAGGTGTGAGGCCCCTGACCATTCCCCAGTGCGTTCTCCTTCAAAATTGGGATGGAACGGATCCAAACGCATGGTACTCAAAGCTGCGGCTTACGACAGACATAATCTAGACCCTTGCCATAGTGAATTTCAAGGGATTCGATATGTTATGGTATTAGAAACAACAGAACACTTAGGAAAAAAGAAAGTCGAATCTACTTAATATGGAATTCACATGGATACAAACTTCTGTGTTATGAAGTATTTATGTTTAAAGTATATAAGAATCTCATTTTTTTTTAAAAGTTTTAATTTTTGTATTTAAACCCAAAAATAACTTTGTTCATATTTTTAAACAATTTAAAAAATTATCTGTGCGTTCTGGTTTTTTTATCTGAATTTTCAAAATATAAAACAAAAGTCTCTTTTTAAAATCCCCACCAATGTTTTTAAATGTAACTAGACACGCTGATTTGAAGTAATTGATCGTCAATAACTGCAACAAATTACTTGACTTTCATTTTTTATGAAAAATACAGTGAGAGACACGATTTTAATTTTCTCATCCAAATGTTGCATTTTTCATGAAAAGACTATTTCTACTACTTCGAAGATTTTGGAATTGATTTTTTGCATCCTACCAGCAGATGGTTCTGATGGCTGCAAAGAAAATGATCTTTGACAGATTAAAACTATTTATCAAAATTGCAGAATATTATCTGGGGTATGGGAGATATTTGAAAAACGTTGCCATGCAGTCAATATCTTAAACAAGTTTGTCAGATCTCGCTGTCTCCAAAAAGTTATTTCTATATTGATTTAGTTCTGGAATAACAGTATTTCATTCATAAAAAGTACTTAACAATATCAAATATTAATAAGAGTTAGAACTCTAATGTACTAAGTTAACCAAAGAAATCTGCAAAATTAGTCCTGAAAGCAAAAATCTTTGAATTTCTGAGACTTTTTTTAAAAAAAATTTGTGTTTTTTAAAAATTTTATAGGTATAACATTTAGTTTTATTAATTTCAAATTAAGCTAATGTTAATTACTTTTAAAGTCATGCTTTCAAATATGCAAAAAGCCGAAGTGGACATCCTATTTGGCTTACAAGTCTTCTAATGATTCTAGTCAAGAAAAGATTGATACTGCAAATTACATTTTGGCTGCACCAGGATAAGAATCCAGTAATCGTAGTAGTTATTCTTGGAATAAAATTAGATTGCCTATGTAACTGAGCGAATATTAACGTCGCATTGTTTAACTATTCAAGGGCTTTTGGCGACGGACCGCGTAATTTTGAACCAAGTCACGCGGACAACACTTAAACTGGCACCCCCTCTCCTAATTACCACACCACACCAACAGGAGGATGTTTGAGCTCTCAACAGATTTAACGTGCATCGCTACCCTACACGGCGGGTCTTCAGTGGTACTGGGCTCGAACTCATGACACGTTAGCCATGATCTGATACCTTGACCACTTGGCTACCGCGGCCACGCCTATGTTACTGAGCCGAGTGGTTAAGTCCAACCTTTCCCTTTTCTGTTTATAACACTGAAATCCTATAAATACACAATTTTAAGACTGTGTTTTGTGTAACAAGATATTCTTCGAAAAATCACTTACAGAATGCTCCAAGTCAAGTAGTTCCTTATAATATCAGTTAAGTTTTATTTAAGAAGACTAGGGGGAGGGGTGTCCCCTGTCCACTTAAGGTGCCTGACTAGTGCAAAATCATCAATTTTAATGAAAATGACAAAAAAAATTTTATTTGATATTTTTAATATTTGAATTTTCTTCTTTCTAAAAATAACTTACTTTTGCTTGTACTCCAATTATTTACGAAGTTATAGCAGTTTTTATGTCAAGTGAGCACAACAAAAATGAACCGGAAGTTAGAAATCGAAACCGGAAGTGGTTTGAATTTGAAAGATTTTTACTCTTTTTTGAAGTTTTATTGAGTTTATTAATAAAGTATTAATTTTGGTAATCTTAAAACTGAATATGGTGATATTTTTTTTAAAATTATTTAATAGTTTTTAGTAAAATTTGGCAACAACTTTACAGGTTTGTTGTTATATTTTGATTTGTTTATGTTCTAGTGATTCGATTCTTCGCTCCTCATTTAACTTATTATTTTGATATATTTTATAAAAAAACTGTCTTTTTAAAGACAAAATATTGATTAATTATGGCTAAATCAAGATCTGGAAGGTCTAAGAAGCGCCGATTTACTGGAAATCGTTATACCATTCGTGCTACTATTAATGAGAATGATGAAACATCCGAGCTCAATTCTACTGAATCCGCTAGTGCCAAAAAATTGGTATCAAGCCATACAAGTTTGGAAATTTTCTCAGAAAGGTTGTTTGAAACTTATGAAGACAATAGAATTGTCAGTTTGACAACTTTGATTTCATTGTTTGCTATAGTTTGCTGCCCTGATTGTTATTCTCAGGGCTTGGAACTTATAAAGACTCTGTCAGTGGATTATGTTCACATATGAACCTTGTCGTAGACTCCCACTACCCCTTTGCATATTATCTATGTTAGGATATGTAGGATTCATAATTAATGACTACTCAAATAATAAATCACTTATTTATTATTTCTTTAAGACAGAAATTCACAATTAATAATCAACTTTAAGAACAATAAATTATCATGGAGTATTATCAGAATTCAATTATGGACGACGGAATACTAACTGATATCACGAGGGGAATAACACGTACAATCAAACTACACATTTAAATCTAAACTACAAAAGTTACAGACCTGAAATCTTCTTCAGAAGGAACCTGGAAACTAGTAGAATTTATGAAGTGGCTATAATCTAGGATATCTTCAATAACTTCTGAACCGCCTTAATGAATCTTTTTCAATAATCTTCTTTCCTCTATCAAATTTCACTTCATTAAACTAAACGCTTAAAAACACCTTTTTAGGCAACCACGTAGTTTACTTTTCAATCCCAAACACGGAGTTCTACTCTATCAAACCGCTTAGTCATCCTCATCTCTTCATTTCATTTCTCCCTTTTATATCTCTTTCGAACTCGCTAAACCCGAAACTATCTTATTTACATAAGTCACACTTTAAGCTCTCAGTGGGGATTGGTCAAAATAAATACAATTTAAAGTTTTTAAGAGAAGGTTAGTGAAACGCGTAAGCACCCGTCACAACCCCCCTCCGAGAAAAAAAGCGTGACTTATTGAAGGTCTAAACGACCTGCAAGAATTCGCTTAATTTACCCAACATCTGAAAAACACTAAACCTGCATAAATATTTTAACTACTCTAGAATGCCTAAAAATACTGAACTTGTAAAAAGTTAACTCACGAACTTTATAATGCCTGAAAATACTAAACTTGTAGAAAGTTTTAACTCACGAACTTTAGAATGCCTGAAAACACTGAATTTGCAGAAAATTTTAACTCTCTAAGTTAGAAACTTTAATTAAACTAGCACACAGAAATGACTACTCAAAAGGGTACTCCACTTCAATTTATTGTTCTTTCACAAGATTAGGTTCCCTACAGTGCATCCCATTCGGGCGAAGATCAGGGGAAAACCTTTCAAGGAAAAAACCCTGATCATGCACTTTACTTAAGTGCTAATGAATATAAAAAATTTTACAACGTTATCTTCATACGACATCAAACTTTCATCACATCACTATGTTCAGGGACTGCTGCCCTGAAAGGAAACCTTGTCAATTTTTTCTAAAACATGACATTAAATGCACAGAACTTTTATACAACTTCCTTATTGACATAAAACATGGCATACATTATATTATATATATATAGTTTAGTAACAAAATAACCCTTATCTGGTTTCATTTTCAAAAATTCCCAATCAATCGCGCTGCGCTGTTAATGTTTTTTGTTAGTATTCCTAATTACGCCGCGCCCAGAAACCAGACATTACTTATACATCTTAATAATTACACACAAAATATATACATTTTACATAGAATATATTACAACAAACAATACAAGTAATCTCACATATAAAGCCACGTCTTTAATGTGTAGCAAAACAATTGCAATTCAACAAATGTTTTTCCACAATTTGGAAAAAAATTAAATACAAAAGTCTTTTCAACCGATATGAAAATGCACACAACTCAGTGACACTTTTGTACGTTAACTTTACAAAAAAATTAGACTAGCCCACATGGAAAATACTCTGAACTGTCTGTCAGAGGAAAAAATAAACAAATTAGAATTATACAACCTGACTAGTCTTTAGATCCAATCTGCATAGGCTTTGTCTCCCACCATGGCTTCTGTGCTGGATGACCTTGTCCTAGAGTTGTCCACTCTGCGCTCCAACCTTCTGGGTCTCCTCTTCCATCGAGTCCGTTGAAGTTGATATGCTCCTGCTGAGGCGTTGTTTTCTTCTGTGAGAACTGGAACTTGGCTGTTGTCCACTCGACGTCGGCTCCGAAGATTGTATGGACAGTTCCTTTCCTGATGAGGTCTGTTGTACTTGAATCTGTGGGATGGTCCTGGAACTGCTCTTTCAGAACTATTTTCTTCCACCTTTCTATAACGTTTCCTGGAGGGAAGAGAGGACATTGACGAGGAAATCTTTCTTTTCTCGCGATCTACTTGGGCCTCTGGTCTCTTCTTTCGTACATTGTCATTCCAGGATTCAGTCCTTCCTCTTTTCTCTCTCTCAGTGTACAAAGGTCTCTTTTTCCTGAAATTATACGCGCCATCCCCCGAAGAAACAGTAGATTCCGTCCGTCCACGTTTTTTTCTCACCTCTACTCCATCGCGTCTATTCGCAACTATATCTCTACTACCATTTACATTTCCTGATTTCGATCCTCCTTCATTCTCCGATTGCACCAATGACGACTGCGCATCATCTGACCTGATTGATGTCACTGCACCATGATCACTACTAGTGTTACTTTCCGACTCGGCAACACTGTCTTCTCTTTGATGGTAAATTCTCACCTGATCCACATTAACCGTTATTCTTTTACCAAATTTTAATATTACTAAATTATTATTATTTTTTACACTCAGAACTTTATATGGGCCTTCAAACTTTGGCATAAATTTAACTACTATTTTTTTACATTTTGAACTTAACGGGTGAGTTTGAACTAATAATAGATCACCAACTTTCACATTATTTTCACGCCTCTTTTTATTATAATATTTCGCCCACTTCTCTTGCTGGCGCTTTGTATGAATTCTAGCTTCCTCAAACAACCTTTCTATGTTCCCACAAACTAAATCTGATCCATCAGTTACCATAACTAATTTCTGAAAAGGAGTGATTAAATTTCGACCTAAAAATAATTCCGCCGGTGTTTTACCCGTTGTCTCATGTACTGCTGTCCTAATCTCATAACCGAACTCTTGCAGAAATTGATCCCAGTTAGTGTGATTATCTGCGACAAAACTCGAAATCATCTTTAAAAGAGTGCGATTAACTCTTTCTGTTTGATTAGCTTGTGGACGATATACCACAGTTTTAACGTGTTTTATGTGCAATCTGCGACACACTTGCTCGAAAACTTCGGATATCATTTGGGGACCATTGTCTGTAATTAACTTTACAGGAGCTCCATAACGCGCAATATAATTCTCAAAAAATGCATTGGCGATTGCTTTAGCCGAAGCTTTCCTTAAGGGAACTATTTCAACCCATTTAGAAAAATTATCGGTAATTACTAAAATAAATCTATAGCGTTCTGGACTAGTTGCAGGGTATGGGCCTAACAAATCTAAAGACACGATTTCATTTGGAAAATTCGTTATTATGGGAATTAATTGACCAGCTGGTAATCCGTTTTTATAATTAATTTTTTGACATTGGTCGCAGGTTGCTACATATTTATAAATGTATTTCCTCATGTACGGAAAATAACACGCGTCCTTTAATTTTAAGTAGGTTTTCTTTTTGCCTAAATGACCTGCCATAGGCGAGTCATGAAATTCTCGCATAACATCTTTACGTAATGTTTTAGGTATAAACACCCTTAATTCACCTAGTGTGGTTGTATATTTTGCATTATATAGCAAACCGTCAACGATTTTAAAGTCATTGGACCAATTTCTGCAGATCGATTCATTAACAGAACTATCGTCCGGATTTAACAAAAACTTCATAATATGCCCTAGCTCCGGGTCATTTCTCTGTTCCTCTCTTAACTGTTCTCTAGAAGATAATACTAACGATCTAATCACCGCACAAGACACTTTTGGTTCCTCATTACTTTCTAACGGGTTTCTAGACAACATATCCGCCACTAAATTTTGCGTACCTGGGCGATGTTCCCATTCTACATTAAAATTTGCCAACTTAAGCGTCCACCTTATCATTCTAGATGACAAATTCTTTCCCTTTGTTAATTTGGTAAGTGCAGCATGGTCTCTTATCACTTTAACCGGCAAGGATCCGAAATACGTGCGATATTTATTTAATGCCCATATGACAGCTAAACATTCACGTTCCGTCACAGTATAATTCCTTTCTGCTCGGTTTAAAGTTCTCGATGCAAACGCTATAGGCCTATTATTCTGTGTCAATACTGCTCCTACCCCCACTGAGCTCGCATCCGTATAGAGTTCAAACGGCTGGGAAAAATCTGGTAATTGTAACACTGGAGCTTCTGTCAGTGCTTTCTTAATACGATCAAAGGCTTCCTGCGCTGATTCCGACCAACGGAACTTAGAGTTTTTTCGTTTTAAATTATATAAGGGTTCACACATGTCTGCGTAGTTTTTAATAAACTTTTGATACCAACCCGTCATTCCTAAAAATTTTGCTATTTGTTTTGCCGTTTTCGGAGGCTTCATTTCAATAATTGCTTTTACCTTTTCCTCATCTGTTTTAACTCCTTCTTTATTAATAACTAAACCCAAATAACGTAATTGTTCCCTCGTGAAATGACATTTCTCGCGATTCAATGTCAAACCAGCCTCCTGCAATAATCTGAATACTTCCCGTAAGTGTTCTACATGGCTTTCAAAAGATGGAGACGCGATTATAACGTCATCCATATAACAATGGGCAAAACGGCCGAGGACTGGCCTGAGGATCATCTCAATGGCCCTTTGAAAATTTGGAGCTGCCCCCGAAAGGCCAAATGGCATGCGAGTAAATGCAAAAGTACCATTTTTTGTAACAAACGCCGTCTTATGCACATCTTTGGGGTCTACTGCCATCTGAAAGTATCCGCTGCGTAAATCAAGTGATGTCATAATTTCGGTGTGCGGAATATTAGTGATCAAATCATCAATTATTGGTAGCGGATATCGCGGATATCTCGTGACCGCATTTAACTTCCTATAATCTATTGCAAACCTATAAGCTTCTGGGTCATCTAACGGCAACCCGTTTTTCTTCCGACATAAAACAACTGGAGACGCGTAGGGTGATGTTGTTGGAACTATTGTTCCATCACCCAACATCTTCTGAACATGGTAGTCGATTATACCCTGTTTGACCCTGTCATAGCGATAACGTCTCGAAAAAACAGGAGGACTATCCCCCGTGTCAATTTCATGACAAAATACATGTGTTAGACCAGGCTTAAGCGAAAACAACCCATGAAATTCTTTAAACAAAATCTGCAATTCTTGCTTTTGTTTTGAATTTAACTTAGTGTTAGATAAATCTATTTGAACCGGTTCGTCCAAAATTGCCACTTTTTCCGTTTTCGAATCCGGAATGATTAATGATTTAGACAGGAAATCAAAACTAATTTTCGCGTATGACATGAAATCAACACCCAGGATGCATGGATATTGCATCTCAGCAATCACATGAAATTTCCATAACTGCGAAAATTCTCTTATTTTAATTTTCAACTCAACTGTGCCTAAATTTTTGCACTGCTACCCTTGAGCTGTAACTACTTCAGCTAACGATTTTTTTATAGGACAGAAAGAAAAATATGACCGGTACGTTTTTTCTGAAATAAATGACTTTTCCGCACCTGTATCCCAGAGCGCTTTTAAAAAAGTATCATTCAACAAAATCGGCACATACGGAAGTTCAACTGGTGATAATCTCAATGAATTAAGTCTAATTCTATTAGGAGGATTTGACTCAATACGATCTCTTTGAAAGTTTAAATTGGCATTTCTTTGCCTTTCGCTGTTGCAATCAACACGCCTCCAATTCTGTTTTGCTGAATCATCATTAGGACCCTTCCTAACTACCATCCTACGGTTCTGATACCGGTCTGTTCTCTGATTTGGCTGATTGTATCGATTTCCACCCTCGAATCCTTGATTTTGATAATTACGACGAGGAAAATTATTCGCACCCCTGCCTAGTCCTCTTTGATCATTTTGACTATTTCCGACCCCAGTATCTCTCCAATTTCTATTATTTCTTCTTTCCTCAGGATTCCTACTCACATCCCAACTTCGTCTAGCAAAATTATTACTCGAACCCTGATTTTCCCTGCAGTTATGACGTTCCTCATACCGGTCTACCAACTCTATCAATTGAGTTTTCGTTGTGGGGTTTCGAACTTCTAAATAATCCATTATTTGGGGTTCTAGTCGCATTACTATGTGATCAATCAACTTTATCTCATCATAATTTAATTCCAAGGTTTTATGTATTTTTAACAGCTGAAAAATAACGTCTGACGGGGCTTGACCTCTCCGTTGTTTTGACGAAAAAAACTGAGCTTCTAGCTCTGATTTATTCCGTATTACCGGAAAACTATCTGATAATTTCTTTTTAAGCGTTGCAAATGCAGTCGCTTCTTCATTTACACACTCGAAGCCGATAACCTGAAACCAGTCTAACGCTCTCCCAACTAAATGACCTTTTAAATATGCACACGATAGATTCGCCGGTATTTCATAGTAAGCTATATTATCATCGATATTATTTAGAAACTCAGACACATTTTCTTTACCCGAAAAAAATAACTCCGGCAAAACTCTAAATCCTGCACCTGCTCTTAATTCCGGTATTTCATTTGGGCGCCAGTGTCGTAGTCTCCCACTATCCCTTTGCATATTATCTATGTTAGGATATGTAGGATTCATAATTAATGACTACTCAAATAATAAATCACTTATTTATTATTTCTTTAAGACAGAAATTCACAATTAATAATCAACTTTAAGAACAATAAATTATCATGGAGTATTATCAGAATTCAATTATGGACGACGGAATACTAACTGATATCACGAGGGGAATAACACGTACAATCAAACTACACATTTAAATCTAAACTACAAAAGTTACAGACCTGAAATCTTCTTCAGAAGGAACCTGGAAACTAGTAGAATTTATGAAGTGGCTATAATCTAGGATATCTTCAATAACTTCTGAACCGCCTTAATGAATCTTTTTCAATAATCTTCTTTCCTCTATCAAATTTCACTTCATTAAACTAAACGCTTAAAAACACCTTCTTAGGCAACCACGTAGTTTACTTTTCAATCCCAAACACGGAGTTCTACTCTATCAAACCGCTTAGTCATCCTCATCTCTTCATTTCATTTCTCCCTTTTATATCTCTTTCGAACTCGCTAAACCCGAAACTATCTTATTTACATAAGTCACACTTTAAGCTCTCAGTGGGGATTGGTCAAAATAAATACAATTTAAAGTTTTTAAGAGAAGGTTAGTGAAACGCGTAAGCACCCGTCACAACCTAAAGTGCAAAAACTGCTCCTTCTTTAAAGGTTTCTCTACGACAGAGAAGATGAAAGGTTCTTGTCTGATAAACTCTTCAATTGTTTTGGGGCTAAGGATAATCGGGAAAGGATTTTCAGCTGGCAAAAAGTTATGCGCTTTCTGGGTTTGCCTTTCCTATCAAAACTTGCTTTCCGCAATCAAGAAAGGAAACTGTTGAAAGCAACTGAACGCGTTGCTCAAGAAAACATCAACGCTGCATTAAGTGAAATCAAAGGCTCAAATAGTTTCACTAAATGTGGAATATCTATTGATGGTACTTGGCAACACAGAGGCTACTCATCTTTGAATGGGTGTGTAAGTGCCATATCAGTTGACACCGGTAAAATTTTAGACATTGAAGTTATGACGCAATATTGCCACATATGCGCGAAAGGCAATAACCAATCATCGAAACATGTATGTTCGAACTATAAAGGTTCCTGGGAACATGGAGGTTGTTGGAGCCTACCGTATATTTGAGAGATCAAATGTAAGGGATGTGCAGTACAATGAATACTACGGAGATGGAGACTCAAAAGGATATGAAGCTGTTAAAAACTTTTATGGAATTAATACAGTAACCAAACTCGAGTGTATAGGCCATGTACAGAAACGTGTAGGGGGGCGGTTGCGTCAATTAAAAAAAACGATGAAAGGTTTAGGAGGGAAAAATAAATTAACTGATAAATTAATTGACAGAATCCAGAACTATTTTGGAATAGCTATTTGATGCAATGTAGGTAATCTACAAAAGATGATGAGTTGTGTAATAGCTGCATTTTTCCACTGTGTATCTGGAAAAAACAATTCTTTGCATGGACAGTGTCCTGAAGGATCTGAGAGTTGGTGTCGTTACCAAAGGGCAAAAGCAGCTGGGAGTCCTCTCAAAGAAAATAAGCTAGGACTTCCTAACAAAATTATAAACCAAATAAAACCTACATATCTAAAACTGTGTAATGAAACGTTGTTGAAAAAATGTCTTCATGGTAAGACACAAAATTGTAACGAAAGTTATAACAACATTTTGTGGAATATTGTTCCCAAAAATATATTTATTGGACTGCAAACATTTCGTTTGGGTGCATTATTAGCTCTGATACTTTTTAATTCTGGTTATGCTGGTATATTATCAGTGATTCGAAATGTAAATGGTTCCCTTCCTGAAAGTGTTGTTCAAGAGTTAGTTAAATTTGATAAACAACGGATTTCAACATCTTTAAGACACTCTTCACCGATTGCAAAATTGTCGCGCAAAAAAAGAAAAGCAGCAAAGAAAACAAAAAGTACTACGAATGAAAAAACAGAAGGCTTAGTATATTCATATGGAGGGTTTTAAAGTACTTCTTTGCATGATTTTTATTTCTAATTTATGATAACCTTTGTGATAAACAATGTTTTTAAGAGCTTTTTCGTGAATGTTTACGAGTAAAACAACACAAATATATTTTGTATTAAATATTTCTTAACTTCTAAAATAATATGGTAGAATATATATTTGTTTTTCTATGTAAAATATTTTTATTTTTTAATGCAATAAGGTTTTTTTAAAGTGCATTTTATATGTCTAATCTGTAGTTCGTAAACTATGTACTTAGACTTTAAGAAAAAGCTTTTTGACACTATAAAATTGTTAAAAATATTAAAAGATAAAAGTTTGAAGAAAGTATATAATATTCATAATTGCTTTGAAAAGGTTTATTTTTTTTATATAGAGAGGTTTTAGGTTTTTTTAGCAGTATAGGTTTTTAAATTTTGAATTTTAAATCTTTAAATGCATTTTTCTCTGAAACAGCTTTTTTGATATTTTACAACACGGTAAGCATGATATCTCAAAAAGTTCAGTAGATAATTGTTTGAAATTTTATATCATGGTTCATTATTATAGTATGTATGCTGAGACGTAGGGATTAAGAAAAAACAGCATGTTTATCTTTTTTATAATTTTTTTTCTGCATGATAAATGTGAAATTTTTGAAAAATTTGCATTGCGTGCACTTTTTGACCTCTAGTTCAGTAATACATTAAAATTTTTCAAAGATATTAGGTCAGTTCATTAGTAACTGTTTTCTGAGTAAAAGTATATGGGTTTTTTAAAATTTTATGCATTAGAATTTATTTTACTATGTTTAACGTAACGTGCAAATAACGTCTAATTTAAACCTAAAATTGGCCATATTTTAAAAAAATACAATGAAAGAATTTTTTTTTTGCTATTTTTATTAGTTTTCATTTATAAGCAAACAAAAAATGAGTTTAAAAGTAAATTTTCAGTAAAATTTCAAAAAAATGTCTCCGCAACTAGTCAGGCACCTTAAAGGCAGACCAACCTCCTTGTACAAATTATACAATTGTTCATAACCTGATTGCTCAAATTGTAAAACTGTAATTTACATGTATTATGTAGTGTTAGGAACACAATTAATTCTTAAGTTCTGTGGGCTGCATCTGCCAGATGCTGGGCGTTGGTGGAAAGTGATTCATTCATCAGCCAGCAATTTAAAGAAACTAACTTTATTAAGAACTGCCGAGCGAGCTAGCACACGTGATTGCTTCACCCGTTTTATATACAGAGCATAGTGACGTCACAGAACCACTTCACAGTTACAAAAACGTGGCGCCATGCAGCCACTCATTAACACAAATCATTTTTATTCACAACATACTCCCACCTTTGAGACTTGGGGAGAGTCTCAAACCTATAACATTTATAATTCAATAGATCCGGTCTCTTTGGTTCTTTAATCAATCTTCCTGAAGAAGTATATTTTTTCACAATTACATCATTAGTATTCAAGTCATTTTCAGGTTTAGTACATTGAACAGAATTTGATTCCTCTTTCAACCCCTTAGCATTATTTGCAATCGCTTGTACTTCCAAAGGGAAGATGCGTTGTACCGGGCGTATTACTGTTCCATGTTGAGTTTTAAGCCGAACTGTGCGAATTTCCCAGTCTCGACCAGGGATTAATTCTATAATTTTAGCTATAGGCCAAGACAAACGTTTCTTATTATCGTCCCCAATTAAGACCATTTCCCCAACTCGGGGCTCACGCATCCGATTATCATTCTGTTTTTGTATTAGCTCACCTAGATATTCTTTCCTGAAACGTTGCCTTAAATTACTTAAAAGTTTAATTCTGAATTTCATTCTTTTTCTTAAGTCTCGCGAATTTAATTCGTCAATATCGGTAGTATCGGAACAGCGATTTTCTATTAAAAACATTGCAGGAGTAAGAGGGATCAATTCCTGTGGATCTTCAGATATATAAGTTAAAGGTCTACTATTAATTAAAAATTCACAATCACAAATTACTGTTGACAATTCTTCATAGGTCAATATTGATTTTCCAAGAGAACGTCTCAATAGTTCTTTAATAAGGCGAACCAACCTTTCTCACCAGCCTCCCCACCATGCGGCGGTGGGTGGTATAAATTTTTAAACTATTCTTTGAGTTAATGTTTCTCTCGATATCTTATGCCAATCCAATTTCGCAAGGTCATTGAAAGCACCCCGGAAATTGGTTCCGTTATCACAGTAAATTATCCTGGGCCTCCCGCGCCTGGCAATGAAACGCCTAAGGGCTAGCAAAAAGGCATCAGAAGACAGATAATTTACTAATTCAAGATGGAGCGCGCGATAGACTGCGCAAGTAAATAATGCAATCCATACCTTTTCGCCAGTTTTTAAAAACAAAGGTCCAGCTAAATCAATTCCTACAACTTCAAATATCGCGCATCAGTCACTCGGTCTGGTGGTAAAGGTGATGGTCCGCTTGACAATGATTTCACTTTAAAACGAGCACATATAACACATTTATTTAAAATACTCCTAATAGTTTTTCTAGATCTGATAATCCAGAACCTTTCTCTAATTAATGATTGCATTATTTGGATTCCAGCATGACAGTTCTTTTTGTGTATAGATCTAATCAAAAGTTTTGTAAATTCACATTTATCAGGTAACAATATAGGATACAAAAAAGAACTTTCATCATTTCTTTCAGTTATTTTAGACTTAACCCTTAAAATATTATCATTATCAATAAAGGTAACAAATTTTAAAGATTCAACATCAGGTAAATAATATGTCTGAGTTAAACGAATCAATTGTTTCTCAGAATTTTCAATTTCAGCAACAGAGAGTTCATGTTCTTTACATTTGTTATAGTCTTTGCGACAATTATTTACAAATCTTAAAACCCAAGCAAATACTCTAATCATTTTATCATAATCAGACACATTACATAAAAGCAAGGGGGGTGCATCGTTTGCTAGATCAACATTCGCATTTCTAGTTTTCTTTATCTCCACGTTAATTTCTTGAGGTTCGCAACTGATTTCACCATCTGGCCAAAATTCCGAATTTTGTTTCAACCAGGACGGCCCCTCCCACCATCTAGAATTAAGCATTTCTCGTGGAGAACAACCACGGGATAGTAAATCCGCGATATTAATGTTTCCTGGGACATTTTTCCATGATTGAATTTGAGTCAGTTGTCTAATTTCCTTTACCCTATTAGCTACAAAAACTGACCAATTTCCATATTTCTTAATCCACCAAAGTGCTGTTGTAGAATCGGACCAAAGAGTAACTTTCAAGTCCGGCATATTAAGCGCTTTCAAAATAGAATTTAAAAGTCGAGCACCTATACAGCAAGCCATTAGTTCCAAACGCGGTATACTCAAAAGTTTGAGAGGAGCGACTCTAGACTTCGCTCTAATGAGAATTACGCTAACTCTAGAATCAACTATTGATCGAGCAAAGACGCAACTCGCATATGACCCCTTGCTTGCATCAACAAATACATGCAATTCAGTTAAAATATCAATTTTCATACAACGTGGCACAGTTACATCTTTTAAAATTTGAATTTCCTTATACCATTTCATAAATTTATTTACAATATTCTGAGGTAGTTCCTGATCCCATGCAATTTTCATTTCCCATAGTTCCTGTAGTATTAATTTGGGAAGCAATGTAGACGGCGCCAACATCCCAATGGGATCAAAAACTTTTTGTACAGTAGACAAAACTAATCGTTTGGTTATTTTCGTTTCGCACGTTAATGATTCGAAATTCGTGCAACATTTCAAAACACCATTATCCAAGTCCCAAATGATACCCAAAATAAAAGTTTCGCCTGAGTGTTTATCAACACTTCTACTTGCCACATTGCTCTCAAAAGTACGTAAATTAAAACATCCTTTCGACATAATTAATTTAGCCTTCTCAATAAATATCTCTATTTCATCAACACTGAAAACACCAGCTACACAATTATCAACATAAAAAGAAGATTTTAACTTTTGTGCAACTTCCTTATATTCAGGACTACAGTTTTCTAAAAGATGCATAATAGATGCATTCAATAAGTAAGAGGGCTGGAAGACACCCCAAATACAACTCGACAATGTCTGTACACTAATTGTTTTTCATTGCATGGGAAATAAAATCTGAGATAATCTCTATCTTTCGGTGCAACAGATAGCATCAAAAAAGCCTTTTCAATATCGGCTACAATTGCAATTGGATAAATTCTAAAACGATCCAAAATGTCAGGTATTAGTTCAATAAGGTTTACGCCTTTACATAAACAGTCGTTCAAAGATGGTTTCCCTTTTTCATGGGCGGAGGCGTCAAATACTGGACGTATTTTCATTGTCGCACTATCTAATTTAATCACTGGCCTATGAGGTAAATAATGACATTCATTGTTCAATTCTACCTCCGGCACACGTTCAATGATATTTAAATCTTCCCACTCCCTAAACACACTTTTATAATCATTAAAAAATTTACCGTTTCTTAATTTATTTATCATCCGTAAATGCCTTTTCTACGTTAGTTCTTTGTTACTGGGTAAATTCTCAGAGTTACATTTCCATGGGAGGGTCACTTCATATCTTCCATCGGGAAGAATTTTCATTTTATTCTTAAAATCGGTTAAATCAAAATTTTCTCTAGTATTTTCATTAAGTAAGGGATCAGTTATTCCTAAAACATCTAGCTCCCATAATTCTTTAACACTAACATTCCTTACATGCAACGACGATGTCGTTAACATCTCGTTTTTAACGTTTGAACTTAATTTTCCAATTACCGTCCATCCTAGTTTAGTTTCAATAGCTGTTAAGCCAGAATCTAATTCTATTAAGTTCCCAGTTAATAATTTTCCTATATTATCAGCCCCAATCAAAAGTCCAATTTCAGTTTCCTTACAATTTAAATCCGATAAAATAATTTCCTTATTCTTTAACTCATTTAGAATACGCTTATCCTCAATCTTAGAAATAAATCCACATATTTTCTTTTCCGATAGCGCTTCAAAACTACATACATAAGAGCGTTTTAAATCACTAACCTCAATAGAAAACACACCGTGATGCTTAGGTTTCGATTCATTTCCCCCGAAGAGAGAATGAATTATAGTTTCCTCTCTAAGTGGAGTGGCCTTCAAAATACTAGTAACACTTTCACTGATATAGCTATTTTCACAAGCGGAATCAATGAGAACTCGCACTTTCTTTTCCCGACCCTTGATCCGAATGAAAACGCAGAGAGTTTGAAAGTATATACTTTCGTTTCTGTTGCAGTTACTTGATAGAGAATTCTCAGTTTTTATGGAACATTTTTGATCATAATTTTTATCTAATTTTGGACACATAATTTCAAAATGGGAATAATTACATTTAGAACACTTAATGGTATGTTTAACATCACAATTTTTACTTAAATGACCACATCTATTTAAACATATAAAACAAGCACCTTTTCTTAATAATAATTGTTTCTTAGCAATAAAAGACATTTTTCTAGCATTATAACATTTTTCACTCGGATATTTCTCACAAAAAATACAGTTATTAACTTTCTTACCTGAAGCACTTTCAGAACTCACCAGGGCTGAAGCAGTCATTAATTCAGTTGTTTTCCTCCTTTCGGTTGGAGGATCTCTCTTTTGGATAGTAGGGCCGAAACCGGATTTAGCCAGTTGCACCATTTCTTCCCCTTGAACTTCCAGGCGAAGGAAAGTCATTAAATGTTCTAGATTTCGTGATCCTTTGGCTTCTGTTTCATTATTCCGTTTTCTTTCCCAGGCTACCAGGACTTCCTCGGGTAAACAGGATTCTACCAACGGTGTTAGAAAGTCTCCATATTTTTCTTGCGTTCGTCCAAGGCTCTCCAACGATCGTAATTTTCCTTCGAGTTCATCGTACAAGGCGGGCAAATCAGTTTTCGTTCTTCCAGACGCAGCGTTCTTCATAACTAAACTTAACAGTTCACGTACGTAAATTTGTACGAGCAAGTCTTCACGGCCGTATCTCTCTTTTAATTGATCAATGGCTTTAGGGTAATTTTCCGCCGTCGCTGGGAAACTCAACACTAATCGTTCTGCTTTCGATTTTGGTTCTACGGATTGCAATAAATATTGCATCTTGTCCTCCGGCGCGATGCTTTTATCATTATGAATTTTCTGAAATTGACTCCAAAAGGCCAAAAAGTCTTTAGCTTCGCCACTGAACTTTTTCAATTCAATTTTCGGTAATTTAAAACTTCTCTTTTCAGTTTCGGTTGGAATAGCAGTTTCTTGTGTTTTCGAATCTACTCGGGAATACATTTCGATATAGCGGTCACGGTAGTTTTCTGCGTCTTCCATATCATCCAAATATTCTTGCTCGGCATCTTTCATTTCCAAGAGTTGTTCAGAAATTTGATTCTGACAAGAGTCAAGTCTCTGGAATTTATCCATGATTTGAGTTTTCAGAATCGAAAGTAGATTCATATCGATGTCTTCTTTCCTCAATTCGGTTTCAATTTTCTTCAGACTGAGAGAAAATGCTGTTCTCAGCCCTTTCCTTTGCGCTTTCAACGCAGTCACTTCCATCTTTATAGTTCGAAAATTTCAAAGTTCAATAGTTCGTGATTCGGTTTCAGTTTCACCTCCAACAAACAGCCTCGCCCCACGTTGGGCGCCACTAATTATGTTAGGAACACAATTAATTCTTAAGTTCTGTGGGCTGCATCTACCAGATGCTGGGCGTTGGTGGAAAGTGATTCATTCATCAGCCAGCAATTTAAAGAATCTAACTTTATTAAGAACTGCCGAGCGAGCTAGCACACGTGATTGCTTCATCCGTTTTATATACAGAGCATAGTGACGTCACAGAACCACTTCACAGTTACAAAAACGTGGCGCCATGCAGCCACTCATTAACACAAATCATTTTTATTCACAACATGTAGAGTTCTAATTTTCAACTAATCTCTTCTTTAAAAATTTCTGTCCTTCATACACTTTTTTCATTTGTTCTTTTTTTTTCGCAAAATTCCTTCTTGGCGCTTCTCTTCCATTAAATTCAACTACAAATACCCAGAAGCTTGATTTTAATGATATTACGTTCTTTTACAGTATTTCTTTTTGAGAAATTCTTTAAGAAGTGCGATGAAGGTACCCATAACTCACAAACTATACAGAGTTTTATCAAATTGTTTTATCTTAGAAAAATGCTTGTCCCTTGTTGCCAAAATAATATTTGTGGAATTTTCCCATTCAACCAATAAATACTTTTAAGACAAAGATTGCTTAGTCAGCCAAACTTTCCACTGAAGAAATCCTGAAGAAAGAAGAATGTTTATCCACTGAAACAGGAAACGAATTAAATGAAAGTACAGCAGAGGAAATTATTAGGTTCCTTTTTAAACAAAGTATAGGTCTAATTTTAATACATGTAAGATAAAACACTTAATATAAATAAGTTATTCTGCAAAAAGTATAATAATTTTAGATTGGCAATAGGCTTAAATACTAATTAAACTACCAAATAAAATAAATTTATTTAGGAAATCTCGACTGTGATGCAAATAGTACTACTGCTTAAGCAATAGGTCATGTTTTGTAGAATAAAAATATCATATAAAAAGATTTAAACAGAATTTTAGAATTTAAATCAAGTTTTCTCGTCAGTATTTTAAAATTATTAGTATGAAAATCATTTCCTATAAATTTTATGAGTTTTTAGAATCTTAACTTATTTTTTTTATTTCTGAGCTTAATTTAATAAAAAACAAACCCATCAATAAAAATTAATAAAGAAAAAAAATTTCGACATTTTATTGAAGTGTAAAAAAATTATTCGGGCATAAAATTGTCATTTTGTAGCAATAAATAATGCTCTTCATGATTTTTCATCTCCGTATAGTAAATTTTCATTACTTATCCTTCTTGAATGTTCAAAGTATTTCGACACCTGCCTCTTCAAGGCTTAGACAATTCTAATCTTCAACCACTCCGCAACAATTTCCCAGCCATATAATTATTAGATGTTTGTAAATAAATAGTTCATAAACTTTTACTTTTCTACATCTGTATTTTTAGCTCTTGTATATGATGCTATTGTGGTAACACATGATATCCTCCTACGATATCTATCGTATGAAAAGTCAGTTGGGGATAAATACTCTTATCTGGTAAAAAGTATTGTTTTCCATTTAGAGTAACCCATGTCTTTAAACAGTAATTTAATGTCTGTATTAAGCATTTGTGACGGGTGCTTACGCGTTTCACTAACCTTCTCTCAAATCTTTAAATATTTTATTTATATCAACCAATCTTCCGAGAGCCAAAAGTGTGACTTATTCAAACAAGATAGTTTCGGGTTTAGCGAGTTCGAAAAAGATATAAAAGGGAGAAATGAAATGAAGAGAAAGAGGATGATTACGAGGTTGATTAAGAAGGTGATTCTGAGAGATTAGTTTATCTAGTGGAAATATATTCGTCGGGAGACGGCGATTGAAAAGTGTTCATTAATTCGGTTCGGGACGGAACTGAAAGATATTTAAGATTGAAGCCGCTCCTTAAAGCAATCCAGAATTAGAGAAACCTGCCTTAAGAAAAAGGTATCAGGTCAGTTATTTTCATAAATTAGATATAAATGCGTAGTTTGATTGTATACGTTATTCTCCGTGGTTTCAGTTAGTATTCCGTCGTTCATAATCAGATTCTTCCCGCACTCCACTGTAATTTGTTGTTCTTAAAGTTTGGTTAATATTTGTGTATTTCACTATTAAGAAAGGTCAATAAATAATATTGATTTATTAATTAAGTAGTCGTTAATCATGAATCCAACATACCCAGATTTAGATAATACGCAAAGGGGAGTTAATAATCATAGGGGTAGCGAAAGGCTACGACACATTCATTATTTAGCATTCAAGTTCTGTTTTACACATTTGTCTAAAAATAAGGTCAACTGAGTGTGCTTCCATGTATTTGTGGTTCGCCATATTTTCATTCCACATTCTATTCACTACTTAAAAAATTTATCCTTTTCAGTCGTTTATGTTATTATCTATAATAGCATTCTTTGACATTTGCATTCGCTGTCTAAAATAGAATAATACTTCCTGAAGAACCTTGCATGATGTACATTAGCTGCGATTTACGGTATGTTAAAATCTTTATTATTGTTTCCTTTAAAAGTAAACATCCATATTATTTTGTTGTTACATTGGCTTCGATATTCACAGACACTCCTGATATCGTCTCGATTAGCCTGGAATAGGAGAGAGCCATCGGGCTTCTATGAAACTGGATGTTCTTCTCCAATCCACATTCTGCGCATAATTAAACCTCAAAAAAATTTCATAAAATGTACTGTTTTGCTTTTACTTCTTTTATTATTAAAAATATCTAAAGCCCTTCTACGTTAGTTCTCTTAAATGAAGATTACGCTAAAGAACCTCAAAAAGAACAGCTTTCGTTTTTCTTGCTAAGGAACCATTTCACCTCAAGAAAACACGTCCTGCCTCGAGAGCTATTTTTGCTGCAATTGCAGATAGGTGCATCTTCAGATCCAATATTTAACGGTAATTTTAAAACGAGATGTGCAGTACGACCGCCGGTCAGAAGTGTTGCGGCTTCACCGGAAGAAGCGACAGCAACTGCTATTTTTGGGGGTTTTTTTCTGACGGACGTTAATAATAAGTTTAGAAAAAACATTTTTCCGGTTCCTCCAGGGGCGTCGAGAAAAAAGAGAGCACCTTTGCCGTATTCTACTTACGTAACAATTGATGAGGGAAAAAATGACTTTGTTCTAGAGTTAATTGAGGGATTAATTCTGTTACTTGATATTGCAATGCTATAAAATCATAGTCTAACTCTCGAGCAATTTCATTATGGAAGACATTTCCGTCGACTTGTCGTAGACTAATCATTCCAAAATCATGTAGTTTCTTCCCAACCATTGTGAATGCCTTATTGTCTATTATTATTAGCGTTTTTCATTGTAGATGTGTTCATTGAAAGGCATATCTGCTTGTAGTTGCTGCAGTCGTTGCAAAATATCTTTCGCCATGTACTCTTTATACTTATTCCAAAGGTTTTGAGGATTAGAAAGACTGCAAGATGATATAAGTATTGCGTAAAGTTCCCTAATTTTATTTTACAATCGGCATTGTAGGGGTTCTTTCATAGTAATATCTAGTATATATATATATATATATCTTCATAGTAATACCTCCATATAAAATATCTAGGTTCAGTATAAGTGAAACATTTCGTACAAAACATGGCCTTGTATTGGAATAATTTTTTTTTAATAAAAAGAAATTAAAAATAGTAAATATTCGATAAATCAAAACTTTTTATGAAACTATCATTTAATATTACCATAGAGCTTTCAATATCACGTAATTTGCCAAAACTTAATGTCATTTCTCTCCTTAAAAAGTGGGAGAAAATTTGCATTTAAATTTCTGGTATTTTCAGAATAGAGAATTTTTTAGCTAACTTGGCGATATTTCTCCAAGTTTGAGTTTGACATTTAGTAAACGTTTGACATTTAATAAAAAAAAAAACTATTTAAAAAATTGCTTTTAGTGAAGGTGTTAAATTACACTATGTTTTAGTTATTTGTTACAAATGTGAGAAAACTTTTATTAAAATTTCCGGTATTGACAAAATGCATAACCTTGCGCCAACTTGGTGGGGAGTAAGCAACTCCCCATGGTTTTACTCAAGTAATTCCCGTTCTCGTAAGAATACAGGGGTAAAATATACCCTATGTTACTTACTGATAATGTAGCTATCCGTTGGTAAAAGAATTTTAAAAATCGTTCCAGCCGCTTCAGAGATTAGCCCAAACTAACAGACAGACAAAAATTTTAAAAATTGATTTTTTGTGATATATGTACCGTAAATACTCTTAAATACATTTAGTAAAAAGCTATTAATTTGAAATTACAAACAGATGCTTCAATTTTATTTATTTATATAGGTGATCAAACACTTATTTTTCTTTCCAACTGTTATAATCTTTAAAAATTAACAGAAATGTTGCATGTTGCAAGATTATTGATTTCAGAATTGTTACTATTGATCTTTTATAAAAATTAGAAAACGACCTATAAAATAGTTGGTATGTATGTGAGTATTTCACGATATCGTGGTTAAAACTTGGTTGTCTTAGATTAAATTAAAACTAAAAGAATCAAGTGCATGCACCCTGATCTTTTATGATAGATCATAGCGTCTAACGAAAACAATGCGTCATCTTATTTAAGAGATAAAAAAGGTTTAAGTATTTTTAAAATAAATCAGTACTTTTATTGTTGTAACTTTTTTGCTCTTATTTCTTATTTTTAATAAAGCGTAAGCAGATTACAATATTCTAAAATCTCTCTTCTTTAGTTTTAAAAAAAATTAACAATAAATTTAAAATTTTGAAATGTCTTAAGGCTTTTTCTAAAAAATATCAGTTTTAGATATTTGTTCTTTGAAAAAATCATTATTGATATTTTTTGTCTCATAATAATTAAGACAAAAATTTTGCTGGGGTTTATCTCAAAATTGCTGCCGAAATAACAATTTTAGCGTTGAACACTAATGCATGCGGGAGAAAAAAATTAACTTCTAATTTCTTTTCTTTTTATAGATAATCATTTATACCTGTCAGAGAGATTCTCAGTTCTGAAAACTTAGCGCCACTAATTTAAAAAATTTATAAATATTAGCTTTAAATTATTTATTTATCGCTTTAAGATATTTATTTCTAATTGTAAAGTTAAGATTAAATTCATGAGACTTTTTAAACATATCTATTCTTAATCAAATTAGCAGAAAAAATATTTCTATTAATTAATTACATTAACTTTTTTAAATGTTTTTTACAATTAGCTATCGGAATATAATTTTTTGTTCTTTTTAACTATCTATTGAGCACATGAATTATTCTATTCAATTTCGTATATCTGAAACGGTACTTTTTTAATAGAAACTTTATGACAATCGAATTAATTGCTTACAGTTTTAATTTTTACTTATTTGGCTACACTCGCGTTTTAACTCTAAGATAAAAAAAATAATTACAAATAAATAAGATTGAAAAAAGGTTTTATTCTATTTCATTCACGATCACAATTTCATTTACAATGATGATGTTGTGTGAATTGAGTTTTCAATAACAAATGAATTTTAAATTAACTCGATTTTTCTCCTTGAATTAAATTCTAGTTATCCCTTTTTCCAACCTATTAATTAGACTCTTTTTTTCTTACCAAATATTTGGATAGCTTTGGATTCCTGCAAACTTTTAAATCCTTTTATTATTTCTTTTCTTAAGCTATTAATGAGTATGATAAAAATTGTGTAATGGACAGCAATTTTAAATGCGATCAAAACTTGCATTTAATTTCAATTCAATGTTTGGAAGAACGATATTTGCTATAAAATGTTTGTATTTATTTTCCCTTTGCTATAAAATCCTCATTATACCGTATTTTTTTGAATCTGCTACACCACAAATGTTCAAGAAGTTTTTGTAAAAAATGAAAAATAGTGCAAAATGGTTTATCGATAGAGATATCTAACTTTACGAAATTAATATAAATTTAAAATGAGAACTAAAATAAGAAATTAATAATTAGTTATTTTACCAGTATTTCAAACTTTTAAATATATGAACCCGTAATTGATCTATTTATCTTATCCAACAATTTTTTTCTTTAATTCTAAGCCGCACCCAATTTTTAATATTATTAACACTGGCAAAAAAAAATGAGGCTTATATTTGAGTAAATACGGCATGTCGATTTTTTAGGATTTTTTTAATTTTCCTGGAAACAAAGAATTTGGTGAAATTTAGTATTTTAATAGAGTTATAAAAAATTAAAGCATGTGATATAAAAAAGAATTCATAGTGAAAAGTACTTTTAAAAGTTGAGCAAATTAAATGGATTCGTTTTCTTTAAATGCAAGAAAAAAGAGCCCAGATGCATTTATTTTCACAAAAATTTATTCTTATAACAAATAAAATTTGGGAAAACTACAATTATATATTTGAGTTAAAAATAAATTTGTAGTCACAGTTATATTGTTTAAAAGGCAAATCAGAAACCTTAGTAGATAGTCTACTAAGGAAATAAGTCTTACTTGATATACAAAAAGTATTGAACAAAAATAAAGTAGAGCATCGCCAATGAAATTTATAAGAGCTTTTAATGTCGTATAAGATATTTAAGCAGTAATGAAAGGTTTCAATTAGGAAAGGAGAAAACTTAATTAAATATGTATAGTTAAAAGCTGGAATTTACTCATATGCTTGCTATGTGCTCTCTGTAAGTCTGAAATTATTCTATTAAAAATGAAAATCATTTGGCGAGGTTATATTATTTCATATTTAGAATTAAATAATAAAGAAATTGCTGAATGCATTCTTTTAAACAATAATGGAATTGAAATTATATTATGGTCCTTACTTTAAAATTCTAAAAAGAAAAATAAGTTAAGAAATTTAAATTATCTACGAAACTAATACAAATCCCTTTAAGAATTTAAAACTGCACTGTGTGTGGGATGAAAAACAGAGACAGTCTACAGCATTTTTATGCTCTGGGGACATGCTACTGGTTAATATATTTCTCAACAGTTTATGATTCACAAATTAAATCAGTGTTAGATAAATGTAATACAATCTTCGGAATTTACGTATAACAACCATACCGAATTTCAAGGTAGCACACCAAATTGGCAACCTGGATTTCTCGCGTGTCGTAGACTATAGACTGGCAACCATGGGCTTCGTTTCATATTTCTTCGCGAGTGTGATTGCTGCCATTCTAAGCCTAACCATTTGTTGATATGGCAAGCTCGAATACTAAAATGCGAATTTGTGACTTATCAAACTCTTAAAGGAGAACATTTTGTTATTATTTTATTATTACTCTGTTACATAGTATATAAAATTAAAAAATTATATTAAGTAGTAAAATGTGGTTGTTTTTCTTTCTTTTATTGATTATTGTTTATTTATTATTTTTTTATTTTTTTACGTTGTATTTTTCGACTACACACTCCATATTCCCGCCAGCATATTCCGTGTTTAGTATTCGTGAGGTTTCATTTGATGTCGCCAATATGATTGCGATAGTAAGTAAGCACCCAACCTTTTTTTTAATTAAGCCCGATTGTAACAAAAAGAAAGTACGTTTTTAAAATTGAAATATTAGATTAGAATAAATAATTTTGGCTCACAAATATATTATCCATCTTGTATAAAAATTGTTCTTGATGGTTTATTTGAGCAAGGTGCGCTTAGTTTATTACTACATTTAATATTTAAATGCACGAGATTAGTTCGAAAAACGTAGTTTATGAACAGTACATCCAAAATCTAATACAAAACATAAATAGTTGCCATTATTTAAAATAAATTAAATTAACGAGTACAAATTTTTAATGCACCTTTAATAGTACTATACCATTTCACGGGGAATGTATTAGGTCTGCAATGGTAAAATACTAATCCGCAATCTCATTAGAAATAAAAAAAATTGTACAGTGTGTGTGTGTGTTAAATTTGTATTACTGATAATATTGAAATATCTGAAAATTTTTAAGAGTAAATTCATTTACTATGGAATAAACGAAAGATATTTAAAGATATATTTGTAATGCTGAGGTTGAACATTCTGGCGGAAAGTAATTTAAAAAATATGTCCGACAACTAATGTAAAAAAAGCGGTTTCTCGTACTTGATGATTTCTTTTTTGGAAGTCATTCACTTTTGACGTAAATCGAATGCACTGCTGGAAAGATGTCTCAAAGAACCCATTTATAAGTATTAAAATGACAAAATATATGTTTCATGATCAAAATAGAAAATTGGAAAACGGAAGTACGAGTATTGTTTCATATCATTATCTTACTGTGAGGACTTTGAATGACATCTGTATTTCTTCAATGTACATTTACGAAACGCACTGGGTATTTTGTTTCCTTTCTAATTCCAGATACGCATTTCCTTGCTACAAGTATCCAGTGTTTTACATAGGTTTTGTATTAAAAATTCAACACAAGAGTTTGGTTTCTTAAATGACATTTAAGGAAAGTTATTTACTTTTTGTTTGACAAGTTGCATTCTCGTTATTCATTCTGTTATTCTGATATGTGCTCTTGCCGTAAGATATGCTTCAAATGCATTAAAGGTGTATGCATAATCTATGAGGGGCCGTGGGTAGCCTATTGGTTAGAGTATCAGACTCCAGACCTGAGGGCCTGGGTTCGATGCCCGATACCACTAAATACCACCGAGTATAGACGGAGTACGTGCTCGTTAAATCAGTGGGTTCGAAAGTCTTGTGGGCAGTCGCAGCAGAAACCACGAGTGCAGGAGGCTGGAGAATATTTCCCTCCCCTTCAGTTCCATGCCAAAATTGTGGAGAAGGAGATAGGTGGTGTCGCCATCTATCGTTAAGAAGTTCAACCTGTTTCACAGGCAATGGCAACTTTCTTTCCTTCCCTGCGGGAAGGACACGACAACAACAACAACATGAGAGATGTCGAATTTTAACCTTAGTTTCACCTTTTGTTATGTTTAATATATCTAATAATGTTCATTTAAATGGTCTCGGATTTTAAGGAACGTAAATCACGCGCAATAAAATTGCTTTCCACGCGATAATTTCAGTTAGGCCGTTTTAATTCGTGATACAAAACTAACATAGAAGAGTAGAAATTTTAATGTGTGTGGATAATTTTAGGTAAGTTTTCTTTTTTACATTAGAGCTGAGTATTAGACAAATTCGGATTGTAAGGGATTGCGCGTGTCATCCCTTAGTTTGAGAGGGTCGGAAGGAAGATTAACCATAATCAATACAAATTCTATTTATTAACAATTCTCAATGACGACACAAATTCAACAACTCCAACTAAGAAATGCACCAATTACTAAATATGTGAAGCAATTGCGGGGTAGACGAGATACTAACATTAAATTGGATTACTTACACGTCGAAGCAATCCACCTTCTAATTCAATTCGTTCTAATCCAAATTTAAAGCTAAATCGACCAAATCTCAATCTTAATATTAGTCAAATAATTAACAAAGTTCACTTGTCTAGCTTCACGCTAATCGATCACTACTATCCGTTAGCAGTCTAACCTCTCTCTTCTTTAACTCGCAAGTTTAATCTTTTTATACAAGTCTTAATTTACATGACTACATCTTCTTCGGAGGAAAGCTTTCAATAGAATAGATTATAAAGACCCATTTTTCCTCAAGAGGACTGTTAGTAAGAACACAAATAGATCCGTTACAGGATGAATTTGTAAATTATGAATCGCATTCACAGAAAAGAATCCGAATTTTCTTTCCAATTTATCACGTTTCACTAAGTAAGAATATTCATACCAAATTACTCTTTCGAGTATCTGATTGTAAGGTACTCTCTTAGAATGAGGTTGTTACGGATCTATACGCGGCTCTACTAATCCCTTCAGGACTCTTTTAGAAAAATATTTATTTCAACCAACTTTCGCCGAGTGAAGGAAGAGTGATTATGCAAATTCAGTATATTATATAAATTCTGTATTCGCGGCGAGTTGGCAAAGACCTGGCGAGTTAGTTGGTTAGTTGGCGAGTGAAAGATCTTGGAATTATTAAGTGTATTTGGAGTTTATCAATGAAAGTTTACTGAGAGTGGTTCAATCGACGAGGATTAAACCAAATAAGGATCGCCTTCAAGGTTCAAGTGTAGGACTCAACTTCATAAAAGTACAGGTTTCGTGATCCTTATTTTAAATAGAAGTTAGCTTATTAGTGGGCGACGTAGTTTATATTGAGTGTGTTTAAGCTATCGTGGAATCAGTTGAGGGTGCATATTATTATCCCCAGGCTACTGAGTCTCACCACCGCGCTCTACTATCTGATCTGTTATCTTAATTAGATTGTTATTGTGTCTGCGCTTGATATTTTGGCGTCAATAAATTAATTAGAGTGAAACATGTCTTCTCATTATTCAGTTTCTCCTACACACCTAGCCGGGTCTGCGGGAAGACAAGGGGTTTCAGAGGGAAGCAGGAACCGACCGACATTACAAGGTTATTAGAGGATATTGTTTTTTCGTTGATTCCAAAGCTGCAATTACGACCTTAACAACTACCAATCATGGAGAATATACAGTGGTGGCAAAAAGTCCTGAACACACTCATTTTTTAGCGTAATTTTTGTGTTTGACTTCATTTTTCGTTGTGAAATTATCTCACTATCTTAAATATTGTTATTCATGTTAATGTATTTTTTATGCTGATTTCAAAACCACTACTAGTTTCTTAATGACTAAAATATTTTTGTAGTAAAGCTGCCTGAACACAATAATGTGAAATATGTGCAGAATAAAACAATATAGAATAACATAATATGCAAAGAAAAATAACATGAAAATTGACAAATACGGTACATTTAATAAGCATTTTGAAAGTTACATTGTTGTCACATGTTAGAAAATCAATATTTTATGGGCCAGCCGTTTGCTTTAATTACGGCTCTACATCTTTTGGGCATGGAATGCACCAATTTCAAAAGAAGATCTTTCGTGACAATATGGTTGAAGGAAAATATTAAAGCTGCTAAAGTACCATGGGGCCTTTATACTGTTGTGAGAACTTTGAAAAGATTTTCTGAAACAAATTTTATTGCGGACAGGGAGCGATAAGGACGACCAAGAAAAACATCTTTACGAGAAGACAGGTTATTGCACATAATTTCACTTTCAAACAGAAAGCTTAATTCCTCGCAAATTTTAAAACAATGGACTTTGGCATCAAATGTGAGTGTGTGCCCAAGAACTGTTAGAGGAAGACTGCTGGAAATTGGGTTACAAGGCTGTAAAGCGCGCCCAAAACCATTACTGACTGAATTTAAAAGCAAGAGGCGATTGACGTGGGCAAGGAAACATTCATTATGGACTATTATAGACTGGGAAAAGGTAATATTTAGTAACGAGGATTCAGTTTTGTATTTCTGGCAACCAATTTAGTGCCTATGTAAGACGACGCACTCACGAGGAATTCAGCCCTTAGTGTCTGAAGCCCACAGTAAAGTACCCAACAGAAGTGATGGTATGGGGTTGTGCGTCTTCTCATGGTGTTGGAAGATATCACATCGTTAGCGGAACAGTGATAGCCATGGATTACATTGAAATACTACAAAATAAATTGCTACCAACTGCGAGAGATCTTTTTGGGAATCAGTCATGGATTTTTCAGGACGATAACGCCCCTTGTCATCGTGCAAAGGTAGTCCAGAAATGATTGAAAGACCATACTGTGAATAGAATGAACTGGCCAGGACAGTCTCCCGACCTCAATCCGATAGAGAACTTATGGTTTAAAATTGGTTATAAAATTTCAAAGAAAAAACCTTCAAACAAACGTGAATTAATTGAAGCTTTAATATTTTCCTTCAACCATATTGTCACCAAAGATCTTCTTTTGAAATTGGTGCATTCCATGCCCAAAAGATGTAGAGCCGTAATTAAAGCAAACGGCTGGCCCATAAAATATTGATTTCCTAACATGTGACAACAATGTAATTTTCAAAATGCTTATTAAATATACCGTATTTGTCAATTGTCGTGTTATTTTTCTTTGAATATTATGTTATTCTATATTGTTTTATTCTGCACATATTTCACATTATTGTGTTCAGGCAGCTTTACTACAAAAAATATTTTAGCCATTAAGAAACTAGTAGTAGATTTGAAATCAGCATAAAAAAATACATTAAAATCAATAACAATATTTAAGATAGTGCGATAATTTCACAACGAAAAATGAAGTCAAACACAAAAATTACGCTAAAAAATGAGTGTGTTCAGGACTTTTTGCCACCACTGTAAGATTTCCAGGATCTTTAGGGAGAAAATGGATAAAACGTTGAATATAAAGAACCGTATTCCATTGCAGTAGATCCTAAGTCATTGCGGGATATATGGAAATGAGAAGAACATTTGCCCCTCCCCTAGAATGGCCGTGGTAGCCAAGTGGTCTAGGTATCGGATCGTGGCTAGAGTGTCATGAGTTCGATCCCAGTACCACTGAAGACCCACTGTGTAGGGGCTTGATGCATGTTAAATCTGCCTAGAGCTCAAACGTCATGCCTTTGGTATGGTGTGGTATTTAGGAGAGGGGGTGCCAGCTCAGGTGTCTTCCACGTCACTTGACCATGGTTCAAAATTACGCCGATCGTCCCCAAAAGCCCTCGTGTAGTTGAACAGTGGGACATTAATATTAACTCACTCACCCCACCCCCTAGATGATGCAATCAGATCCTTCTTTGTTCTTGAGGCATATAAAGCTTTTTGGATCATGCCCCGATAGATCGGGATGTTCCAGCCTGTATTTAGAAAGATATTCAGAGAAAAAAGGAAATTCCTCTCTGAAGACGTCAAGAATTTCTGGCCCCTTGTCTAGAGCAATCAACGTGGCTTGTTTCAGACTTGCTATTTACTGGTCATGACTCCATAGAATGGGATTATGCCCACTATGTGACCGTGACATATCCATGTGACTGAGGATCACCTCAATTTATGTCCATTTGTTTCAACCTGTGTTTCTTTTAATAATATTGCCTGTATTTTTTTTAAGACTGTTACTATAGTTCTACATTTTATTGGGTTGTTTGTCGACTTTTGACCGAAAGGGTGAAAGACGGGCATAAGATGAAAGAAAAAAGACTAAGGTTTTTGTTTTATGGAGATGGTTGGCGCATACTCTAAAATCATCTATGGGACTGGGGATAACTTCAATATGCTCTTTTTTGTTTTAACCTGTATTTCTTTGAATGTTGTTGACTGTGTATTTGACTATATATATAATTCTATATTGTATTGGGCTGTTTGTCGACTTTTGATCGAAAGATGAGAGACGGGCATAGAATAAAAAGAGACAAGACTGAAGTTTCGAATGTTTTTTACGAACGGTTGCCACATTCAGTAGAACGTCGTTTAACCAAATCAATTGGGACCGGACCCCGTTCGGACACGCGATTGTTCGAATAACCGAAAACCGAATGCGATCCATGCAGTATATGATACTGGACACTATACAAATATTGAAGGTGCAAATAGGTGCAAAACGTCGCAATTTTACTTTGAGTGTGGAAAATAATCACTTATTTTTCGTTGTACCATTGTACACCTTCGTTTTTTCACTTCAAGGTCTCTGATTCTCTCCAGAAGCAGCAGTAGTTGAGTAAGACAGCACTCTGATTGCTGTTCGTACCACTCCATAGCTGTCTCTAGCGCAGAAACGCGTGAGCATTTGATGGACCCTTGCTAATTTCGCGTTGTTGCTGTTGTCGTCCCCGTCTTCATCCGTTTCAACGTCGACAGGGTCGGATTCTTCTTGCACGGAAGTCACTATCTCATCATTATTTAGCATTTGAAATCCACAGTCTTCTGCATCGCAGGCTATCCAGGTTTCTACATCAACAAAACTCATCAAAAGAGCACGTATACACTTCCTCACTTGGAAACAAGTTGACCTAATACTCCGCGCAGATGTTTACCAAATCACACAACTGAAATTCCCCAAATATCCCAGACCTTAAGTTTCGTAACTTTTGTCCTCGCAGGAAACAACTGTTGAGCATTGCACTATTTGAAAACGTATCCGGACTTTGGTTCGGATATTTGACGCTCCGGATAATAAACGCTCGGATAAACGACGTTCTACTGTACTCTAAAATCAAGCCAAACGTATGTTTGCATGTTGTTCCTGATAAAAGGCTTATTAAAGGTTCGATGTCCTTGTTACTAGCTGATCAGTATGAATTTTTATGAGATAATACTTGCAAAGAAATAGTAATTTACTTTGTTTTCATGTCTGATGCTATATGTTGCATAATTCAATAAACCTATTAAGTATTCCTAACTTTTTCTTCATTTACTTGTAGAATTCCACGAACTATCCTTTTCCCTCTTCTATTTTAAATTATCAACTTTAGAAACCGTATAATTACACGTTTCATAGTCTTGTGTAATACAGATGTTAACAAAGCAGAGATGAGTGAACTCTAAATCTGATTAAAAAAGACTGTATGATTCCAGTTCTCTTTAACTTGTAAAACGGTTGAACCTTAATTAAGAAATATTTCCTTAGTTTCCTCACTTTCGTACTTTTACACAGAAATTTCAAAGTCCTAAATTTCATTTTATATAATTTTTCCAGAATTTAAAGTTCAATAAAAGGCTTTAACGCGCTGTAATATCTTAAAAGGCTGGAACTTACGGCAAGTTCAAGATAATTTGGAAATGTGGGAACATTTGAATGATTGTACAAAAGTTATTTCTATTAAAGTTATGATAGCAGGGTTGGAGGACGTAGCTCGCATATGAAGAATTTTACTCGACGGTTGTAGTGTATAATGAAAATTATGCACTTAAGCTGGAAATAGTAAGCGGTCTATATAGGTACAAAGTGAAACATCTATTAGGATTGTTACCAGCGGTAGACTTTTAAAATTTCCAAATTAAATTGTAAAAAAAAAATATTTGAATAGCAGTTTAGTTCTCTTTTTAGCTTTACTTATTAAACATTATAAATAATTTTTGCAATCATTTTAATATTATTTGCTACAAATATTCTTACTAGACATAAACTAATTGGAAATATTAGTTACATTTGTTAAATGATATACCATTATCGTAACATTATACTACAGAATTTTGAAACTGCTTATTAGATTTCTGATCCTTGAAGTATATTTTCTAGGTGGAATTTGATTTTCTAATATTAAGCAAATATATATTTTAAGAACATTTTACTAAAAAAAGTAATATAATTTAAAAACCATGTTAACAAATAAAAAAAATTGAATCTTCATTAGATATTATGAAACAATAACATTGTTTATTTATTTTTACGGTTTAAAATTTAGATATTTCCTATTATTTTTTAACACGCTTTTATAAGATTCACTTATATGTAACGGATTCATTGAACTCAATTTTTACCCTATTTAAGGGGTCTGAGGGGTGTTAACAATTTTTTTTTCGAATTTTCGAAAAAAATTTTCTTCATTTTTTTCTGAACATTTTGATACTAACCACGTGGCAATACTCTAAAAACTTCGAAAGTTATTCAAAAAATTGCAAACAGCAATTTAGTCATAACAACTTTTAAATGGACACATGCCACGCCCATTTATTTTTAAATTTAGGCATACCTTTCATTTTTCTGTTTTTAATAAGCCTCATGAAATATTTTAAGCGCTTGATTGATCAGAAGGAAGCCTGCAACTCAACACATTCATTCTGCTGTGTTTTGATTCTGTTGTGTTTATTTTAGCGCACGTTTTTTTTAAAACGCTTATCTAAAGCGAAGATATTTGTTGTTTTATTCTGAAATGTCGTTGGGCAATGCCCCAAGAACAGATTTAGAGGAAATAAATATTTAAAGGTAAGTGACTCACATGTTACAGATATGAAAGATACGAGGAAGTGTGTAGAAATGAAAAGTACAAGTAAGTGTGCCGAAATGAAAAATGCTTCTAGTAAAAAACTTTCACGAATTCAGACTTCATTAAAGTCAAATCTTGTTAAGGTAAGTGAAAACTTCAAAGAATATCGTATTTTTGATTTTATTTCAACCTTTAGCTCTATTTTGTCAGTATCATGCTGTTTAAAATGTCATAAAAAAACCATTAACAATTAATGAAAAATCCACTCGTGGTTTATGTTCGAATTTTGAAATACATTGTAAAAACTGTGGGAGTATTTGTACTTTTTCAAGCTGTGAAAATACTGGGAATAAAAATAATGCTCCAGAAATTAACAGAAGATCTATTTTAGCAATGAGATGCATAGGTCAAGGTTTAGAGTCATTAAAAACCTTTTGTGCTGTAATGAGTCTTCCTAATCCTGTTTAACAAAAATCATATGATGTTATTAATAATAAACTTTCACATGATATGAAGGAAGTCGCCGAAAAAACATGAACAGGACAGCTGTCGAAGAAAATTCTTCGTTACCTGATAACATTTTAACGGTAAGTGATGGATGGGACCTGGAAGACGAGAGGAGATTAATCGTTGATTAGAGTATGTACTCTAATAGGAGCCAAAACAGGTAAGGTTTTAGATAGGAAAGTGTTGTCCTCATTTTGCAAAGGATGCGACAATAAATGGCAAAGAACGCATAATATTTCATGTAGGAAAAATTATTCTGGCTCTGCTGGTAAGATGGAGGTTGACGGGATGTTGAGGATATTTAATCGATCAGAAAAGCTTCACAACCTGAAATATTCGAACTACATAGGAGATGGCGACACAAAAACATTCAATGCCCTTTCTGAAAACAATCCATACGGCGATGACCATCTTATTCAGAAAATAGAATGTGTAGGCCATGTACAAAAGAGAATGGGTACAAGACTTAGGAAGCTTAAACTTGTATATGGTAAGAAGAAATTATCTGATGGTAAAACTATAGGCGGTAAAGGTAGGTTAACTGATAGTTTAATTGATAAGCTTGCGCATTACTATGGTAATGCTATTCGATGCAATTCTACTAGTGTAAAGGAAATGCGGAAAGCCATTTGGGCTGTTTGGGGTCATTCTTGCAGCACCGATGATGAACTGATGCACTGATTTTGTCCTACAAATCCAAATACATAGTGTAAGTATAATGCCGCAATTAATAATAATTTACAAAATTATAAACACAAACCCTCAGTTGCGAAAGCTGTTCGAGATGTAATTAAGCCTGTATTTGCAGACTTATCTCATCTGGCACTCCTGAAGAAATGCTTAGGAGGTAAGACACAGAATCCTAATGAAAGTTTAAATTCATTAATCTGGAAGTTTTATCCGAAGACGATTGATTCTAGCCTTCAGATTGCAGAGATTGCTGCAAATCTAGCAACCAGCATTTTTAATGATGGAAATCAAATACTTATTACTATTTTAGAGAAATTTGGCTTAAAAATTAACAAAAATGTTTGTGTGTCCCTGGCTGAAAGTGACAATCGTCGAATCTTTACGTCAAGAAAGAGGAGCTCAACGTCATCGTTTGAAGCTCGCAGAGAAAAAAATTTAAAAGAGTACAGAAATTGAGCTGTTTGAGCAACAGGAAGGCATATCCTATGATCCTGGAGCATTTTAGCATGTAAGTTTTAAAATTTATTTTCTGAAATTCAATTTAAAACTTTAAAGCCTTTTTTCTCAGTTTGTGTTTTTTTCACTTACGCGCATTGCGTTTCAAAAACTATCATACTTTGATGCATAAAACTTTACAGAATTATGAACTCTATCATAATCTTTAAATCCTAGCTATTTATAGTATTACATATTTGTAATTTTTTGAAAAATTTCAAAAAAATTAAATTTTTTGAAAATTTTTTAAAAATTTACTTTTTTTATTTTTTAAAAATATTATTTTTTATTCTTTTTATATCTAATCGCTACCATCTAATAAGGATATATTTGACTTTATAAATCAACTTATTGCTAGTAATTAGAATTATTATTTCAGAAAATATCATGCGCGTCGTAAAACTTACTATTTGTTTCTTACAAAAAATTTTCTTATATTTATGTGCTTATTATTTTGAAAATTATGATTATATTTTAGACATTTTATACTTTTTTGAAACTTTATTCCTTTATAAAAAATGTGTAAAAGAATCAAATTATTTCATTTTAACCTCAAAGAATTATTTCTAGTCGAAAATTGTTCATATTTTGTGCTCTCGAAACATTTTTAACACCCTTGAGACCCCTTAAAAGGTTAGATGAATTCGAAATTTTGCAAACTTGTCAAGGACCGGTGACAAAACAATAATTTAATAATTTTGTTCCATTGTCCTGATGTGAGTCATCAGGAATAACGATTTCCAGATTTGGCGACAAATTCCATATACCATTTCCTGATTTGGTGATTTATTGCATATACCATTTTCAGATTTAGGCAACTAATTCCATATACCATTTTCAGATTTGACGACTAAAAGATTAAGAAGCAACCCTAAAATCAAATACACTTGTTGTCAATACAAATGAAACAAACAAAAAAGTGTTCTTTATGTGAGAAAGGGGAGGTTGGGTGCGTCAGCAATTTCTTATCATAACATCAACAATTGTCTGGTTTTTCTGAAAATAGAAATAAAAAAAAAAGGATTCGTGCATGGGAAAAAAATATGTTCTAACTGCTAAATATTTTTTATTTTTATAAAGCAATAAGTTCAGATGTGATGATACGGATTAACACTATAGCAATACGCTTAAAAGGTGATAATACGATTGACGCTTAATATTACCATGTTTTTTTATTAACTCGCTTTCTTGTATGTCTGTCCGGGAGGAGTTTCGTAATTGATCTTAAACTAACTTACCGATAAGCTAGATACTTGAAATTTGGACCATAGCTCAGAAGTGGATGACAATGCATGAAAATGTGTATAAAAACATGGTACATTACAAATTTTTTTTATTATAAAATTGCTTGTTTCTTCTTAGCACACTTTTATTAGTTTGACTTGTATCTATAGAGAGGGAATCTTTGAAATATAACAATGCAGAACTCCTCCGAGGCCCCGTTTACGGAGAGAATGAACACCCTTCAGAACCGTTAATTAATATTCATTGAAAAGCTAGACTAATTCCAGCAGCCACGTAATTCCGGCTCCAAATATCAAATTCAAGGATACATTCGACAATGATTAAATGACAGTTTAAAAAACTAAAAAAAATACGCTTTTGTTGTAAATCGAACTAAAAAAATGAAAAAAAATAAATAATATTTTTTAAAAAACTAAAAAAACACGCTTTTATAGTGAATCGAACTAAAAAGTAGAAAAATAATTCTTGATATAAGAATAAAATGATTAACGAGAAAATTGATGTCATTGTGGTAAAAGCGTGGGGTGCTTTGTACTACATTTTTACAATTACTCAGCATTTTGGAATAGGACTAGTAAGAAATCATAATATTTAATATAGAACACCCCACGCTTTTACCCCAATGACATTAATTTTCTCGTTAATCATTTTATTCTTATATTAAGAATTTTTTTTTTTTTTACTTTTTAGTTCGATTCACTATAAAAGGATGTTTTTATTTTTTAAACTATTATTTATTACATGTATTATGATTCATTTGTATGTTTTTTTATCAGTTATTGGTTTCTTTCCAACGAAGAGGGAGCTATGTACAAGGCGTGTTCAGAAACTAAGTATCGCTTCGTTCTATCGCAACCGCAGTGGTAGTACTGGGGTTCAACCCTTGCACATACGTGTCTCTGATTAATTGTGGGTACAGTGACGGCATTTCAGCCCGATTGTGCGGTTTTTATAAGTATTAGTGAACGTTAACAAGATATTTAAGGCGATTGCTGATAACACACACTGTGAAGTGCATTCTGTAATCCATTTTTTAAACGCAAGGAATGTTAAACCAGCTAAAATTCACCATCAACTTGTAGAGGGTTATGGTGAAAATGAGAGAGAGAGAGCAAGAGAGAGAGAGATAAAGTGGAAAAGTGGGTTTTACAGTTCAATGATGGGTGCACTAATGTCCATAACGAGATTGGAAAAGTTATGAGAAAATTCGGTGAAACAGACGGTTCACAAACAAAATTGCTTTGTGACTGACTGATTGATTGATTTACGGCACGAGAGTCAAGTTAGGGTAAGCTGCGCCAAACAATGATTCAAAGGGGCCTAAAATTTTGAAAACTCTCTAAATCATACATAATTTGAAAAAATCAGGCTATGCTCAAATTGGTTCAACAAAATTTCAGTTGGAAAATATAATTTAAAAATAATTAAATAATAATATTAAAGTTTTCGTGATTTTCGCTCAGTAAATAAAGTAATTCATGAATAAGAAGATCATATTACGTTAAATAAATTCTATAAAAAATTATATTTGATTTAAAATATCAATTTGAATGTAAAAAAAGCAAAAATATTTCGATGTGGAGTTTCCCCACCAAATCAGTCAGAGTTAAACGATTTGTTTTAAAGAAGATGATCCTCTTAGATGAATACTTTGGACATTCTATTAAAATTTGTAAAATGGAGAGGCCACATTGGCAAAATTCACAAACTGGGGGACTCTCTCCTATCAATAAATTTCTATGTGTTAGACGAGTGTGTCCTATACGAAGTCGAGTCAAGCGGACATGTGTATCTAGGAGGTGCTGGTTAAGTGGACATCAGGTCTTTGTATTGGTATCGCTACCCAATGAGTAATGGAAGGATGAATGTAATGTAGTTTGTTGATTGCTTTGTGACGAGTTTCCATAAAGAGCTGTTCAGTAACTGCTCTCATCATTGGCGGCATCTTTCTTTGCAGAGAGTATAAACCAGTTGGTTTCCCGATATGAAAAACGTCTGAACAATGGGGGTAACTATGTAGAAAAAGTTTCAGACGTGCTCTTTCATATAAAATTAAAATGTTTTATTTTGAAAAAAGATTTTTTATGTGCGAGTTTTCCCAAAATGGTACTTAGTTTTCAGACAAGCTTCGTATTCAAATATGTTTAGTAATTTGTTGAAATATCTGTGCTCTGAAATTTTGTTGCTTTTATTTATTATTTATAATACTCATTACATCTTATCGACAGGCCATGGGTAGCTTAGTGGTTAGAGCATCGGACGCCAGACCAGCAAGCCTGGGTTCGATGCCCGGTGCCGCCGAGTACAAATGAAGCACCTGCTCATTAAATCTGGGGGTCCGAATGGTGTCGCCATCTATCGCGAGCAAAATCGTGCTATCTCTTTCATGGGCTCAAAACTTAGGCTAATGACAGACGTATATCTAGCCCGTTGCCATGATGAATTTCGTGGGCCTCGATCTGACTACGTCAGACAGGTGGCATAAGCAGCAACAACAACTTCTTATCGACTTAAAATAGAAAACAACTTTAACTTAGTCATGATCAATAGCAATTCAAACACTACTGTTGTACTTTTTATAAAATATTTATATAATTTTATGGAATTCTTTGCTTTTAAATAGTATCATTGAGATAAAAAACAAATTCCGGTTGGCCATCTAATTTTCACAAAAATTTTAAGATTATAAATAAACATAATAATTAGGTTTTGGGTAGCATCATAGAGCTACAATCAAACGTGTAATTATTTTTAATACATTTATTTAATTTTTATAAGTATAGTAATAACTTTCAGGTAATCAAATGAGGATTAAAAGATAAACTATAACGTTAACGTAGTTTATCTAAGTTTCTTTTAAAGTTCTTTAAAAAAAATTCTTATACTTTTATACGACGAAAACTTTTCAGTTACTGTCATAAAACAACTTTTTTAAAAACTAACTTTTTAATCGTATAAGCAAATCTTTTAATTCATTTCAAAAAAATTTTTAAAATGTCAATGACATAGATGAAACTTAAAAATGGATTAAAACTTTTTTAGATGAAACTTAAAAAGTTATGATCTCTCTCTCTCTCTCTCTCTCTCTCTCTCTCTCTCTAAGCACAAAGCGCTGATTATGTCTAAGCTTAAAATTTTTTTATGCATTTTTTATGGGATAAAAATTAATTCAGAGTATATTCTTTGTGCAAAATCTTTTTTTTTAACAGCTTTATTATATTTTGCGAGTTAATTTTTTTTATGAAAACCTATTAAAGTATTACTGAAGTATAAAACAAGCATTTTTTAAAACTCTTTTTTTATAATTTCTCAAGACGTGATATTTTAATATTAAAACATAATTAAAACAATTTTCTCGTGAGATATTTTATTGGTTTTCTAAATATTAATCAAAATGCGGAAATGTGTGATTAAGAATAATAAACTTGTATTAATAAAATATAAACAATGATTAAAATCTGAAAGAAAAATTGGATGTAATGAAAAATACAAATTCTATCATTTTTCACATCGTCAGAGCTCAGGTGCTTCCTTTTAGGGAGGAAAGTGGGTGTCAAAATTATCTGCGGCGATTGGTATCCGCCTATATGGTGCCGCGCTTAAAAGACATACCAGCTTCCGGGGAATGTACTGGACCTGCAATGGTAAAACACCAATCAGCCCACATTAGAAATCCCCCCCCCTTTTAACTTGATTCTTCATCTTAATAACTTAATGCCTCATTTATTGTTCAGATAAGTTTATTTTTACCTATATTTCGCCTGAATATTTGAATTCTAAAAATATTTTGCTTTCCACGTGTATTATTCTTAAACATAATATTGCATGTATTGAAGGAATAATGACATATATTTTTTAAAGTATGAAACTTTCATACTTCTTTTAATTAATATTGCAACACATTAATATTATTTATTAAAGAATTTGTTTAAATTCTTTATTTGAAAGTCAGCTTACAAACAATAGTAATTGTGATATTTTTTATCGAATAATAATTTTATAGCAGAAAATTACTTAGGCGACAACCACCGTAAGAACTACTATGATATTTGTGTTAATATTTATTATTATTTTTTCATAGATTTTTTCATTTTTTATGGTTTTTAATTCTTTGCACAAAGTTTATTCGCGTGTTTGCAAGTCTTGTGCAAATATTCAACGAAATTAAGTGAATTGATTTTTTATTTTAGTATAAAATGGCGTTCTCTCTTGTAGGCGGTAGAAGAGATTGTTTTTAATGTTAGGAATTATAACACTAAAAGGAATAATATTAAGTAATATTTCTTTAAATTTGACTTACTTGATTCTTGCTTATTAGGGACGCAGGAATCAGAAATGTTATTCTTTAAAAATGGCCGAAATTATTGTCGCGTCATGGTCGCCACCTCACGTTCGGTATTGTTTTTGTCATGGGTTCGAGTCCTGGTGTCAATAAAGGCGCATCGCGTAGAGGAACCGATCCGTTTTAGAAGTTGAGATTGAGTCCTTACGTGGGCATGGCGTGGTAGTTTGGAAAAGGGGGTTACCAGCTTAAGTGTCGTCTTCGTCACTTGATCGTGGTTCAGAATTGTAAGAACCATCCACAATAACCTAAGAGTGTAGCTGCAAACTGATATGATAATAAACACATACTAATACCAGTTAAGAGTTGCGAAAGCTCTTCAAAATAAGTCTAGTTAACGTAATAGTTTTTCTGACTTCAGTCGTTAATTATAATTTATAAGTAAAGCTAAAATAAATTTATTACATTTATCAAAATAATTTATTAAATAACTTATTTCGATAATTAATTTTAACGAATTATTTTAATAAAATAAAATACAATTATATTATTTCTTTCTATCGACTGATTATACTTAGGTTTATAACTATCTGTATATATATATATATACGTTCGACTCTCGATAATTCAAACCTTGGATAATACGAACCTCTCGATAATTCAAAGTATATGCTCAGTACCTAAAAAAAAAAATTCTTGATATTTCGAACTAAAACGATACGTTTGGGTACACTCAATAATTCGAAGTAAAATCTGCGGCTAGACAGACTACAACACGCGTTAATTCGAAATTATCTTACAAAACACTCGACAATTCGAACACTCACTATCATGTAAAGTTCTGTAGTAACCAGGTTGGAGCTTACCTGCTTTGGGTTGTTTTGTCTCTGCGTGTCTCCTCTGTAACGTAGCCTCTTTGATGACCATCTGTTTCCTACACCTTTTTAGCGTTTTCCGGTTCATCAGGTGAAAAGACACTTTTATTGCTTTCCTTCTTCAAGTGGACAATAGACCAAAAAAAACCGCACTTTTTGTCAACCGTCTATATCTTTCGTTTAACACATGACCTTGCTACACATGTGCTCAGAAAGGATGGTCCACTATTGTAAAGAAGAGATGCGTAGGATTGTGTGTGAATGCATTGAATGTGTGTTTTAATACAGGACTTTTAACTTCTACGTAATATACATATTGTATAATATGTACTTTTCAAAAACACTTAAAATTTTTATACATTTGTACAATTGTTGTTTTATTACATTTTTACAAGTTTAAATGTCTTAGCAAAAAATTATCTTCGTGTATTTTGGGAGTTTATTTTTACCCTCTTGATAATTCGAACTCTTAGTAATTCGAAGTTTTTCTTTGGTCCCTCCAACTTCAAATTATCAAGAGTCGACTGTATATATATATATGTATTATATAATTTTGTTTAAGGATTAGAACAGGTGACTTTCTCTTTACTCAAGTATTTGCTCTAATTATATACAGTAACATTATTCTACGTGCATACAAAAGCCCTCTATTTAAAAAATTCCAGGTTTTTTTTATTACAAAGTTCTAAAAAAATGCATTATGTTTGAAATGGCAGATATGAGTTTGAAAATAGAAGATAAATTGAAAAAACTAACGCATAAACTATACAATTTTAAAAACACGTTTTGCGTTAGAGTGAACAAAGTCTTCGACGAATCTTGTACGGAATTCTCGTATTCACGCAGAAGTTCTCAAATATCCATGAAATCCCTTTTAAGGTGATAAACAATTTTTTTTTCGAAACTTCTGTTCTAAAAGTTTATATTTAGGAGCCTGATTTTTATGTTATAGCTCGTTGTTTCATAGTTGTCCTTGTTTCGCTTAGAAATTCTTTTGGAAAGGATTAAGTTATCCACACATTTCACAATTGATACAGAACTTTATCAAATTATTTCTATCTTTGAAGATTTCTTCTATATATAAAACTTATTACCTAAAGCATGTTTGTGGAATTTTCCTGTTTAACAAATAAAATCTCTGAAGACAAACTTGATTTAATTAGGCAAAGATCAATTTTCTACTAATGATACTTTGGAGAAGGAAGAGCAGCTCTTTTCCCCTGAAACGGGGAATGAACTATAAAAAACTTCTACCTAGTTTAGTACTAGTTACTTTAATATTGTAATACCCCTATAGTGACTGTAATGAGTAATAACCGGATAAGTCGAGGTAAATACATATAAATTTTTAGTTGCGGCTGGAGACGAAAGAAAATAATAATTTAGAAAAAAAAAGGTTTAATAAAATCTCTGATAACACAAATACAAAGTCGCAAACAAAAGTTATTTTGATGTATAAGGTGTCAAAAAATCGGTTAAAGTGTAGTATGGGGGGGGGGACCTTTGGAATTGGCGATTTTTCTTTGGATTTGGTGACTTTTATATCAATATTATGGTGAGACAACGAATTCATTCTGGCTTCCGGACACCTATCGCTAAGTGAAGTAGCTTGGTGATCGATTTTGGTTGCTAAAAGAAAATGACATCGCCAAGGCTCCTCCCTATACAACACTTTAACCATAAAATCTGACAAGTAGTCTGCCGACTCAAAGATCTCGCAAAAATCTCTTTCTCGCAAAATTTGCTCGTAGCATGCTAATATTTTTTTATTTCTTATTTTGTTGAAAAAATATGCTCTTCTTGGAAATATGTATTTTCCAAAATTTGTAATTCTTTTCTAATTAAACTGAGGCCTGTCAAAGCATCAACCATCATTCGATCTTCTGATTGAACTGGATGTAAACACTCAAGTTCAATGTCTGTCTCTAGCATTTCTATGAGCTCGTCAGCTCCTGATTGTAGGAATCTAGCAGTTATTGAACGTCACCACTAACCCTTTCTAAATTTATTTACCAGGTAAAATTGACAACTTCTTCGATCCTATTACCAATTTCATTAGGCTCTGGCAAATGATTCCGCCAGAGTTTTAATGATGGGGGGGGGGGAGACGAATCTACAGAAGATTCGAAAATCTCGTAACTCCAAAGTCACGTAAGTCGAGGCATTACTGTACTAGAGCGTAGGTCTAAGCTTAATTTAAGAAAGCTATAGAGAGAGAGAGAAAAACGCAAATAGAAATAAGTTATTCTGTAAACAAAATATAATTTTAGTTTGAGAAAGTAGTTTAATTTATCAAGTAAAAAATATTTTATTTAGTAAAGCATTAGTATGATATAAATAGTACTACCTACATAATATGCCATGCTGCAAAGTAAATACGGCCTCTTAACCTATAAAAGGATTTAAACGAAATTTTCAAAAGAAATGAACATTTTTCGTCGATATGTTTAATATTATTCGAGTAAACATTTATGTCCTTATTTAATTGCAAAAAATTGTTTAGGTTAAGAATATTTATATTCTAATATATTTTGAAATTAAATTTCAGAACATCGAGGTTAATTATTAGACTTCATTACAACATAGTAAAATCGCAGACATAGTTCTTGAAAAATTTATGAAACTCAAAAATATTCTAGGATTTTAATTTCATATTTTTATATATCCTAAATGTAATAATGAACTCCTCAGAAGATGTTACATTGCATATAGTCATGAAATTATAGCTATATTTACCTCAAATTAATGAATAAAATATGTACGAGTATTCAGGATTGTGTGTGTGTGACCTGCGTACAATAAAACCAAATAAAGAAATTGGAGAAGAAAACAATATTGAAGTTTTATTGAATGGTAAAAATTAACCAAAATAAAAATTTTGTGTGTGTAATAACAATGATTTTCATATAATGTTTCATCACATATGATAAATCTCCATCCCAAATGCTTCTTGAATGTTCAAAATATTACGACACTTAACTCCATGATTTAAACGAATTTTGTTCTACATCTGTGTGTGTGTTCCGCCTTTCATAGAAGATTGAAAATTAAAATAAATGTCATTCATTATTTAATAAAAAGAGTAATTCCTAAATCTGTATATTTCCTTCTTGGATTCAGTTGCAATATCTGATGACACATCTGCCTAAAATATGCCATTTGAAAAGTTATGAAGAGTTTCATCTAAAGCCATTTACTTTATTTATTTAATCAGAGTGCATTTAATCATGGACAGTATTAAACAGTATTCAGGAGTCAAACGTTTATTTTATTGCATTATCCAGAATTAAGCTATGTTTAATCCACTTCCATATTTCACCTATACTCCATTAAAGCTGTATAACCGAAAAAAACCAACACTTCTCTTACTTTCCCTTCTTCTTTTTTATAATCTTGGAAAGAATTTTCGTAGGTTTGCCTTCGGTGGCTGAAATAAGTATATTTTCTTAAGAACCTCACACGCTTTCTCTCCATACTCGTAAGCAGCGATAATAAGTGTGTCAAAATCCTTATTATTCTTTCCTTTTTGCATGCTAAAGATGAATATTGTTTTGCTATTGCATTGGCATATATTCACATAAACTGTAATATCTTCTCGACCATCTTATAACAGGTGAAAGTTTTGGGCATGAAATTGGATATTCTGTTCGAAAATTAACACCCTGCGCTAATAAATGTATGATATACGAAATTTCCTGAATTCATTTGCTTTTGCCCTCTCTATCTCTTCAGATATTTTAAGTCCTTCAACATAAGATTTTAAAAGTTAAGATTTCTTATTCAATTTTCATCACGAGGAAACGTACATTTAACGTACAGATCTTAATTAACCCTTTGTAATATTCAATATTACACCAAGTATTTATGATATTTACCTCAATAGATATCGAAAAGCAATATTCAGTATTCCAACTCCATGCATGCTTAATAATGTTTTCCACAACCGTAAATATTGGATCCAGACTCTTCAGATTTCACTCCATCATTTAGAGATCGTTCACATCCTTCCTTTTAACTCGAAAATAAAGAAAAATTCTTTGTAGTAGATTCTTGATATTATTCAAGTACATTGCCAGCCGTTTGAAAACAGGATATGTGCGCTCAGGAGTTTTTTTAATCAAAGTAAGCATTTATTCAGAAAAAGAATTCCCGTTATTAGGTATTAGCCAACATTTTTATACAAACAAATTTCTGTTTTTTTTTCTTTTCGAGAGAGAGAGAGAAAGAAATAGAAAGAAAGAAAGAGAGAGAGAAAGGTAAGAGAGAGAGAGAAGATAGAGAGAGAATGAGAAAGAAAGAAAGGAAGAATGTGAGAGAGAAAGAAAGAAAGGAGAAAAAGAAAGAAAGAGAGACAGAAAGAAAGAGAGAGAAAGAGAGAGAGAGAAAGAAACAGAGAGAGAAAGAGAGAGAGAGAGAGAGAGAGAGAGCTCATTATTTGTTCTTTCGGAGTAATGTAATACTATTTTGTTCTTGTGTATTTACTGTAATAGCTTGCGAGAATACTCGTATCTTATCGAATAACTTGAATGTGTACACACAAATGGATATCTCTGGTTCAAAATTTTCACAATATTCAGAACAAAAGAACATTTGAAGAGATTTTCTAAGAACTTCCAAACTGCTGTTTTGCTTGGGCTTCATTCATTGCCTAAGGCATCCTTAGTCATTTAATAATTCAAATATGATGAATCAAGATTTTTGAAAATGATTCCTTTAAAAATTTTATAGGATCTGTATAGTTTTTAATTACTCCAAAAAGAAAAAGTATATTAAAAGTTATCAGTGATTCGCTATGATTTTATATAAATATTTTTATTTTCATCGCATTCGCTATATTTTGAAATTGTCAAAGGATGATCATATGATTACTTTTTAACTGTAAAAAAGAATTTTCTTCTATGTCTAGCTGAAATGCCATTTTAGATACTAAGTTTCAGAGCCATTTTGAGTGACAAGTTACATCAATGTTACATCAAGTTACAATATCCTGAGATATAATTTCCAAAAATATTTTTTTTTGTATAACTGAAATGCTTATCTTGATTAATTTTAGATAATTATTGTCAATTGGGTCTAATGTTATTGTTTTAGTGGATAAAATTTCTTTTGCTGTTATTAATCCTTAAAATGATTCTTATTACTACATCTGTGGCTGAGCCAAAACAACTTTAAGGTTTAATGCTTCGCAAAACATAAAGATAGTTGTCGAATGTACAACAGGAATGGCTTTTGGCTTTCGCGTAAAGATTTTTGTTTTCATCTCTGGATTCAGCTCTGCTTGCAAGCCGAGCGCAAGACACATCTTATAAACAGCAACATTACTTACTTGAGGAGGTGAATTGTTTTCTTTCTTTTGTTCTTTCTCGATAATATTAGGAGATTCTTTCTTTTTGAGAACGTCTTTCTTTTCCCAATTATTCATTTCCTCAATTGATGCCAGTCGTGCACTGATTTGAAGTGCCTCACTGATTTTAAAAACTGCAAGAGATTGAACAATTGGAATGTTTTTTCTTTCCATTTCTTCTTTGTTGTTTTGTTCAATTCCATCTTCTCTTTGGGTACGTGGATTTTTGGTAAAAATTGGTAAAATGTAGTTTTTAAAACTTTCATTGATCGTAACATATACAATTATTTGGAAAAAAGTAGGCAAATATCCTTGTATAAGGAATCCCACTAAATGGGAAAGTACGTAGAAGCTTATTTCTGCAATTAAAACATCCGTCATAATTAATTCATTAATGATAGCTGCATGAAAAAAATTCCAAATTTCTCAAGATTAAAATCACCGCTTAAGAAACAAGAAAATTCTTTTTAACTAAAAATAACCCAGTAAAGTATGCTTTCATTGTTTTGCTTTTTATTTATTATATTGTAACAAAGTAGTATGTATTGTTCTATCTAACAATTATAATCGTTAACAAATAATAGAAAAGTTCATTGTTGGATGATTATTTGTTTCAAAAATTTTCAACTGTTTATTAAGATACAATGGACAGCTGTATTAATAGATTTGAAACACTTGATAACACGAAAGGGTACTTTTTACGCTCTTTTTATGTTTTTGTAAATCAATTATTTATCTAGAAAATTTTAAGGTTATTTTGTTCTGATCGGCCAGTACAGGAGCTCATTGATACTCCCCCTCCCCGTGATAATCAAACGCAATTCCGCAATTGAGTGCGAAAACTCTTTGTAGTTGTGTGTTCACGCCTTTTAAAATATTCTTAATGTTTAATTTATTTTTCTTTATAAACTACTGAAAGGAATGGCAGATCATGTATATAAAACATTGAAAATTAATTCTTCATAGATAGTAACATGATTGATATGATTTCGTTAATTATTTATGGGACTTATTTGAATACTTGTTCTTTCCTAGAAATGTTAAGTTTTAACTTTATCTAATTAAAAACTGGGAAGTAAAAACAAAGTTAATGGCAATTTTTTTTAAGTTAAATGAAGATTCTAAGCCTTTCTATCATTATGAAATTATGTTATCTTAAGATTTATGTTTACTTATAATTTTTAAAAAGTCAAAAATAATAATTTTTAAAAGAGGATTTAATTAAATTTATGCCTATGTATTAAATTTTTATTAAAAAAACTTAAATATTTTGTTTGTCAGTCGATTCTTTTTTTTTTATCTTTTGATAACACTGCAACAAAATTATTTACCTGTTTTATTAGATTCAACTCCTCCACTATTTGTTTTTCACTTTTCATAAACATTGGATGAAATATCTATTTCAAAATACTTCAGATTTTCACCTTAATTACTTAATTAAACTCTGAAAAAGTATTAATTTTTTTAGCATTTATTTCATCAATATAATGAGAATTCCATACAATCCCATTCTACATAACCCTATTTTAGCATTAAAAAATTGTTATATCAACTAAACAGAGAGGGTTACATTTTCGTACACATTATCAAAATTATACATTTTGATCATTTAAAAAAATTATTTTTACTTAAAAATGTCCCGTTTCATATCATGTATCAACAGTGGCGTATCGTGCACCTGCACATCACGGGGAGAAGGGTGGTAAGAATGCTAGTAGGGCCAAAGGTTAAAGTTTTGCAATCCTTCGTAAGATCCGGCTTGGGGGGCTTTGCAGGGGCCCCCTAAATATTCTCCATTACACCAATGTCAATCAGTTATCTTCATAAAGACTTAAAAAAACTATTAATTAAGTAAATATTTGGCAGCGGTAATTAAAATTTATTGGTGTTTTTTCACGTATATCGCTGCTGTTATTTGACTGTCTTTGCAATCAAAACGATAAAAGTTAGTCCCATTACTTTGCAGACAAACTTCGTATAACTTACCAAAGAATTAACTTAGAAGTTTCTTTTGGTCATTTTGAAGCAGAAATTATCGCCTGAATATCTTCTCGTTCGAATGAATTGTTTGAAGAAATTCTCTCCTCTTAAACATGTTCATCACATCTCTTGAAGTAACTATATATTATGATTTTAACAAATATTTCGATTGTAATGTGTAAAATAGAAAAATGTGAGGCATTTTTTTTTATAAACCAGAAATTAAAAAATGTTGATTTTTTGACAAATCAATTACGTAAATTTATATTAAAAACATGCCAGCTGGGTGGCGTGGTTAGTTTGCCGTTGGCCTTCTGCACCTAAGTTTGCGGGTTCGACCCCTGACCAAGTCGGTGGATTTTCGTGATGCAGAATATAGACAGCGGCCATGTTGTATGAATATATGGCATGTAAAAGATCCCTAGAGTGTCTGTTTAGCTTGGGTGTTCTCAGCAAAATTAAATCCTAGTACAGAGGTTCGCATTGTCAGAGCTCAGGTGCCTCCCTTTAGTGCGCAAAATGGGCGTCAAAATTACCTGTGGCGATTGGTATCCGTTTATATGGCGCCGCACTAAAAATAGATACCAGCTTCCGGGGAATGTACTAAATCTACAATGGTAAAACACCTATCCGCAGTGCATTAGAAATAAAAAAAAATATTAAAATCGTGCAGTTGTGCTCCGTTTTGTATTTTCTAGTGGGTTTTTATTGAAATCACACACAATATAGCTTTCAACACTTCAAAACAACTAGATAACATTTAATTTTAAAAAAGTCATAACCATATTAATCTTTATTGTCAATTTTAGAAAGTTTCTTCCCTACTTTAATAAAGGCGCAAAGTTCTTTTAATAGAGAGTATGGTACTATTATGGTGTATTTCATCCTGTGTGCAGAAGCGATGGCTAAAAGAAAACAAAAAATCTGACATCCAAGATGAACCTTTTCGAAATATTGATTGCATGCCGTCATCTTCAGGTATCTTCACAGCTCTAAACAGCAGCCGAATGCATCCAGCAAGTTTGATAAGTATTTCCCATCTATTGGAGGTTCTGTTCACAAGCGCGTCAAAACCATCTGTTAGATGAAGAAATGAATAATAAAAAGAAAACCACAATTGCTTGACTGGAAATTATTAAGAAAGAGCTAAGTTTGCCATTTTTTACACGTAATGGCAACATGTGGAGGAGGAAAAAGTCTTGTTTTTTATCGAGTTTAAGATCAAATATAGCATAGATATGAGAATGACTGTAATTTATGGTCAAAGGTTTTAAAATTATAGCAATTGTTTTTTTTAAATTCAATATAAAGCATTTATTAAGAAATTGGCCGTGGGTAGCCTAGTGGTTAGAGCATCGGACGCCAGACCGGAAAACCTGCGTTCGATGCCCGATGCCACCAAATACTCGCCGAGTACAAACGGAGCACCTGCTCAATAAATCTGTGGGTCCGAATGGTGTCGCCATCTCTCGCGAGCAAAATCGTGCTGCCACCTTCATGGGCTCAAAGCTTAGGCTAATGACAGACGTATCTCTAGCCCGTTGTCATGATGAATTTCGTGGGCCTCGATCTGACTACGTTAGACAGTTGGCATAAGCATCAACAACAACAACAGTAAGAAATTACGAGAATCTTATTGAGTAAACACCTATCTTTAGAGGGACATAGCTCAATTTTTGTTAAAGAATGTTAGGATTATATGAACTCCAAGTACCTTTATCCTAATAGAAAGAGCTAACATTTAATATCATATTTGTACTACTTTAATGTGCAAAGAGCTAGAAATTTAAAAGACCAATTTTTGTTTTCATGAAGACTTTTTATTGTTTAAAGTAAATACTTTCCATGGTACGTCTTTACTTTGACGTGACATTCCATTTTAATTTCATTTGTTGACTTCAAAAATCGCCTTTTTTTGTTTTCTGAAATTTAGGATGCTTAATAAAAAAGCAGGCGAGTCTAGTACATTAAAATCTACGCTTTTTTTTTATTGTGTTCCTTAAAAGGAAAATTATCATAATATGTATATTTTATGTTACGTGTGTGAGTACATTTATTCAAAATAATTTATTCTTTAAAAAATATACATATGTATGTGAGGTTTCAAATTTAGTATTTAAAATTTTCTGGAATAATTATTTATTCATTCATGAAGACAACTTTCATCAACATCACTGCGAGGCAAACCAAAACCACCGATTTTGATTTAGATTGCATATACTTATTTCAATAACCACTAAATCATCCTCTTTTAGTTTGTTTTGAATGGAAAGTAAAACGTGGTGCAACTACTTGGTAATAAGCAAGTGAACACTTCAACAACTGCGGTAAATATTAGCTCAATTTCAGCAGGCGATCACTATTTATAGTCTGCGCGGTTACCTTCAAGAGATTTCTCAAAAAATCTGCTGACGTTATAGGTTATGACGTTATAGACTTTTCCAGTAATTACGAGAAGCATTCATATGGTCACCAAATCGCGGGTCACCACAAATGATGCCAACTCGGCAGTATCTACAATATTTCACCAAATTCCCATTGAAACGCCATAATAGAGTAAGGGATGCCATTGCTTGTGCAAAAGTTACAGTTTTTATCATGAAATAAAAGCAACAGAAAGTAATATTAACTTATTAAACATATAGATTACATTTATTTATGCTATTTTAAGATAAAAGTTAAGTATTAATCACTCAAAATTTGTAACAATATTTTAAATTCGAATGTTTTATTGATATTTCAATAATAACTTAATTATTTAATGCATTCTAATGTGTTTATAATAAATAAACTTTCATTCTTAACTTAAATATAATCATATAATTCAATCAGTTACGAACAAAGTAATTCTTTCTTTGTTATCTTACGCAATAAACCCAGGTGGGAGATAAAGGGCAGAGAGGGTCAAGTGCTCTGTATACCCCTTTCCTCCTGCTATCAAAATATTTCTGTCAGTTGAAGTAAAGTCACCATAAAAAGACACCTTATTATATACCGCATTTACTTCAATTCAAGTCGCACTATTTTTTCAGTATTACTGCTATTGAAAATCGGGTTCGGCTTAGAATCGAAGGCAAAAATTTTGTTGGATGGGGGGAAATTGCGTGTCCACCCGTTTCAAAAGGAAAAATGTAACCATCCATACTGGCCACTTGCATCGATGATTTTTTTTATTCCGCAGATTATGTCCAGTATTCAATCTATCCTAAACATCGTAGTCTGCTCGGATATAGGAATTGTTTTTTGTATACGCTTTCTTTTAATCGCCTAAACATCAAATATAACGGTAATAGCATCCAAACGAGTTCACTATGACGCAAGTATGAAAAGGGAGGTAATTTTATATGTAGGAAAAAAATGGAAACTGAGCAGAGCGATCACTGAAAATTTGACACGGATGAAACAAATACACGTTTGTAAATGTTCAACAGTCTTTAATAATTCGTTTACATTTTTCAAACATACATTCTTTACAAAAAATGTTGCATAACAAATGCATTGTATGGCACGGATGACGACGCCGGCAGGCACCAATTCCTAATTTAACTGTGACAATGGGAGTGCCAAATCATTTTTGAAACTTGATTCTGACGATTAGAGCAGCTGTTAGTTCATATATGTATCTGAAATTTTTTAATGCTGTATAAGGGTTAAGATGTTCTCTCAACCCCACCTAGAGGTGTGGGAAGAAGTGAAGGATGCCTAGCCATGTTATATATCTAATCTACTTATTAAACACAAATTATCTACAGACAGAATTATAATAATTCAAACTAAAATGAGATGTTCCCGATTTGAGCAATTTGAGAGTCAAGAGTGAGGTATGCGAATTACGAGAAGCCTTCTTAAATATCGATCCTGCTTTATCAGGATCAATACACTGCTCTAAATATTTGATTTATAATTTAACTATGGTGAACAATCGCCACTTTAACACCTTCAACTATCTAATCTCTGAAACGCGTTATAAAATACAATAATACCTGATCGGTAGTAACCTCTCCTCCTAATCAGATTCTCTATATCTCCATCCTACAAGCTTAAAAACCTTGACTATATATATCTGATCTAATATGCATATCACGGTTGCTTTTTCAGAGGGGGTTCGCTGTGATTCAATTAGAATTGATAGACCAAAAATTTCTCAAGAGGATTGGAGGAAGGACGCAGATAGATCCGTCACAACTGGTAAAATAAAATATTAACTTGTTATTATTTGTCATTAATTTTTTTTAAAAAAATTTTTAATAATTGGATATTGATGATTTAATTACACATTTCTTTTATTTTTTTCTTAAAAAGGTGTAAAGAATTAGGTGACACTTAGATTCGAGTAAATACGGTAGTTAAAAACAAGTATCATTATTAAACTTGTTTTCTGTAGGCACTTTGAAACTTTACCATTCCATAAAAAACATCACGTGCGAAATAAAGTAAGTGAAAATATGGAAAGTAATTGCCATGTCACTTTTTTTTCTGTTATAAGACTGAACAAAAAAGACGCTAAGGAATAAAGATGAAGGCAAATATATATAGGTATCTGATACTAATGTTATTGCCAATGCAATCTCATTTCTTGTATCAATAGAAAGAAAATCAATGTCTTCTAACAAATCTCAGAGTATGAAACAAGAAAAACAAGTACGTAGGCGTGAATTCTCTTAACGATAGAGTATCTCCTCCATGTGACACCTTTTATTTATATGTCATAAAACCGGGGACACTTCATACTAAATTGCAGATGAACCTGTTTGTAAAATCTATATGTATTCTCTTCAAACTTGCAGTATCTTTTTTTTTACTTGCAAAAACCTTGAACTCAATAAATCTCTTCAATGAATGTTCATTCCATAGATAACTAGTAAAAGACAGGAGATTCATTTTAATACAAGTTGCTCACGGCATTCATTATTGGAAGGATTAATCCAAACATATAAAATAGCTCAAGTATCACACAAGAAAAAAGGTAAATAATAAAATATAATATCTTTTAACATATAAATACTATGAAATAATCTTCAATCGCTGTCAAACATCAAATAAGCTTAAATATGAATGAATAAATGAAAAGTTTTTTAAAAATACCTAAAGGTTTTATGAAACATTTCTAAGCATTGTTCTAATAATTCATTCACGTATCCACAATTTTTAATCATTCAATGTATTTTAAAAGATTATTGTAAAATGTAAACGAATTTTCATCATTTTTTTAAATATTGCTATGCATCTTTTTCTTCTGTTTGCTTATATTTTTCTAAAGAACTAATTTAAGTAATATTGCAAATTATTCCCTCAATCATTATTTTTTTACATTAAAATGGGCTATGTATTCAAATATATTTAATAAATCATTTAATTATTTGAGAATCAATACGATGTCGCTAATTTGTATGTAAAGTACAAATTTTGCTCTAAAATTTCATTGCTTTTTTTAATTGCTTATAATGCATTACTTTTTAGTGACGTAAAAGTGAAAAAAACTAATTGTGCCATGATCAAAAGCATTTAAAATCTGGCTGTGTGATAATAGCAATTTTTAAAATATTTTATACAATTTTATGTAACTCTTCATTTTGTTACATAATACTATCGAGAAAAAAACCAATTTACAGAGTTCGACCTGATTTTAAAAACTGTTAGATCGTAACTAAATAGAATAATTTTGCTTTTGGGTAGCATCACCGTACTTTCATCAAAAGCGTAATTGTTTATAATAAAAGTGTATTTAAGTTTTATAACCCTTTCACAGACAATCAAAATAACTAGATTAAAGGATAAATCTTGACGTTAGCTTAGTTTACTTAATTTCCTTTTAAAGTTCTTAAAATATACTTTAATGCAAAAAAAGTTACTCTTAAAATGCATTTAAAAAAATTAAAAACTTTTAGTGAAACATTTAGTTCCTTCTAGCATTTTTTTTTCTAAACACAAAACACTAATTATGCCTAAGCTTAAATTTTGTTTTTGGCTTTTCCTTCGGATGGAAATAGATTTAGAGTATAAATTTTGTACGAAATCTGTTTTAATAGCGTGAGTATCAAATTAAAATATTTTTCCAACAAAAGTCTTTATTAAAGAGTTATTAAAGTATGAAAAAGCATTTTAATCTTATAATTACCCAATGTGTTATACTATATTAGTTTTAAAACATACATAAAACAATTTTATTGGGATGTTCTCAGTTTTCTAAATAATAACTAAAATGGGAGAAATGTAATTAAGAATCATAATCTTGTGCATTAATAAAATATAAACGCGTTAACTAAAATCTGAAAGAAAAAAATGATGTATTGAAGGAAACTAGCTCTTCCATTTTTAACTTTGATCCTTTGTATTAATAATTTAATGCCTCATTTTGTGCAGGTTAACTTATTTTTTATCCACATTATGCTTAAATAAATGAATTTTACAGATATAATCGTAAGGGCTATATATTAAAAAAGTGTTAATTTTAAAAACAGGAGAGTAAAAAACCCACTTTCCATTTCCTATCTTTTTGAGGCATCTCTATTTTTCATGTCATTACAAATTGAGTTATTCTTTCTAAAAGGATTTTTGTGTTAATAATAAATCCTTTCCAATAAATTTTCTTTCGAAATAAATTGATATATGTAACTGTTTTTTTTTTTTTTTTTTTTTTTTTTTTTTGCGTAAAGGGAAAAAAAAGAATTTGATGCTTATTTTAGAATTCTTGAAAATTGTTACGTGATTTCTACTTTTTCGTTTGAACGAATGTAAACATTTTCTCTGTTACAGGCCTAATTTGAAACATTTGAAACGAATGTGGAAATGCAAAAATGTAGGCTAACTTATTTATTGTAACTACTTATTGACCGAAAGCATGTACGATTAAAAATAATGTTGAAATGTTGACTGAATAAAGATTTTTAGGAAGTCGCATAACTCAGCATTTCTTGAAATAATAAGCACCATTATTTGTAATTTGAATCTATTGAAAAAGAAAAAACGTTACTGGAAATAGAGAATACATATATATCTCAAATTATTTCATAAGAAATTTAAAACTTTTTTTCTCAATTCGAAGCATTTGAACGTTTTTCAGTATGACAATTAAATGAAACCCAAAATTTCCTAGTAATATTTAATGAAGAAATAGTTATTTTCATCATTACAGTAGATATTTTTAGAAACCATTAAGCAAAGAGGGGAAGAAAGCATTAGACTTTTCATAATTGGTATTGGAATTTTTAATCAATTTGTCGTCTCTGAATGAAATTAGTACGCTGTTTGATTTCAGAGAATTGTGAAAATGGATGTCCAGACAGTTAATTGAATTTAAAAAGGAGATTAACAGAGAATATATATTTTGAAACCGCATTTATCACATAGTAAAGCCGAGGTATTTAAAACAGGTAGAACCCTGGAATACTAAAAATATTATTGATTATTAGGTGGTTATGTCTAGACTTTCGAGATTTTAATGGTGAAATTTTTTATTTCTATCCATTTTCGATTATTTGCACGTTTTAGTACTTAGTAAATATCTATTTTAAAGTGAAATGAAGTGAATTTATTTAAATTTGATATTTTTGTCTTTAGGTTTTATAAAAAATATCATTTCAAAAAGCCTTAAAAAATCTTTAAATGTACTTTATGAACTTTTTTAAAGAAAAATACACGTTACTATTTTTTCTCTATATTGTCTATAGAATTAAGGTAATTTGTTATAGACTCCACGCTTTCTTCAAAAGGAACATTATGATTATAAAATAGAAACTTTTTAAACATTCAAACCTTTTTCAATATATTTTCCAAAGATCGAAATGAAAACAAAATGTTATTGAATTATCACTTTGAAGAAATATCTATTTCAAGAAATTATTAAAATGCTATTTAAATGCAATTTTTGTCAAAAAAAAAGGAAAAGAAATGACATTTTCAAAACATTTTCCTTTTATGGAAAATGTTTCTATATAATATTTTTCTTATATATATGGTTACGACTCAACAGAGCCTGAACTAGGATTTTTGAAACATTCACATCATTTTCAGAGTTACTATTAATTGAAATAATAACCAGTCTACTTTTTATAAAAACTTCTCCACTTTGATGCGCTAAAATATGAATGTCCACATCTAAATTATATACTTCTAAAATTTACAGTTTAAGTGGGAATATTCCGGAGTTTCGCGTATCGAATAACAAAAATTAAATAATTACATCATCAAGAATTAGTTTTTAAGTTTGTGGAAATTTTCAGAGATGTATAGTAATAATGTTTACGATAAATTGTACTTCTCGTTATTCTGACAAAGATAGGAATATAATCAAGATTTCATGTGCAAGAGTACATTATTTTAATTCTTGATTAAGCTAGGACCCCCTTGCATAGCAACCGTCCCACCCCCCAGATGGTGGATCCTGGGTAAAGGGGAGTTGTTGCAAGCGAAAATAGAGCTGTGCGAATCCTAACTTGCTCATTTTATCTTTTCAATGAAACAGTTCAGAGATTTGATATAATCACTTACTTCCATGAGGGAAATGACCTTATGGAGACATTATTTTAACATTTTCCGGGAATTGATCATATCCCTTAGGGATTTGATTGAATTCATAATCTCATCATTTCCCTGCGACATTCTTACATATACACACAAATCGTAGAACATTGTGAAATACTCGAATCCACTCTTAGCTTTTTAGCTAATGTAAAAAAAATCGATCAACACAAAATTTAAAGAATTGTCAAATTTTCAATTTAAAATATTCTTAATTTTTACACTGCTGTTGGTAAAAAATGCAACGCCCTGAAGAAATCACCAGAAATAAATGAACTTTGCAGCAAATATCAATTATCAATGTTACGTAAAATAGTAAAGTTTCAGAGCCACCACGCATTCGTGGCGTGCGCAGCACCCTCTGAACTGATGCCGAAAGCGTATAAATAGAGGGATGTATCGGGACGTTGAAAATAGTTAATGATTTTTTGTTATTGGTGAAGGTTTGTGAGACCTAAGTATGCATCCACGATAAAATTTGGAAAAATTCCAACAACTTATGGAGTTTGAACTGGGGGGGGGGGATTATCGGCCTTCAAGAGGGAGGATTATCCTATCATGCAGTAGGAGCTCGTGTGCAGCAGAACAGTTCAAACTGATGCAAGTTTGGAAGCAGTGGACTGACGAGGACCAAACAACTCGAAAAACTGGCAGTGGAAGCCGAAAATGACATCAGCGTGTGACAATCGACACGTACTCTGCATGGCGGCGAATGACCGTACAGCTTCCTCCAGGCAGTTGGAAGCATGTTGGTATACTGCTACAGGTGTATTAATGTCGGCTTCGTCAATTCGTCTTTGTCTGCTGCACCGTTGAATGCGTGCAAGAGTGCCTTTACACAGGTTCCCCCTTACGGCAATCCATCGATGGCTGCGTCTGCAATGGCTCATGAGCCCAGAGCCTCGAAAGCTGATTGGCACCAAGTTGTCTTTTCAGGTGAATCTTGCTTCAATTTGTGGGACCATGATTGTACATTCATGTTAGACGCTATGCAGGTGAACGCTGCTTTCCAAAGTGCGTTATCAAACGACATAGTGGCCTAACACCCGGAGTTATGGTTTGGAGTGCGATTTCGTATCATAAACGATCCAATTTGCTACGAATTGAGGGTAATCTCAATTGCAACAGGTATGTCCATGAAGTGCTACAGCTTGAAGTCATTCTCTTCCTTCAAAACATCCCTCGTGCTATCTTTCAGCAGAATAATGTAAGCCCACATGTTGCAAGGACTGTTCGAGACTTCTATTCAGCCCAACACATGCAAATTCTTTCTCGGTCTGCTTATTCGCTGGATATATGGCATATTGAGCACGTGTGGGTTTTGGTTGGTCGGCGTCTTGCTCGTGATCCATGTCCTGTAGCTTTGAAAGACGAACTTTTGCTGCGCATTCAAGCAATATGGAATTCTCTTCCACAAGCAGACATTCAAAATCTATTTGACTCCACGCCACGTCGTATATCAACTCTTATTGCAGCTCGTGGTGGCTACAACAAATACTGATTTCGGACACTTAAAATTGTTTTCTTTTTGCTTTGAAAATTTTGTCAATTATTTGTACTAATACAAGTCGTTTGTGTATTAAATTTCATTTAATTCTGATGATTCATTCATGGTGTTGCATTTTTTATAAACAGCAGTATATATTTTTGGAACTCATTTTTTGTGGCATATTCCTTTATTTCTTGATATTGTGCATCATATAGGCTAATTCCTCATAAATTCATAACTTTTTCCAGTTGTATTAGAAGCTCTCTATATCTTGAAAACATTGTGCAGAGGAAAATATTAATACCAAAACTAAGCAGTTGAATTTATTTTCCTTTACTTTACGAAAAAGTCGTTTTTTCGAGTAGAATAATTTAATTAAAGGTAAGATCAAGAGAGAGAATTCCTGGAAAAGTGTTAGTATGTTACATCCTTTCGTGATAAGTATTAAAAGGAGAAATGTGTTGCGTATCGGGGTGAAATGGAAAGAAAGTAGTTAAAGAAAATACGTGAAACTGACGATGTTATTTAAAGTAATCTTTTTCTATCAATTGAAAGAGAGAGATCGATATGTCTTTGCGCAAATATGAGCATTCGAACAAGAACAGCAGAAATAAGAGCTTAGTGCGGGGGTGACAACATTCTCAAGGGAAGAGAATGTGAGTAGCGACATTTTTTTCTCTTGTTTCATTCAAAGATGACACTGATTGATATCGAGTTACAAATAGAGAAGAGATGGAATGATTCAAATATTGTTCATCTTTTACAAATATTTAAGGGTGTATAATTATGAACATTTCCGTTCTTTTTATATGTTTTGCTTTTGATAAATCTTTTTGGAACTTTTTTTAACAACGTAGCCTTTGCAGACTCGGCAAGTCCATGAATGTGAGATCTGCTTCATGATGGCGCCATCTAGTGGCGGCTTCGTTACCAAATTTGGATGCTTGAATTAGGTTTTAATTCAAGATCTCGTCGGATGCTAAATATTGCAGTGATTTAATTTTGCCGAGAACACAAGAGCCTAATTGATACTCAAGGATCTTTTACACACATGCCACATAATCATATGATATGCGTGCCTAAGATTTTCATATCTAGGAAATCTATCGACTCCATTCGGGGTCGAATCCACAAACGCAGGCTTACGAAGCGGACACGGTACCTCTAAACCCCAGGAACCTACTCCTTTTGAAACTAAAATTTCCATTGTAGAATACCGTATATTTCCAAATATAAATTGATCCGTGTATAAGCTAAGAGAGCGTTTTTTCTTTAAAAGTTTAATCAAAATTCGAAACCCGTGTATAAGCTGGATAGAAAATGATAATTCCTGTTGTTGAGTACCTCGCCACTTGTGAAAAGCTGTGATCGCTTCGCAAATGGAACGAAGTGAAGTGATCAGGAAGTGGGTGTTCGCTCTGATATATAACTGTATGAGTGGATCGGTAACATCTCTTAATAAATAATGATCAAAACCTTACAGTCTAAGAGTATTTTACGAATATTTTAATTCCTAGGGGTAGGGCATCAGATTCCAGAGACCGGAGGACCCGGGTTCAATGCTCCATCTCACCAAACATCCCTCCCCCCCCCCAGTGTACACACGGAGTTCGTCTCGTTAAATCAAAGTTCCAAAGTCCTGTACGCGGTCGAAGCAGAAACTACGTGTGCAGGGTGCTGGGGAATGTTTCCCTCCTCTCTAGCCTATGCCTAAATTGTAATGTGTATCTATTCCTACTTCCCTCTAATCCCCCTCGTCTAATCTAGGACCAGACTAGATGTGTGGGGAGAACTGAATAATCAGTCGATATGATTCACTCTAATTATTTTACTGTCACAAAATATCAAGCAAGCACAATAATAATCCAATTAAGATTATTGATCAATCTAAGAGCGCGAAGGTGAGACCAGTTAGCCTGGGGATAATATTTACGGACCCGCAACTGATTTCTACGATAACTTATACTAGCTCAATTTCAACTCTGCCACGCACTACAAGTTATCCTCAACTTCTACATAAATAATGCTTACGATACTTGTACACTTGTTAAGTCGAAGTCCTACTGTTGAGGCATTGAATGCGTATACTTGACGGGATCAATTCCGATCCGCTTGATCCTCACTGGGAAATTTTTAATACACACTTTTATAAACTTAGTTCCGCAATGCAATTCACGATCCTCCACTCACTAACTCTCGAAACTCGCGAATACCGAATTTATATAATAAACTTAATTTGCATAATCACGTTTTCTTACCTTCGGTGAAAGTCGGTTGAGAAAAATATTTCCCTAAAAGAATCCCCAAGAAGTTAGTGGAAGGAACCATATAGATCCGTCACAAATTGTGGTTGGAGATAGGTGGTATCGCCATCTATCGTGCAGTAGTTCAACCTGTTTTAGGCTCTGGAAACTTTCCTTCCTTCTCTTTGGGAAGGACACGACAACAACAATAACAGAGCTATTGATGGGCCAAAACACCTGTAATTTTGAAATACGTTGCTATGAGGACGAAAATGTTGCCAAGGGGATAAAATGTATAAAAAGTTTTCCAATTAAACTATTGTAAAAACACTGGACTCCAATGACGATAGTTTTATTTGTGGATGTTTGTTGGGGGTTTTTTTGTGAGTTTTTTTCTATCATTTGTTATCTTGTACGCTATTTGTGCCAGTTTTACTTTCTGTGTTATTTTTTCTTCTCCTTTTTATGTTTGGTGAGTGAGCGGGAAGAGAAGTACATGTACAATAAATGATCATCGACTTATTTTTCGAGTTCTAGAGAAAAAAATTTGTCGTATAATGATCATGCATCCAAGCATCCCTATGAGTGAATGCCAACTTTACAAATAATTCGGAAACTCGAATTTCTACACTGACTTTGAAAAAAACTATGACTTTTTCTCTTCTTTCAGAAAAAAAAATTTATTCAGAACACCGCAAAAAGTGAAAACATTGAAATCACTTGAGCATCGCAAATGGAAAATGACAAAAGAATCGTTATCCCTAAATTCTCTACTTTCACGAGATTTGCAGATCCGTATGCAAGGCTACCCCTTAGTTTAATTTTTAAAAAGTTCGAAAAATTCTAGGCTTACACATGGAAATATACGATATTTAATATTCATGGAAAAATAGTAATGTCCCAATATTAAATTAAGTCTGGGGGGATTGAGGGGATCAGGTAGTCTTATTGGCTCCATAATAATCTAAAAATCAATAGATAACCTGTTCGGCTTTCATAAATTTAAGGGGAAATGGTACGCTTTACACACAATTTTTTAATTCAATGATTTTCATTATTTTTTTGGTTGCCTCTTATGTGTATGCATGATGAAAAACAGTTTCTGTACTCAAAATTTTTATTCAAAGCTAACCATTTAATTTCTTAAGGGAAAAGCTTGAAACTTATGAAGTGATTTTACAGTGCTACTCCTACAAAAATTAACTGAAAATTATATGAAATTATTGAAAATTATATGAAATTATTGAAAATTAAATGAAATTTGATTTACAAGTACGTCAAACTATGTATATCAAGCTGGTATTGGTTTTGCGATAACGTGTTTGGTATTCTTACAATGATTCTTGTTATGAAGGCTTATTGAAAATTTCTTAAAAAATGTATTCATTCAATTATTAAAAAAAAATAGGTATTGCTTTGATTGAAAAATGCATACCAACGTTTATTCCTTGTACTATTAGCGACAAGTGAAAAAAATTTCCAAGTATTAGGCACTATAGAAAAAAAGCCTTAATATTTTAAATGAAGACGAACTAGTTATTTTATGTTTCTCCGAGATAAGTCAATTAGAAGTTTTGATTTGCAATTGGAATGTGAATAAAAACAAACGTAAAAGTTATCACAACTCTGCATTTTTTAAACTTATAGCTTTCAAATTTTGTGAGTTATAGTATCTAACAAATAATTTAGGCTAAAAAAATTAGATTTGATTTTTGACCGATTTTTGTCAATTGAATCGAACTGTGTCCCTTTAAACAAATCTTATATAGTACATAGATTGAGGGCTTGCATTGAGCCATTCATCACCATAGATTATTTCTTACCTTGAAATGCTACAAGCATTGAAGGATGTTTCAGTTCTGGAGTCGTACTTGTGATCTGATTGAGGTTCTTATTACTTGAGAGGTGTACTGACTAAATGTGCATATTTAAATAAACGACATGATCGTAAATATAATCCTATTTTATTCTGTTATTTTCACGTTTAAAAATTTGCTGTTTAACGTAAAATGCGGCGTATAAAGCACACCTATACTTACAAACTGCATATTTTAATTTTAAGATATATTTGCCGTAATGCGCGCACCCCCTTTTTTTTTAAAGAAGAAACCTAAAATGTTCGTGTGAAATGCTGTTATGTTTCGAAGTCATTTATTCGAGGTAAAATGGTACATTTCAAGAACTACAAGCCCCTTGCCCTTTAAGTTCACAAAGAATGTTATTTCTTTTAAAGAAACCGATTTCGATCTATGTGGAAGACTAATTTTTTTTCTATGCTCATTTTTTTAAAGCTTTCATTTTTATATCCGGCGTATAACGCACACTTGCAAATTTCGGTCTAATTTTTTGTGTTAAAAAACGTGTTATATGCCAGATTTTACGGTAATTTATAAAAATGATGCTGTAATGAAATATGTTTTCACGTGGTAGAATATATGGGTTATTTTGAGTAATAATTATATTTCTTGTAAGGGTAAAAAGTGTAATAAGGCTACTCTTTTTGAAAAAAAAAATTTTTGAAGACAGTAAAAGAAATTTATGTTTTACTTTCAGATTATACTAAACAGTTGATTCTGAAAGTAAAAAGTCATCTTAATCAGCCATTATTTTACAATTTTAAAAAAATTGAGATTTGTTAAATTTTAAAATTCTTATAAAATGCTCAGTTTTTAAATTTTTTTATTCATTTTAAGTTATCTATATTTTTATATTATTGGGAGCAAAAGTTAGTACGGATTTGAACATCTGTTGTTGATTTTTGTTAATTATTTTTAGAGATAAACCTGGAAAAAAACACGAAAATTCTTAAGATATTAATTTAAGCACAGAAAAATAACTACAGCTCTTAGACCTTAATGCGTTCCAACTTTTATAGGATATATATTTGGAAGTGTATACAAAAAATTTCGACCTAAACGGAAAAAAAAAACTCTTAAAAGATCTAATTTTTTTTCAGTTTTAAATCGGAGCACTTTAGCAAGTTGAGGTTTTTGTTACGTGACTTTAAAACACTATAATGTAGTACTGCAATATAATTACTATAATGTAGTTTGGTACATCATGAAATATCCATTTCTTTCTGCAATATTTGTATTTAGAACATTTGTATTTTGGAGTCTCATTGTAGTATCAGCTGAATGCTAGATTTTTAGATATATCATTTTCAGTCTTATTCCAGGTCTTCCAAACATTGTTTTTATAGCAACCTGAAAACATTTTAGCCGTAGCATTTTCTCAACAAAAAAAATTAATGAAAACAAAGTAAACATCTTCTAAGTTCTATAAACTGTGTAAAATTAAATATTGGTCTTAAAATCAATCTTAAATAAGTAACTAGCCGCCCATCCGGTATAGTGGTCAGTGAAGCTGACTGCGGTGCCGCAGGGACTGGGTTCGAATCCCGGAGAAGGCATGGATGTTTGTGTTGTAATCCTTTCTTCTGTCTGTGTTGTTTACCCCCGTGTTATACGTTCGGTGGTGCACGGGGTTTATAAATGTTAAGAAAAAAAAGAAAAAAAATAAGTAACTATGAGAAAACTAAAAAAATAAGTAAACAGAAATGATTTCAGTAATGAAAATTGCAGTTAATGTTTCACACTGAAAAATTGGATTGTGTTCAAAATTATTTTTGATTAATTCAATTTAGAAATGGAAAAATGCTTTAAGGGTAACAGGACATACTTTAACTAGTAAAATGCCAAAATTAAGAATCTTTGTTTATGGGACATATACCCTCAACTGAACAACTGTGGGGGCAGATGGTCAACACCTGCCGCTACGCATTTGCTGCGTTTTATTTCGTCAGTGTTGCCAGATCAGCCGTTCTGACTTCATTCACCGAACTTTATTGTCAGAGGTGCTATATTTAATATTTATGGTAAACCACATTATATAATTTATACATTAAATATAACAAATCTACATATTTAACATGATAGATTTTCAGATAGATTTCTCATTTTGGTACTTATAGGTAATCTCACATCGATCATTTCCATCAAACTGTGGGACATTTGAACCAAATGCGCTGTAATTATTTCAACATCTTGAGGGATTGATGACTGCCGAAATGATTGACTTCTTAATTTCAAAGGCCTCAGTCAGCTCACCAATGTTCATGGCTGAAGAAATCATATGTAAGTACCCTCTTTACTATTGATAATTTTAAAGGAACCAGGACATGCTCGGAAGTGTAAAATGCCAAAATTAAGACCTTTTGTTTATGAGACATATATTTTTAAAAATTTCCCATAGAGCTTAGATACACTCATGTCCATAAATTAAGGATAATTCAAAATCACACAGAAATTGAACTCTAAAATAAAAATTTCACCTGTAGAATTATCACACACATCTTGAAGAGGAATATGCAAATTACAGGAAACCACCAGATGGCGCGGATAGTACGTCACAATGACGAGAGTGTAAGAGAAGGGTATATAAGGAATGGTGGCAAAGAAGTAAAATTGTTCGCAAGCGCTTTAAAAGCCTTTCAGTGCAATAACCGCATGGTCATGGCACAAAGGAAGCATTTTCACGATTTTTTTCGTGGTAGAATTATCGGACGACTGGAACGTGGATGTACCCAGCTGGAAGTATCCGAGGAACTTGGAATCGCCCAGAGTGTCATCCCCAGGCTTTGGCAACGATTCCAAGATGATGGTAATGTAAGTATATGTTACAGCACAGGTCGCCCTCGAGTTACAACGCCGAATGAGGACCGGTATTTGGCAGTTACTGCCAAAAGAAACAGACGGAGCACAGTATCAGACCTATATCGTCAGCTCTCTTCAGCTACCGGTATGACAGTTTCAAGGCAGACCGTGTACAGACGCTTAGGGCACATTGGTCTATATGCTCGTAGGCCTGTCAGATGTGTTCCCCTTACCGCAACTCACTGTCACCTGCGATTAACCTGGAGTAGAGATCATGCATTGTGGACACCGCAACAGTGGTCTTGTGTGATGTTTTCCGACGAGTCCAGGTTTAGTTTGCAGTCTGATTCTCGCCGAACTTTCATATGGAGATCGCCAGGTACCCGTTACCACCAAGAGAACACCATTGAACGACACCGTTACGGTGGTGCAGGATGGCTCGTTTGGGGAGGAATTATTCTTGGTTCCAGAACTGACCTGCATATTCAGAGTGTAACGATGATAGGCCACATCTATCGGGATATCATTCTGGAACAACATGTACGTTTGTTTCGGGGCGCCATGGGTGCTGAATTTCTGTTTATGGATGACAACGCCCGTCCTAACCGTGCAAACATTGTAGACGAATGCCTTCAATCGGAGGATATCACCCGTATGGATTGGCCAGCATACTCACCGGACTTGAATCCAATAGAGCATGTGTGGGATATGCTTGGCTGACGAATTGCAACTCCCTCCCACCTGTCTACCGGAACTTTGGAGGGCATTGCTTGATGAGTGGTGTAATATTCCCCAAGATCAGATTGATAATTTGATACTCAGCATGCGTAGGCATTGTAAGGCCTGTGTTGCATCGTCCGGGAGACATACTCCGTATTAACCATCATACTAACCAGGTTATACTGTTTTTTGTAGATAGGTTCTTTTTTAAAATTTGCTCCAAGGAGTAAAAATCGCAATTTTTATTAATTATGTCAAACGTATAGCATCTCTTTTGCTCTTTACCTTTTGTTTTATAAATAGACTTTACAAATAAGTCAAATTTGTTTTGCTTCTGTCTCTTTCTTTGCCTGAACTTCATTATCCTTAATTTATGGACATAAGTGTATTTTACTTTCTTAATAAAGGTAATTTAATTATTCTGTAGAGCTACAAAAATAACTTTTTAGTTCAAAAGTTTTTTTCCCCTCCTTAATTTAAGTAATACATAATTTTTGAGAACTCATAATACATACTTATGTTTAGGTGCCATTTTTTAAAAAAGTATCCTTTTTTTAGGCAAAATATTTTTTACGCATATATAAAACAATACACAAAAAACAGTGAACCTATTTTTTAGTGAAAATTTAGTATAGTTTCTTTAAAAAAATTATGAAACTTTAAAATTTGGGAAATTTCTATTTTTCTGCTTTTTTTATGCATAAAACCATTTTTAAAAAGTTAGGCATTATTTTAATAGAAAAAAATTAGGTTCACTATATGCATAGGCATCTTGTATAGAAGTATAAAAAATCTGGAATCTTATAGAGAAATAGTTTTTTTAAAAAATGTACCTAAATGCAAAAAAAATATGCTTTTGAGAGAAAAAGTGAAAAAAATAAGGGTCAAAAGGGGCGTGGTCATTTGTTTACATTTTTATTTTTCATATTTTAGGGCTATTTTATCAACAAACATATAAGTATAAAACATTTTTAGGTTCAGAAAAATATGCACTATTTTTTAGAACTAAAATTGAAAAATCGATTTTTTGAAAGTATATGATGAAGAAAGTAATAAGTAATAGTTGTTTATAATTAATAGTTGTAATAGTTGTTTAATAGTTGTTTGGTTCTAGCATAAATTTTTGGCTTAGATTTTGAACTCCAAAGCCTCGCTTGGACCTTCTAATATTTGTTACTTTTATTTCCAAAGAAATAATTTTCCTCTCTCTCTCTCTCTCTCTCTCTCTCTCTCTCTCTTTTCCGTTCCTTTGTAACTTAGGGCAATTTTAACTCGTAATCTGAATCAAAATTTTAATAAAAACTCAACAACTGAAACATCAGCTGATTTCATGGTATGATATTTGAAATTATGACGCGAGAGCACATTATGCGTGTGACTGTTCATTCCGAAGCCTTTACATTAGAGAGTTACTCATTAATGTATTTGACTACTCTAAAGTTGTGAATTTTACCAAAAATTAACATTTTTTTACGACTTTATTTTATAGGCCATCTTCTGAGAATTATAAAATTACCAAGTTTCTTATTTTCCGTTCGCTAGAACAAAAACTACAAGTGTTTTAGTAAAAGCAGATGCCATTACTTAAAACCAAAATCAAACTTACCGAAAATCCATTTTATTGGAAATGTGCTTTTTTAAAAAAAAATGCTCAAACGGGGCCAGCGATTGCTAAAGTAGTTTTGAAAATAATTAACTATGAAATTTTTTGTGTATGATCTGCATAATAGTAGAAGTTATGTAACCTTCAGATTTATCAATCACTGTTTTATTACAAAATTTACAGTTCCTTATGTGAATGTTATCACTGTTTTTTTAAGCAATATCATATAATAACTGAGATAAAGTGCTCTAGTTTTTATAAAAAAGTAAATATCTCTCTCTTATCCTGAAGGTCATTTCAAAAATGAATAATATAGCAACACATTAGATGGAAAAAATTGAAAATTTGTTCATAAACTTTGGATACAGAATGGACCGCATTTATGTTATTTTTGTAAATTTTTACCCATTTTTCCCATTTTAGTTGTATTACTTTTTTTTCAATTTTTAATTTTAGCATATTTTTCTTAAAATGTACTAAACAAATATAAAACCCCAAAAAAACCCAATATCCCTATTTTTTAAAAAAATTGTCACAAGGGGTTGATTACCTTGAATAAGTCACACACTGAAAAAGGACTGTGTGTTTGGCAACACTCTCTTACCTGCAATGACTGACATCTCGTTTCACGCATGCTATAAAACTGCATGCTTGTTTCGGTTTTGTTGTAATAGAAAAGATGATTTCGAATTCCCTGTTCTAATTTAGGTTTAGTTAAATGTATTTTAGATTTTGTTAATTTTATCTTCAATGTATTCACATGATTACCACGTTATGTGGAATTAAAATATTAAAGGGGGAAATATAAGTTACCCTACTTTGTTCGAGAGATATTTTCTGAACTACGAGAAATCTCTTTTGCTTTCCTAAATACTTACAATGTTCTGTAAATGAGGAGACAGAAAAATATAAGATTACCATTTTTTTCTCCAACCTATTACAAGAATTTATAGAGCTTTTTTTGATTTAGCGTGAAATTTGATTGATTTTTTGTGACAAGAACTGTTTGAAACTGATAAGTTGTCGTAATAATCAGCAATCGTAAATTGTGTTAAACTAAATCAGCCATATAAAAAAGAAAGACGATTTCTTCTTAAATCCTTTAATTTCAAAACGGTGTAAAAATGACTGTACAATTGCGAGATATGTGGTTCTGTTAAAATATCTTTCTTTAAAGCTCAATACAGTTTTCTGTTACACAACAAAGATATGGAGAAGAAAAAAAATAAAAGAAAAGAAATTCTAGAAATTGTATCATTTTTGGAAATGGGTTTGATAAAATGTTTGCTGAATTTCTTAAAAGAAGTGCTAATACTTGAAAGAAACTGACGAGAGAGAGATATCGTTCTTAACAACTTTTACAAAAATATGCGGTATGAAAAAAATACGTACACATTTCCGAAACGAATTTAAAAAGATATTACAGAGTATCCATTTTACTCTACCAAATATGACCGAATGATTTCTCCCAAACATCTTTCTTGAAATGAATTTTGCTGACTGCAAAGTAAAAAGTGTGTGTATATACGAGTATATATTCAACTAAGTGTGAAAAAAATGACATTTTCCCTCGACATCAGGTGCACTTCAAAAAGTTGATTTCCGCTTGAATGTTTATCTTCACTTTTTCGAAAATATGTTTCGATGTAATCGTTTACTAGAAGTTATAAAGTTTATACGTGAACTGTGTTTAGTTGAGTCACTTCAGTGCATGACATTTATTATTAAATTGGCAGAACAGTTTTAGTTAAATAAAACGAGTATATTAAGATATTTATAATTATATAAAAACAATAGAATTGAAACACATTAAGAACAATACAAATGTGAAAATAATTAACTTTTCAGTACATGTAATTTTTAGTTAAATGCATGTAAAAGATTTATCAAAAATTAAAATATGTGATGGGAACGTAGAATTTCTTTTAAGTTACTTTGATGAATTGGTTAGAGATATATTAATTCATGTTTGAATCATATATACGTATAATATGAATGTACAACATAATTTGATCCATATTTCAAGTTTTTAGTTGACAGACCCTTATAAAGAAATATTGTGTTACTGATACTGCAGCCTATACAAAGGCTACATTTTTTTCAAATAAATTCAATATGATAGTCTCCTTAGAAGTTTCTTTTAAATAAACGTAATATAAATTTATTTAGAATATTTTTGTAGTAGTAAAAGTATCTTAAATTCGTGGATTTACTCAAAAATTGACAAAAATGTTTGTGGTTTAATTTTGTAGATAATTTATTACAGATTTGTGAAAATACAGATTTTCTTATTGTCATCTTACTTGTACAAAAGTTTCAGCTATTTTAGTAATACACACACGTACAAACATACAAATATGACACAAATAGTCAATACAGAAACAGGAATCCGTAATCACAATTTCGCATGAGACAAATGAAATGCATAGTCGTTGTCAAATGTTTGATTCCAGTGTTGTTTCCCAGCATCGTCTTCATATAAGCTAGGAAGTAGTTGCTGGAAGTTTCTGAAATGTTTGCTCTAATTAATAAAATTGAGAAAAAAACACAGAATAATGCTAGTTCTAATGATGATGTCTTAGTTTAGAATCCGCGATCTATGGATTCGTGAGGACGTAACATACCATTAGACAAAAGTGATCGCTCTTGTCCGGAGCTACTGGCTTATTTTAGATACCACCACAGTACTCCCCCACCAGTGAGTCAGTGGATAGACGATCGAACGAGCCATTTGTTTTTATGGCAAGCATGTGAGATGTTATTGTTGCGTCAAGTGAGTCTGATGAATTTTGCTCTTTTTGCGGGTAGAAGGTGCCACGACACATCAGAAGGTGTTGCGTATTTACTTTCCGCCAAGGTCACCAATGTCGGAGATTAGATCCCGCGACCTATGGATTCGTAAGCACGTAATATGCCACTAAACAAAGGTGATCACTCCTGTCCGGAGACTGTTTCTAGCTTATTTTAGATACCGCTACAATACTAACACAAAATTTTCATAAAGTTAGCAAAACTTTATGAAAATAGAATAATTAAATCCTTAAGATAACAAGGCAGAAAACAGGAGAAGGATAAATTGTTTGTTTTATTCTTTTAATCCTAAATTATGTTATTTTTTTCAAATAAGGGAATTTAAAACATAATTATATACTGATAACAATTCTCAATGCTGATGACTTGAACATAGAAATTGGACCAAGATCAGTCATATTTCAGCAACTAGTTAAGCTCTTTGCTTAAAAAATCCTCCATATCTTATTTTCGAATGGTTATACTTAATATTTTTATTTACGCTATGTTTAACATTGAACATTTATAATTAGCTTCAAAGCATGACTCAACTATGACGTGTATTCTAAAATATTTTCCGATTTATACATATTCAAATACTCCGCTTCAATTATTAAGCACTGCAGAAATCTAGCATCTTGTATTCATAAAGATATCATGTGTATTCATTATTAAATGTTGAACATGTATTTTACTTCTAAATAAAAAAACGACACCGTTAAGTCCCGAAGTGACTAATTTGGGCCCATATTTCTGCTTTGTTTCGTTCCCGCAATCGCGTTTTTGGATGGAGAAATATAGCGCAGATTTTGGGTTAAAACGAGTTTTTTAACTGCTCAGGGAATTTGTTTCATTTTATAAAATAAATATCTTAATTAAACTTCACGATTTATGTATTATTAATTATTTCAAAAGCGTTTTCATTGAAATTGTAAATATATCACTAGTCAAATCCTTTATTGTTATTAGTCACTTCCGCGCTACAAATAAAACTTTGTTTATTGTCTCTATTCATACTCTCGACTATTTAAGAGAAAGAAAATCATTTGTAACAATAATTATATTTCAATCTGTTGGTTTACGATCTAGTAAAAAGATTTATTCTGGGGGGGGGGGCGGAGAGTAGTTCTCCTTACCGTGGAATATTGTAATAAAAACAAACGTGTCATAGTTTTTCAAAGGATAGATATTATAAAATGCGTAAATCAGTGTTTCTCAAACTGTGGGGCGCACCCCTCTTAGGGGGTATGAAATCTTTACGAGGAGCGCGAGCATATTGAAAAGTAGAAAACAAATGATTATTTAAAAAATCTTAATTTACTGAAAGTAAACAAAATACATTCTAACGTAATAAAAAATATAATACACTTTTACAATGATATATTACACTTATAAATGAATCAGTGCTACACACAATGTATTTTATAATTAATTTAACAATACCAAGTTAAGAACAAGTTTAATGAATACCAGTGCTTCCAGGGGATTGTCATATATAAAATTATATACAAAATATTAACACTTATCATGTTAATTTGTACGGTTTATAATTAATCCCCTAACTGCCAACTAAAAGTTACGCGATTCGCTTCTCAATGCCAACCGTTTTCCACGTAGGCGCGCGTATATGATGTATTGGAGGGGGGGGGGATGAAGAAGCAAATAATCAGAAATAAGTCAATCCTTCGAAACATAGTCAAGGTCCTTTTATTGGATTCTAGAGCCTTCAGAATAATTTTATGGATAGCATTGCACAGAAGAAATCGTACTTCGGAAAGACGTGTTTCTACGTCCGGGGATAGTAACGTTTTGACTGAGCGAGACGTTTATATACGCAGGTGGCACTTAAGAGGTTAAAGTCGTTTCCTAGTTCTAGCGTCAAAGCATAGTATTATTGAATTCAATACATTGTTATTGTATAAGAGAGGGGGTGCGATGAAAGTTATGATTGAATATTGGGCCGCGAATACTGAAACTTTGAGAAGCACTGGCGTAAATGTTATATTTTTCAAAATTTTATGCATATATATATATATATTGTTTAACAATTGCTACCGGAAAGTCACATTTTTCACAATAATTAATAATCAACATTGATTGAAGAAAGGAAACTTCGTACAGCTTTGGTTGCGATATGCATTCTTTATTACGTGAAATGGCCCAGATTTCATCACATGGGGAAAAAATGGAGCATTTCTAATCAGAGCCACGAAATTGATCTTTTAACAGAATGAAACAGTTATAAATACTTCAGTAAGGAGTATAATCTCCTCGTACACGAATACACATTTTGCACTTGTTATAAATTGTACTAAATTATTGGGGCATTCTTTGGGGTGTGGGGAGATGATAATGTCCCACCCCTTTCTTAAAATAATTGTCAGTTCTCGTATGGTTCGGGAAGGACAGATTCCTGGAAGTACACGTATACCTAAAGCTTCTTAATTTTGCTGTATAGGATTTGGATCTGGGAAATAAGCACATGCCATGTTATAGCTCAATATTTTCACTTTATAGTGTTCCTAATACGAGGTAGGATTTAAAAGTTCCCGCAATGACTCTAAAATATATTGCCAGTTTCTTTACTGAAGCACATCCTCCATTGAAATAAGACATTTGAGCAACAACACACTTATTTCACCGCTTGTAAAGGTCATCGAAATATTTCTAGAATCTATTTTTAGTCTTATTCTTTAATTCATCCTACGATGCACTTTTAATTTCATCTTCAGATTGGAATCGACAACCCTCAAAGTGACGTGCCAGTTTTGGAAATATTTTGAACTAGCAGGAGGTTAATTCAGGGCAGTAAGGAAGATGCGGTAAAACAGTTGTTTTCGTTTTCACACCGTCGTTGTTTGAAGCCTGTTCTTGCGTACCGTCACAGAAACCTTTTCAATTTTTTCAGCGGTGCGGGAAGTTTGCGGATGTCCAGAGCGTTCCGCATCTTCAAAATTCGTTCCTGTCTTCCCTCAAACGTCTATGCCACGCAAAAGCTTGAGTTTGTGATAATGTATCACTACTGTAGATGTGCTTCAACGTTTCGTCAGTCTTCGTAGTACTCTACAGAATTTGATATCCATTCTCTGTTCTACAAACGTCATTTCTTTCAGCCGTCGGTTACTAAATGCATCCGCTTACAAAATACGGTGTCGTGGTGGGCTACCAGCCCCTTTAATTTGGAAAAGTCACTTTTAGAAATGGGGAAGAACAGCAGTAACACAGAAACGTTGTCGTAGTCATTCTACTGCAAAAATGTTTCACGTTAAAGGCTCAGTCCGAGAACTTTTGAATCCTACCTCATACTTCAATGATCCTGTAGGAGCAGGAAGTTTCGTCTGTAAATAAAAAGTTTGGACCTACTGCACTCTTAAGAAGATGCAATACCGCATTGCCCACACCATCACGCCTTCCCCAAATCGATAACATTCTTGAACATCCTGTAATGTATATACGTATTTTCCTCTCTCTCTACACTAATCCACACTTGTCACAAAGAAACGAGATTCGTTAAACATCACTCTGAACCACGCTGTTACTGATCTTAACCAATACGTTCCTTTCATCATCGTAATCTATCTCGAAGATAGCGCGAAGTGTATTTTGAACAAGCTTCCATGTTTATAAACCAAATAACCAAGAAAAAGTTCTGGCTGATACATTTGTACCGGTAGAGGTTGTAAAGTCAGCAGTTATCTGATTAGAAGAGATATGGAGTTATTTGTGCTTTTCTTTCTGTTGCCACTAGGGATGCATATCGATCCTCTGGAGGTGTGGAGTTTTTTCCATGGACCACCGGAATACTTTTGCGTAACATTTCTACATTCAGTGGTTTTTTCAATAGCGTTATTCTGACCCCAGTAGTGATATTTTGATTTACTTCAATCTGGCCAATTGTTTGTAGATGATCGCAAGCACTTCAGATATTTGGTACATAATTATATTGTCACATTACACTAAATTTCACAGAAATAATATAAACAATTTACTGCACTATTTTTGTCAAATACTTCATTGTAGGAACTTTCCAATGAATAAAGAGCTTTCGTGAACTGCTTTTAATACAGATGTCTTGTTCTTTTACGCCCTTTGCATTTCATTTGACTGAGATTGTTCTGTTGATGGAAACGCTATTTTGAAGGGGGGGGGGAGTTGTGTTCCTCAGCAATTGTCACGCAACTTATAATATTCGCATTCCTATTTCGAATATATTCCTTGTTTTACAAAGGCTCTACACACACTTTAGTACTAAAACGTCCGTGATTTCGATTATTCTTAAGCGCCCACCGGATCTTTTTATGTCACCACCGGTGTCACATTGACACCACGATATATAATATATAAAGTAATTTTTTTAATAAATAATTGAAGGACTATACGGCTTATATTGTGGTTTAGTTTTAACACTTTTAATATTATTTCATATAATTATCATATATTATGACCCTTTATATCATAAAAAACTGACGTTGACATTATGTTTTGCAAAGCTTGTCGGACCACTGCTTTGTTGCAAAACGTCTTGAGTCGTGGATCTTTCAGGAACATTACTATTATGCGATATCCATTATGTGCCATCCCTAGCGATATATATATAAAATATATATATATATATAAAGATTTTAATGGAATATTATCAATTACATATGCGCTTTCTTCAGATTCTTCGCAGTCACTTTCATTCAACCTTATGTCTTCATCGGAATCTAAATTAGAGCCAATTCATTCTTAGAAAGCTCTCGCAACAAATTAGCAATTTCATCAGGGTTAGTTCTTTTCTAAGGGCCGTCGTTTCATGGAATCTGCGCTTTACCAAGTTTGGAAATCGAATGAAACTTTTTTTATGAGCAGATAAGCAAATACTATGAAACGAAGCACTTAGGCACAACAAATTTAGTATGATTGATTCATTTCTACTGTGAAGGTAAAAAAAAATGGTGTGATAGAACTTTGGGAAGATTGTTTTACTAATAGTATCTACTTAATGGACTATATTTTGTTGATCGACAGTTTTTTATAATGATAAATTGCCTTGGTATCGAAATGACACCAGCGAACGTTCTAGGTATATTTAGTTGAAAAATCACTTTTAATTAACCTAGAGCCACAAAACGTTTTCTGTGTAATCACCAGGGGAAATAATTAGAAGTCACGAAAAATTTTGAAATTCCCTGCAAAAATGCGAAAAGAAGAACAAAGTAAACAGGCTCCGATGTCAAATTGACACTGACGGACGTTCTAGTGTTAAAAGCAAGGAACATAATCGTAAAAATGGACTGAACAGATATAAAGCATAATAAGCATAATGCATATTATTTGCTTATGAGTTTTATATTGATTTGACTCTTTGCCTTTCAATGTATTTTTCTATTCTGAGGTTTCTTAAAAACTTGTCGCAAATTAGTTTTTCACTATTTCAGTGCATTTTCCAGATAAAGTTTACAGCCCTACAGATGCATTATGAGAAATAAATGCGGTAAAAGTGTTTTTCTACGGCACAGCTTCTATTGTGAAGAAACTTGCCGTCGTAAAAGTGAAGAGAATAGAAGCGGGCAAACGTTTACATTATGTATGCCTTCAGCTGTAATAGACTGCCATAAAAATCAAATTATATCTGTCTTTTATTGAGTTGTTAAATTCGGGAGAAAGAAAAAGAGGCAAGGCAGGTTTTTATTGCTTCGAAAATGAGGGAGCAAAAATCATCCGCGAATGTCAAGGTTCACGCAGTCTATTCACATGTTAAGAGAACCATTTTTACAAAAATTAGTTTTAAGAAGATAAGAAAAGAAGGAATTCCCACTTTTAAATTGGAAGCGAAAATGAATTACAAATAAAAAAAAATCAAATATTCTTTTGAGTTAAAATTCGAAAACATGTTAAGAAACTTAGTGAAATTGGCCAATATTCTTATCTATTGTTGTTCGAAACAAATTTACATTTGGATTTCCTGCATTTCCTTTAATAAATGAAAACTTTTAGAATTTATAAAAGAGAATTTCTGTGGAACTCAATGGAAGCATTTAATTGCTATATTTTTGAAAAGGAATAATTTTAGTGTTCCGAAAGATCATAACTGTTATCTATCTTTTTTATGGTAATAAAAAGGCTCTCTAGAGTATTTTCAAAAACTTTTATCTTTACGCAAGGTACATAATCACACACATAACATTAAAAGTGAACATAGAACTCATTCTTGAACTCATATGTTTTGAGATTAATGATTTAAATGTGCAAATGACATTATTACAGTAAATAACTTACTAAAAGTTTTGATTTACTAATGAGGTTTATTGTTTTTTAATAAGCTTTAAATGTCTGATACGATACAAAGCACTTTATTAATGTATTTCATTAAATTTTAAATAAAAAGCATAACATAAATGATTTATGTTTATTTATTTATGTAAGTCATTTTTTTAAAGAAAAATTTCGATTAATGTTAACAGTTTGTTAATGTTTTCAGCATAAACTTATATTTCAATACTATATAATTGTAAACAAAATACTTCATTAATTACTAAAGTATACACCTGCTTTACATAATTTAAAAATTCCCTGTAATGTCATTTTAAGATAAAAGTAAAAATTAATTGTTTATATGGATACTTTTTCTTTACCGAAAGAATTCTCTGAATAAAATGTATTGTATAATATATATATATATATATAAATGTAATAATCCCAGTAATATAATCCTTTAAAATAACTTTTAACAATCTATGGTCCATCCCTTCAGGACCCACATTTTAGTAATAAATAAGCCAGCCGCCTAACGAGAGTATTTTAAACTACATCTAGCTACCCACTCAGATCATGTGATTTGAGCCGCCTATAAAAACTGAAATTCCTGGAGACCGCTCGCTCCCTTTTTCGCTTCTGTATTTGTCTGCTTCAACATGTAGCCGGCTGCAGCTTGGTTGGTGATTGTTATGTGTGAGTATGTTTCTTTGTGATTCCGTTTATCTGTGTGTCTTCATGTTCAGTGTATAAAAAACAAGAATAACTAATATTAAGACTGCCTCCTCAATAATAATGATCATGCAACATAAATCGTAAAAAATAGTAATCATAAAAAGAAATACATTTTAATGGCCACGTCTATTACACACACACACACACATATATATATATATATATATATATATATATATAATGCTGTTCCTTAAACCTCTAAATTCGTTTGCTTAATGTACTTCGTGCTGTTTCACATAGTGTGTTCTTTCTTCGACCCACAAACTGAACTTACTTGTATCCTGTTATTTATATGCACATCAACAATATAAAAATTTAATGAAATGTTCCAAATTTAAATACCAATAAAATAAATTTACAATAAGAATTTGAATCACCTAAAAAACTCATTAAATGTAATTTTTGATGTGTAACATCTTTCCTCTCGGTTGCTGGAGATTTGTAGGAGTGATTTCGTGAAAAGGGACGGAAATGTCAGGAAGTTGGGGAAGCGCGCGTTACTTAATTTGTCCAATCAGCGCACTTAGTGATGTCTCTTCACTACCCTCGCGGGGAAGTTCTGTTTTTTCTCCTTCCTCCAGGATGGGCTCCGCCGCCCCCTCCCCCTTGCGTTTTGTTTTCTCACTTTAGAATCAGAGAAGAAGCTAAGTCCTTTAGCTGGATCTTGTAAAGATATATCCACGTGGGGTCCAACTCTAGTAGCCATCAAGCCGCCAGCCTTTTTATATTGTTAAATTTAGCATTTCAAAAGATTCTAATTCAAAAACTCGGTTTCGTTTGCGCTTGATTCTAAATTCACTTCGCACATACCAGAAAGTCTTATTAGACTTGACCAAGGATAAACTTGCGATTCTTACGCTCAATTGTCAATGTCTGACGGCTCACCAAACAGATTTCGACGTTATTTCACAAAATTGTTGAAAATATTAAAGATTTCCTGCATCTTTTACTTTTACCATATACCGAAGGTGGTTCTGCTCTTTTAAAAAAAACTATCACTCGCTTCCCAAGATTTTGAGTGATGATTTTAAAGTTAACTTCACTTTGCTAGAAGCCGAGCCACTCATAGCTTTTTTGAATGATGAACTTGTGGTGACCTGTAGCCACCCCTTACATTAATACCTTCCTGTCTATCTGAAAACCTGGCTAGATGTATAGGCGGACTTAAATGATCTAAAGTCACTATATATTCCAATTCAAACTGATTTATTGATTCTTATCAGATATTATGAACAGACACAACACAATTCTAATTAAGATATATAAACGAGAAAAGAGTGCAGAGGTGAGATATAAATACAAGTGAGGAAAATATTACAGAATTTCAACTGAATCTAAGATAGCTTAAACGCGCATATTTACAACTACGCCTCACACTAATAATCAGAATTTACTTAATCGAAATCACAGTACCTGTTATTTTAATGCTTCCGTTCCTTCACGGCGTATTTCATGCACTTTCTAAACTGGATCAATTGACTTTGACACCTTGCTCCGTAATAGAGAATTCCAATACTTTTAATCTGCTTCTCTTTGCGCACATCAGAACGTATCAAGCTTGCTTAACATGTCAACAAATACGTGTCGACCACTCGCTCTTTTCACTTTACTTTAATTCACCTAACTTGACTTCTCACTTCTTCTTACTTAGCTCTCTTCAACACGAGAAAACCGAATTTATATAATATTCCTTATTTACATAAATCACGTTTGGTTTCTCGATGAAGGTTGGTTGAAATAAATATCTTGATTAAAAGGGGAAAAGAAGGAATTAGTGAAGTCCGTATAGATCCGTCACAAACTCAAGGTCAAAATGAACCCAAATCGAAATGTTTCGACAATTAACAGTGGTACTGTTATTCTCGCTTTTTTTCAACGGTTTTTAAATACTTTTAAATCACAAGTATATGTGTCATATTTTAGTTGTCATAAGTTATCATTACCGCTCTTCCCCAAATTGAACAAGAATAATTATTTTTGATAAAAAAAAAATTGCATTACTCCTTGTGTTAATTAAATAAAATTTTCATTCAAGATATAATTATTCCATAGAAAATTATTTCCAATCATTCTCCATTCATTTTTTTCAGGATTTAAGTTGCTATTGCGAATTTACCACTTTAGCATGTCAGATACTACATATCGTATGCGACTACTGTAAGGCTCGTTTCTTTTTTTTTTTTCTTTTTGTTAAAGAAAATCAGTTTATAATTTTTCAATTCCTACTATTAGTTCACACTCTCCCTATATACATATTTATTTATCTTGATCAAATTTTCAATCGTTAATAAAATACCTTATACTTGTATTGGATGACTCTTGATGTTAATACAGTTTTTTTCAAATATTAATTCATTAATTAAATTTTATTAATTAATTTTAGTTTAAGAGATATACCTCAGTCGATATATAGGCAGCACCATTGGATAAAAACAGTTTTTGTTAAATTTATGATGAAGGTTTAACTTCACCTGAATAATTGTATGCTAATTAGACGTCAGCATTCCTTTTACACTGGTTTTAACATAATTTCTTACCTATTATATTCAACTTTTTTTAAAAATTGTAATTACAAGTTTAATGTGGTTAAAAAGGTTTTAATGTTATTTTAAAAGGTGTTTTTCTATTTAATATTGTGATTCTGTCATATGTATATACATCTTTATATTAATTGTAATTATTTAATAAATAACTAAAATTAATTTTTTCTTTGTTGACTTAAGTAGGAATTGACTTTAATTTTTTTTATATTACTTGTCGTAAGCTTATTAACAGGAAATATTATCTAAGAAAATGTGCCTAATAAAACATTTACAATGATGATAATTATTAATTAAATATTTTTTCCACGTTTTATGAATCTTTATGCATTTGATCGGGAAAACTCTGATTTAAAAAAAGCAACTTCCAATTCTTTCGTCGTTTCAGTACGAAATGCATTTTTCATCGAAGATGGATTGATAAAAAGCATATTATTTCTCCCCGAGTTTCATAAATCCTCTCTGATCGATGAGTTGTTTTTCAAAACGTGGTGTTTACGTTATGTTTGCGACACGAAAATATTTTCGATTTTTGAAGAACTTTCGAAATATATTTGAACGTTACATCATCATTTTTATTTGCTTTATTTTTCCAAGATAGAAATGTTAAGCGTTCCGGGAAATCTTATATTAAGGAAGAGCTTTGCGTACCATTGGTCAGAATAAAATATTGATAATGCTTGTTAAAAAATATGCTACATTCTTTATTTTTTTGTATATGACGTGCTACTTATATTAATTTTATGATAAATGGTGAAAGTAAAACGAGAAATATATAAAAGCGTTTTAAGGTTTAGAAAAAAACTTTAACCCTATTTTTTCATTATAAAAAAAGAAACAGTTATTGTAAGTAAAGGAAGATTCTATTAAAACTTTTTCCGTAGTTAAATCATTCACACAAATATATATTAGTATCCCATACAATTTTCAAATACAAAAATCAATTCAATAAGGAATAACGATTTATTGAAAGATAATAGTTTACTATTTTCTTACTATTGTGGGTAAATGTGTAGAGAGAATAACCATTTTGTGTTCTTAACTCTTGTATCGATAAGTTATAGAATAAAAGTAGTGCTTTAAAAACTGCCGAGTAGTTAAATGATATATTGAAGTGAATGTTGAGATTGTATAAAACTATTTGAGAAAATAACTATTAATTATGTGCAAACTTTAATTAAATTAAAATAAAAAGTCTGAGAAGATTCTAAAAAGTAATCAAGGATGGAGAAGACAGTGGGCTGTTTTACCTAACCAATTCTGGATACCGCAATAAAATAAGAGAAACATAAAGCGAAAAATGTACTTGAGGAAGAGGAGTAAATGTATAGATAAGAGGGACTGTGTGTGTGTGTGTGTGTATGTGTGTGTGTGTGTGTGTGGGTGTGTGTGTGTGTGTGTGTGTGTGTGTGTGTGTGTGTGTGTGTGTGTGTGTGTGTGTGTGTGTGTGTGTGTGTGTGTGTGTGTGTGTGTGTGTTCTGATTGGTTGACAGAGACAGCCATTATGTTTAATCTTGATATATAAAAGAAAATGTTGACCAGTCACAGAAAAAAAAGAAGTAATGACTACACATACTTATATAATGTATTTAGTTTTTATATGTACTTACGTAGTATGGAGTGTAAATAGGAGAAATACTTTTTATGTATGTATATACATCCTTATTCGGCAGCTCTGCTGTAGTGCAGTCATTCTGAAGACACTGCGCGTGTCCATCTTTCATTTGGGAAGGCATCATGGATATGTGTGCGCGTGTGTGCGTGTGCGTACGTGCGTGTGTGTGTGTAAATAGACACAAACGGGGAAGGGTTTCACGTCAGAGGAATTGTACAAAATGCATTTAATTAAAGTTACGTTAAGTGAATGTTTGCAAAATTACCTCCACTTTCTATTACGACTCCTGCGAGAGCCACCCAAAATCCGAATGTCCCCCCCCCCACATGGGTTTCAAGGTTCAGTTAATGAAAAGACTATAGGTGAGGCTCACCGCTAGCACATCAGGGTGTATTCTACTGGTTCTGCTGCAAGCACATCCGGGCGGATTACGCTGATGCTCTGCCACTATGACATTCGGGTTGATTTTGCTGAGGCTCTCCCGATGGCACGTCTGCTGTTACGTGGTGGTTTCGGTTACTATATATATGTGTGTGCGTGCGTGTGTGCGTTCGAAAGACTTATAGCACGGTATCACTGCATGTACCCTGACACGTGGCACAGCTTTCTTCACTGGGAGGTGAGCAGCGATCCCCAGACCGCGAATTGAAACGACGAGAGACAGCACGAAAGGAGAGATAGAGAGAGAGAGAAGTGAAACGGAGACAAAAAGTAACGACGAATAATTAAAAGATTAACTTTAGCCACTCGGCAACAACGTTCGTTTAATTGTTTAACTTAAAACAGCCTTTGTGTAAATGTGTACTCCCTTTTTCTATGTTACTGATGGAATGAATAGTTTTGTTCATTAGCTTTTATTTATTACTATTTAACAATAATTTAACAATTGGGAGTTCAGTATAGAACCCATTACGCACTAAATAAATATATATATATATACAAAGAAAGAGAAAATATATAGTTATGATCTATATAATGTTGTAAAATTCCACAATTTTAAAACTCTTGGAAAAACTCTCTCTCTTCGTGGAAAGAGAGTTACAAGAAACAGCACTACTCTCAAGAGGTCTATGTTGGAGTTAGCTAATAAATTTGATGATAACTTTAATGCAGGCTTAATTAAATCTTTTATGTTTGTAATGAATAAAACAGAAATTAAAATTATGACAGATATTTTAAGCAGATGTAAGTTTTTGGATTCCCATGGTATGCATATGATTAGAGATCTTAATAATTATCTAGTACAAAAAATGAATATCAAATTAGATGCAGTAGAAAATTACACTACAGAATATTGTACCATGTTATTTATGAATAAATCCTTTAACAAAATTAATTTTTCAGGTATATTTCAAAAATATCAATCCTTTTTTCCTATTAAAAATATTATTATTAAAAAGGCTTTCAAATATAACAAGAAACTTGGTAGATTTATTTTCAATTATAATCAAGTTTCGGAGCTCCTATGTCCGGAGCAGTGTAAATGCTATTTGTATTGTGATTATATCGATGAATATCATCAGCACGTTGTCACTGGAGACCTTGGCATTGTAAAAGATGATTTATTGAGAAATTTTATGGAAAAAGGTACTGGCTTTAGACTTATGATCACAAAAAATAAATCCAACGTTGTAAAACAAATCACAAGAGATTTCGATACTTTCTACCTTAAAATGGCTATTAAATACGGAATGCCGATAGAAGCATTCAATCAATTTAGATCTCTTGTTGCAATAGAAATTGGAAAATTGGATTTCAACGTTGAAAATGAAATTATGTATAAAGACCTTAAAGTATCGATAGATAATATTCAAAAGGATTTCGTGATAACTTATGTTGATAAAGTCTCTGCTAATTATGCCATAATATGTAAATATTTTTATAGTAAATTATTAAGTGATCATATTTTAAAGAATAATGCATTTCAAAAGTCGATTCACAGCAATAGAGAAGAAGATAATCGTCTTTTGGCTTTAAACAAAAGATTAAATATTCATCTCAAAACTATTAAATACCCACGAATTTTTTTAACACCAAAATTCCACAAAATCCAATAAAATTCCGTAGTATTACTAATGGGTATAATACATATATAACGAAGTCTGGGAAGATTTTACAATCCCTTCTTCAAAATACTATTGATGGCTTTCAACACACAGCAATAATTAAAAATAGCTTAGAGATTGTTAGAGTCACGAAGGATATGACAGTTTTTTCCATGCACGGCTTTGACTTCAAGGACCTTTTTAATTCTATTGATATAGATGATATGATTAGAGTTCTACATTTAATTTATGATAAATATGATTTGCATAATTCAATGAAAAAGGAAAAATTTGATATCCTGGTTAACCTTGTTTTGCAAGAAAATTTCATAGCATTTGATCAAAATCTTTTTAAACAGATCAGAGGATTACCTCAGGGTGGTCCTGCCAGTAATAGTTTAGCTAACCTATATTTACATTTTTTTTAAATTGATCATATTTTTGATGAATCTTTCTTACTTTACCGTTATATAGATGATATAATAATTTTTGGTAAAAATAGTGAATTCAAACCAAATATTATCTTCTACCCTGACAATCTCAACCTTCTTAAAACTAATTTTAACTCTAATATGGTTGAATTCCTAGATTTAGACTTGCATCTTATTGACAATAGAGTAGTCTGTAACATTTATGACAAAAGAGATTCTTTTAGTTTCCATGTAATTAAAATTCCTGTATGGAACAGCAATTTGCATCTATCAATTTACAGAAATATTGTTTTGAATTTTTTACTTAGGAATGATAACTTAACTACCAACAAAATAGATAAATTTAATAATATCAAGAAATTCTTCCAATGCTGCTTAGATCATGACTATCCTTTTAACTTCTTAAGAACATATATTCATCACAAATACATTTATCGTCTTGCTATTTCTGATTTCAAAACCACCATACAACAATAGGATTTCAAAGTCAGCATTTTAGTGGTTTTGCTGTAAATATTCTGTTTTAACACTCTTCACACAGTTTATTTTTTCCACACCCTTCTTAAAAATCTTATAAAATGAAAAATTTCTACATTTTTAGCAGCCACAACCAAATTTCTACATTTTGACAACCAACCAATTTTCTACATTTGTGACAACCAACCAAGTTATAGCCTACCAAATTTGAATGTAATCTTTCTTGGCGTCTTCCTTACAAGCTGGTATAAAGGATGCGTTTAAGTGCAATTTAGATTTTTATCACAACATATAAAAGCTTTCCATCGGTTTCAAGAGTGTTGGATCTCCTGGAATAAGCTCTGTGAGCAGAAGTTTTAAAATCTTTTTGGAAGAATCCTTTTACTGGGTAATTCTTTTGATATTTTTCTGCTTAAACATTTTGGGAGAATTTTTTGCTTAATAGTAGTCGGTTGTTCTTTCATATTTCTATGAGATTTTTTATACTTTGGATTTTTTATACTTTGAATTTTTTATACTTAGAATTTTTATACTTTAAATTTCTATTTATTTTATTTTGGTCTTTCCTACCGAGTTGCAAAGGGGAAAGGTTGGCGCCTTCAAACTAGTTTAACCCCACTTATTCGGTCCTAAGTCCGAAATTGCATTTTGACTCGCTAGGTTCTTATTTGTATTTCATTAGATTTGATCTTAATTTTTTTTCTCCTGTTATGTTCTATATTTTATATAAATTTCTTCCATATATATATATATATATATATATATATCACATATATATATATATATATATATATATATATATTATATATATATATATATATATATATATATATATATATATATATATATAAACAGAGAGTAAAGATTTAACACAAAGTGGAACTGCTAACATTAATTAAGTCAATTTATATTTAATTTTTTTTTAAAATAATTGTACTATTAATAATGATGCATAGTTGATATATTTTTAGATTTTTCGATGAGTTAATTCTTTTTTGAAAAAATAGTGAATATAGACTCAATATTGATTTTTATCCTAATTATCTAAACATAATATAAACAGAGACACTAACATTTTGCTTACAGATTATCTTGATGTAAGATTGTTTATTCTAAATAATGAATTAAAAGTAATATTTTTGATAAAAAGAAGCTAAATTTTAAAATTTTTAGTTCTCTTTTTGGAATTTTAATACACATTATTTACAGAAATATTATTATTAATTATTTACAACTTTAAAATGTTATAGTTAAAAATATTATTTGCTTAGTTTTCATTCCTAAAATCTTATTAAATGTATTTCAGTTTCATGAATATTCTTTCAATTTTCTTTATATAAATATATATACACACATTTCTAAAAAGTCCACTAGTATTGATTTGCCAAGACTTTTATTTAATTTTTACTGCTTTTCATTCATCATTCCTACGTACTTGCAAAAACCGGTGCAGATAAACGATAGTATTTTAATAAATTTTATTTTGATTTAGACTACTATGGAATTAATCTTCCTTTTTCTTCCCTTTTAACATATAATTTTTTTTTATTTTGATGGTTTTAATATTTAATTGCTATACATATAATTTGTTATAAAGTATTTTAACAGTTTTTCTTATGTGTGATCCTGTTGTGATTATGGCAGGATTTGTAAGCTTATCCATGCATGTTGATGGGTAGAATGGTACAAATTTAGATTTCTGATATTTGTGTGATATTGGTTACGACTTCATAGTATTTTAATTATTAATTATTTTAAATTACGTTTATAGTTTTTAAATATTTTTAGAAACTTATTATTCACTGTTTTCTTTTCCTTTTCACTCAGTTATTTAGTCAAATATGAGAAAGTTTGCTGAACTTAAGACCATGTTTAACCCTATATTTTAAGTTTTTACTTCTAAGAGTTTGCTATTATACTACTGTTCCCATTATATTTAGACCTATACTGTCTTGTAATATTTCTGTTTATTGCTTAGCTGTATTAGATTTATGTTAATATAGCATAAATACATTCATATATATATATACTTCTATTAAAAAAAAACATTTTTATATATAAGATGTCCTAAGTCACCAATGGCGATAATACTGTAGCATCCATTCTTTTATATTTTTTATAGGCCCGTAGGTAGCCTATTGGTTAAAGCATTGGACTCTAGACCGGAAGGCCTGTTTTCGATGCCCGATGCCACCAAATGCCGACCGAGTATAAACAGAAAACTTGCTCGTTAAATCCTTGGGTCCGAATATAGTCATCATCTATCGTGTTGTTCCGAGCAAAATCTCAATGTCACCTTCTTGGGAGCTCAAAGCTTAGGCTAACGACAGGTGTAAAATTCTAGCCCTTAGCAGCGATGAATTTCGTGGACCTTGATCTATGTTAGTGTCGATCAGGTAGCATAAGCAACAACAACATATTTTTTATATTTAATTTTTCATATTTCCTTTTAAGTGAGTGAGTGAGTGAATGAATATTAACGTCCCACTGTTCAGCTACACGAGGGATTTTAGGGGCGGTCCGCGTAATTTTGAACCATGTTCAAGTGAGGCGGACGACAACTGAGCTGGCACTCCCTCTCCTAACTACCACACCACACCAACGGGAGGTCGTTTGAGCTCTCGACAGATTTAAAGTGCATCGCACCCCTACACAGCGGGTCTTCAGTGGTACTGGAATCGAACTCATGACATGCTAGCCACGATCCGATGCCTAGACCAATTGACTACCGCAGCCACATATTTTCTTTTAAATTCTGTCGTCTGGTTATCTTGCAATTTCAATTCTTTTCAGTTTTAATCATGTTTATTCATCTCTCTCTTGTAGAGAAATTTTGATTATATATATATATATATATATATATATATATATATATATGTATTATATATATATATATTATATATATATATATATTATATATATATATTATACATATATATTATACATATATATATATTATACATATATATATATATTATATTTATACATATTATATATATATATACATGCATATATATATATACATATATATATATGTATGTATTATCCTCAATATTTTATTTTTATGGTACCCTTGAATATTCAGATTGTTTTAAGACACATGATTAAGTCAAAGCAAAAATATCATCTGGACCACACTGGATTTGGCAATCTTACAAACTGTATGATGAGCCAGAACACCGAACAATGCTAGGTTCAAAAGATTCAAAAAAGGACATTAAAAATCAATCAGCGAATACTTAAGGGGATTTAATATAAATAGGATGGCAATGATAAATAGACGTCAGCAACTTTTATAAAACAGAACCAATGTTTCTGAATTGCAAATGAACTCCTTTCCATTGTGCTTCTACTGAATAATTTGATATTAAAACAAATATACGATTCACTTTTGAAAGAAAGAGATTAAATATACAATTCTCTGTAGAATGTTCGTAAATTTGTATTTTCAAAAGAAAATTTGCTATAAATTAGAATAAATGATAAATTAAAATACATTATTTGGTATTTTTATTTTGTCCATTGGACCAATGACTTTCAGAATTGCATCAGAAATGCTTTCAAAAACTGAGCTCAGGATAAAAATTTACGTGAATAATTTCTTTCCACTTCAGTGTATTATCGTGATGAATGTATTCGTAAGTTGGATATTGATTTATACTCGTTAGTATGTGAAAAATTTATTAATTCCTACGTTTAGTTAAAACTAATTAATGTTAGGAATTGGAATGAAATTCAGCATAAATTTAAAATTAATAATAAGAGCTATGGTTGAGAGATTAATTGGTTAATTAATAATTTTAATTCATATTTAAAATGTATAATCAAAACTTTAGCTTTTTTTTACTGAAATTCTATCTTTTAGTTACTACATTATGTTTAAAATTACGTACTTGTAAACTTATCTAAAAAGATAAAAAAAATAACTTTTAAAACAGTTTCTTTAGAAGGGAGAGGAAGGTTCCCTTATTCGTATAGATAGATTGAAATATTTTTTTACATAAAAAGAATTGCTGCGAACATTTTAAAATTTCAGAATTTTCAAATATATATTAGAGCACATTAAGAATATTTTTCTGTATTTCGAATTTTTTTACATAACAATTATTGCAATATATGAGGTAGGATTCAAAGGTTCCTGTACTGAGTCTGTAACGTGAAAACATTTTGCAGTAGAGCGACAACGATAACATTTCCGGGTCACTGCATTCTTCCCCTTTTCTAAAAAAAGTTTTTCCCAAATCACGTGGTCGTTGGCTTGCCATGGCATCGTGTTTTGTAGGTGGATGCATTTAGAAGCCCGCAATGGAAAGAGATTTCGTTTGTTGTGCAGAGATGTAACAACAGCATTTTGCAAGAGGTTGTTGGTGTTTGGGAGATCGAGCAAAGATCATCCATAACAACTTTTAAACACAATTTTATTATAAACTTCACTTAATCAACCAACACAATTAAAGGTGTAATGCCTGTCGGTTCCTGCTGCCTTCTAAAACCCCTTGTCTATCCGCAGACCCGGATAGGGGTGTGGGAGAAACTGAATAATCAACAGACATGATGAACTTCAATTATTTTATTTGTCACTCTATTCAACTCAGATAAAAATAACACTCTTAATAAGGTAACTCTAATAAGTAATAGAACGGGTGAGAGACGAGATTGCGTTGGGGGGATAATATATTCAATCATGCAGCTCTACCTTTAACATAACTTTATACACACAGAGCTTACGTATTTAATGACCGCACTATTAATTAAACTTTCTAAACATCGACTTGATTTAAGATCTCAGTACCTGAACACTTGCAGTTTTCTATTTCCTTTTACGTTGACTTTAACACTTCCCGCTAGTTAATCCAATCACTTTCTTATTTTCCAACTTCTGGCTTTTACTTTGTTTACGTATACATTTCACTGCCAATTTACTTCACTTCTAATCTATTCACAATTCACTAACTTTCAAACTCTCGAATAAAGAACTTAATTTGGATATCACGCTTACTGCCTTTCGGAGAAGATTGGTTGAAAATGCTGGCCCAAAAAAATTCCCCAAAGGTTAGTGGAAGGACACATATAGATCCATCACAAGAGTTCTATCAATCTATAAATAGCTTTTACAGAAATATTTTTATCCCATTCCAATTTTTTGTAAGATCTCGGTTACTCGGTAAAAGTACTATCTTGCTTTCAGCACAAATAAAAAAGCCCCTTTAAATAAAATTATATATCCAGCAAATTTTCTTTCTCAGTTTCCTATCTTAAGAAATTTAAAGACGATATTTTGAACAATGATGTACGAAAATATAGAAGAGGAGAAATATATCTTGAAACTCTAGATGTAATATTCAACGGAGTCCACTTTTTTCATTCTATAACATAATCACTATTAAATGGTACTTTCTAAAACCCAAAAATATTTTTCAAGAGCAGAAAACTAATCTGCTTCAAGAATGCGTTTATTTTCAAAACCTTCCGTTTTTTAGAATGAAAATTGGAAATGCAAGAGGGATTTTCAGAATTTTCAAAAAGCATTGTGAAACTTATTGATTCCATTTTTTAATTTATGAAGGAAAAATATGTGTTTGAAAATGGGAAAATTAGGTTGAGAAAGGCCTCCTTCTACGAAACTGTGTATTTCTCTATTTCATTTTTATTCTTTTCAAAACGAAATATGAAATTCTTGCAAAAAATGGAAGGATTTTTTTTAAATTATAAGCAGTAGAATTATGAATTCTGTATTCTCGTATTTTACGATATTTTTAGCACCACAAATTTGAAATAACTAATGTTCAACTTCAAATACTAAAATCAATTTACACAAAAAACTTAAAATCCCATTTTTTTAAACAAAATAAAAAATATATATTGCTGAATTTCTTTATAGCAGATATAAAAAGACTGTTTTCTCACTCTAGATATGCTTCTGTAGTTCATTTAGTGTTACGGGTTAAATTAAAAATCATACGTAAGTTTTTTGATATATAATAGATTAAAATATTTTTAAAAATAATAATAAATTTTAAGTAAATTTATTTAAATCCCTAACAAGATAATATAGACCAAAGTAAGTATAGTCATAATAAAATATTAGGAAATTCTTATATTTATTTTTATTATTATAAAATGAACGCAATTTTATGGTGGGCCAAACTTTCTGTTTATTTGCTCACATCTTTGGGCTGAATAGAATTTATATAAATTATAGTTTTAAAAAAACTAAAAAACACGCTTTTATACTGTGAATCGAACTAAAAAGTAAAAAAAATCATTCTTAATATAAGAATAAAATGACTAACGAGAAAATTAATGTCATTGTGGTAAAAGTGTGGGGTGCTTTGTACTACATTTTTACACTAATTGAGCTTTTCGGAATAGAAATTAGAAATTATAACAATTTATATATTTATAGAACACCCCACGCTTTTGCCCCAATGGCATTAATTTTCTCGTTAGTCATTTTATTCTTATATTAAGAATTATTTTTTTTCACTTTTTAGTTCGATTCAGTATAAAAGCGTGTTTTTTAGTTGTTGTTTTTTTAAACTATAATTTATTTTTCATTTTTTAGTTCGAACTACAATAAAAGCGTATTTTTTAGTTAATTAAACTATCATTTATTAATTGTTGAATTTATCCTTGAGTTTGATATTTGAAGCTGGAATTACGTGGCTGTGGAATTAGTCTTGCTCTTCAATGAATATTAATTAACGGGTCTGAAGTGTATTTATTCTCTCCGTTTACGAGGCCTTGGATCGTTATATTAGATTCCGTCTCTTTTGAACAGGACAAACAAATAAAAGTGTGTAAAGAAGAAAAAGTTCGAATTACAAAATTTTTTAATGTATCATGGTTTTTACGGATTAAATATTATAAAATTCCTCCTTTTTGTTTTTGTTTTCTTTTTTCACATTTTCATGCATTGTCATCCACTTTTGAGCTATGGTCCAAATTTCAAGTCTCTCGCTCATCGGAAAGTCACTCAGTTTAAAATCAATTACAAAATTCCACCCGGACAGACATTAAAGAAAGCGAGTTAATAAAAACATGGTAATATTATCAATCGTTTTTTCACCTTTTAAACGTATTACTATAATGTTAATTCGTATCATCACTTCTAAACGTATTACTTTATAAAAATAAAAAAATTTAGCAGTTGGAACGCAAATTATTTTTTTCCCACATGCAGGAGCTTTTTTTTTATTTTCATTTTCAGAAAAATATTTATATTATGGAAAGAAATTGCTAATACACACCCACCCTCCACTTTCTCAGATACAGAACACTTGTTTGTTTGCTTTATTTCTGTTAACCACGAGTGTATTTTATACTTGCATATAATTAGCTTTAAATTCAAAACACTCGCCTTAGGGTTACACCTGATTCTTTTAGAAGCTAAATCTGAAATTAATCGCCAAATCTGGAAGTGATGTATGAAATTAGTTGCCAAATCTGAAAATGGAATATAAAATTAGTCGTCAAATTTAAAAATGGAAAATGCAATAAGTCGCCAAATCTGGAAGTGGAAAATGGAATTGTCGCCAAATCTGATTATCTTTATTCTTCACGATCCTGAAAAGGACAATGAAACAAAATTATGAAATTATTGTGTTGTCATCGGTCCTTGACAAGTTTGAAAAATTTCGAATTAATCTGACCTTTTAAAGTAGGTAAAAATTGAGTTCCAAGATTCCGTTACATGCAAGGGAAACTTATAAAAGCGTGTTAATAAAAAGAAATATGGTTTTAAAAAATCATTTCTAAACTTAATTTGTAAAAGCCTGAAGTGACACAATCTTGCAGCATCATGACATGATCTATTTACTAAGAAAAATGCAGTAAATTTTCCCAAGTACTATAATTATAAGGGTTGCCCAAAAGAAAAGTGGACACGTGCAATTGTATCAGAATGATTGCAGCTATAGCAGCGCTACCGAATATGCATATAAAGGGAGGTAGGAGGTGTACGCCGCATATACGACGTTCAATTATAAAACCTGTTCTTGGTAGATAAAATAGACCCAAAGAGTAAAATAGATCGGAATAACGCGTGGTAGTATGGCTTCTGATTGTAGAAGGTGAGCTGAACACGGGCAATTATCAATGAATAAGGTCAGTTTATGGCGAGCACTGCTTAGTTCGAACAATTGGTAAAAAAATTTTCGTGAAAGGGGGCAAACAATACCAGAACTCCATGACTATGCTAGTCCAAACGTCAGTCTTGAAGCCCAGACAATCTTAACAAATTTTCAATGAAAAGTGTTGGAAACTCACCATACACTCTGTATTTATCTCCTTGAAACCTTTCACATTTTTTTCTACTTAAGAAAGCATTAAGTTTGCATTCGGATGGTGAAGTGAAGGAAGCTATGTAGGACTTCCTCGAGAATCGACCACAACTTTTCTACAGTGAAGACATAGATCTACTGTCGAAACAATGGAACCTGTGTTACAACGCCTAAGACAATTTATTTTAAATTCCATCAAAGATATTCATTTAATTCATCTTGTCCTCTTTTCATCTAAGCAAACCTTATACTTTATATAAAAATATCTAAAACTCCAAAAACTGACAATAACAATTGTCAATATACTTATTTCGCATGAAGACTAAAACAAAGGGAACTACTTCATGAATTAGGATATAATTATTCATAATTATAATCAACAATGTGTTGTATCTGTAACTGTTCTAAAGATATCTTATGACTTTTTAATGTTATAATTTTATCACTTTCGCTATTAGCTCATTTAGAATTACATTGCAAATAGCTAAGTATTACATTCTTGTATATTAATTATTGCCCGAGAAATAAACTTTGATAATGTTCAAAATAAAAACATCCCTTTTTCATAAAAAAATATATATATATATTTCAATTTATAATTTCTGTGTGTGAAACTCCATACATCATATTATTTTGCAGTAAGTTGATTATTGTTACCGTTAATAAGTTTTAAGTAAGAAGGATGCACACAAAGTAATTTAAAGGGGACATGGTACGATTTACGCAAAAATTTTTCATTTAAGGATTTTCGAAATATTTTGGTTGACTCCTATATATGTATACCATGTAAAAGCAGATTTTGTGCTCAAAATTTCATAAAAAGTTAGCTATTTAATTTTTTAAGGAAAAAACTTCAAATTTGTGAAGTGATTTCAAAATGCTACTCCTTCTACAAAAGTTTACGTACATGCATGAAATTTGATTTACAAGTACGTCAAACCATGTATAACAAAGATTGGTATGCGTTTTGTGATAACATGTTTGGCAATTGTACAATACTTCTTTTTATGAATGATTATTGAAAATTCCATAAAAAATGTATACATTCTGAATTCAATTATTTAAAAAAAATAAGTAATGTTTTGATTCAGAAAGGCATACCAACTTTTGTTACATGTACTATTGGCAATGGGTAAAAAAATTCAAAGCATTAGGCACAATAGAAAAAAAAGCCTTAGCATTTTAAATGAAGACAAACTATTTATTTTATCTTTCTGAGAAAAGTAAATTTAACGTTTTGATTTGCCATAGGGATGTGAATAAAAACAAGCGTAAAATTTATCATATAATTATGTGCTTTTTTAGTTTAGAGCCTTCAAATTTTGTGAGGTTATAAAAAAGTATATAAAGAATAATTTAGACTAAAAAAGTTAGATTTGATTTTTTGACCGATATTTGTCAATTGAATCGTACTGTAATAAAAACTCTGTTTTTTTTTCCCTAAAATAATTGGATGAGCAATATGTCTACAAATATAAAAATATTATTAACAATATGAATATCATAAAAATGTACTTATAAACTAGCTAAAATTATCCTAGCAGGTCCACCTTTTGGCAAGTCTTTTGCTACAATATTAATGCTATGTTCGTTAAAAATGAATTAATGACAGTTAGATTTTTTCAAGCTTTATAAATGTATTTAGAGACATAGTTATAGTTTTCTAAATAAATTTTTACCATAAATTATCAATATCTATTGACTAAAAAGGTCATTGAAGGTTTGAAAACCACTATGAACTCTTCGAAATATAATATTCTTAAGAAATTAAGTTAAGTTGTGTTTTGCAGTTTTTTTTTAAAGTATATAAAACGGGAACAATCGCAAATTCTTAATTTTAACGACTCAATTATTTCACACTAGTTGTTTAAAATGGTATTTTTGTTTAAAATATTTTTAAAATGTTTGAAAAATGATTGTGATAATATAGAATTTTCTTTAAAATATTTCCTAATCTCCCTATCCTTAAAATAAAAATAATAAGTTCGGTAGACGATGCAAACTTTGTAAAACTTTTCTGCTACTTTCATTAGTGAAGCACAGTAACCTTTAGGGACATTCTTCTAACAATGTTTATGAAATGTGATGCTCCATGTAGTTATACAGATATTAATGAAAATTTATATCACGAACTTTTCTGGAAAATTTGATGTTATGCCTTCTTTTTTTCATAATTTGATTTCAGATATTCGAATTAGTGTTTCACTATAGAGCAAAATTTAGATCAAAATTAAAAATCTCATTTAGGATTTGAAAATAAGATAATTTTTAGGTGTATTAGTTTTTAAAAATGAATTATTTTATTTTCTGCACGCACACATTTTCATGTTTGCCAATTGCAAAAGCTAAGCTTCTGCAATATCTAAAAATTCCCTCATTTGTATATAAAACTAGGAAAATTACATATTTTTATTATTAATCTTTTAATGAACTTTACAATACATTTTATTTTACTCCCCCAACTGAAGTCTGGTACAAGGCGCGTTTGGTCTGCTGATTACAATAGTAAACCTGAATGCAAATAATGAGTCTTCTGCTATACACCCTTTTCTTACGAAATTTTTGGAAAGCTGTAGTCCATGAAACTCGGGTTCTAGCTGCAGCATATAGCTATGAGCAGTAAAAAAATATCAGTTTCCTATCATCGCGATGAAAGAGGCAAACAATGATCACCATTCGTAGATGTGGATCTTCTCCAACCTTTCCCAGATCTTCTCAATATCGATCCAATATTCTGATACATTTTTCCACAAAAAGTAGGGGGGGGTGGGCATTGAGATAAGCCTTGTAGCCACCTATGCTTGTGATAGGCCTGCCTCCATCTACTGGCATTTATCCACCTCAATCTATCCTCCATACGTTCGTGCTAACTCATTTTACTTAAATTTACCCTACATTAGCGAGAAACGCAGCGAATATCACGAGCACAAATAGCCCACATAACCTTTCAATCTTTTTCTCCCCCCCCCCCGCTCTCTCACAACATGGGTGCGATAGTCTAGTGATCAAGGTAGCGGACTCATGACTGGCGTGTCATGAGTTCGAGCCACAAACCGCTGAAGAACCGCCGGGAAAAGGGGGAGCCAATGCACGTTATATATATCGAGTCTTAAGCGCCCTCCCATTGGTGTGGTAGGGAGAAAGGGGTTCATCCTCAGGCGTCATCCTCGTCGTTTGACCATTTTTTTAAATTACGAGGTCCATTACCAATAGCCCTGATACAGCTTTATAATGCGTCGTAAACATAATTCTTCTCCCTCCCCCCCTCAAAATTTCGTGCATGGTTTCTATATATATTCGACTCAAAATGCGTACATAATTCTTCTGCGGCACAATTAGCATCTTTTTTTCTTTAATTTTTGTGGAAAAAAAAGACAATAATTTGCAAATCCTCTTAACTTTTCCGACAAAAATACATTGTCATTTGAAATTCATAAATGTTTGAAAATAATTTAAATTAACAATAAAAAATCGAAACTCAACTGTAATCTTCTTTTATAAACTAGTTCTACTTAAACTGAAAGACCTATTCCTTTACAGTTAAAGTCGGTTCTGGTGGCTTAGAGGTATCGAGCCCGCTTCTTAAACCCAAGTTTGCGGGTACGACACCGGAGGGAGTCGAGAGATTTTCTGGATGCTAAAATCGTAGACACGTATGTCATATTATTATCTGGCATGTAAAAGATCCCTGGAGTATAAATTTAGCTCTGGTACTCTCGGCAAAATTAAACCACAGCAATATTTAGCATTTGACGAAAGCCTGAATTAAAAAATTAATTCAAACGTCCAAATTTGGTAACAAGGCCGCCACTAGAGGGTACCACTATGAAATGGCTCTCCCGCTTGGGGGCTTGCCGTGTCTGCAAATGCTAAGTTGCTAAAATGCAACCCCATTAAAAGAAAAAAAAGTTAACTCAATTGGAATCCTTTTTTTCCCAAAGAATTGTTTTGTTTGAGAAGTATGTATTCTTATAGTAATAATTTTAAGAAAAGAGATTTATGAGGTTTAATTGGAGGTGACTTCAGATATATGCAGTCTCTTAAAAGGTATTTTTCTCTTTTAAAGGAATATTACCTTTCAGTTTCAATGAAGATAATTAAGTAATTAATATTAAATAATAATAAATGAATACTTCAATCGTAATCAAATTCCTAAAAAAATATATTTTTGAAAATGTATTTTGAAATTACTTCAAACATGCTCTTTTGCAATATGTATTCTTCATTTGTCGAAAAAGTTCTATATAATTATGTATTAAAAATCTTACTATATCAAAAACAGATATTACAAAAAAAAAATTTCAATAAGTTTTTTTTTTTTTTTACAAAAATATGTTTTTTTTTTATTTACAGTTTTATAATGATACTAAAATTATGAATATGTACTTCATTTAAGAGAAATATATTCCATTAAGACAATATATTTTATTGCTATTTTATATTGATTATAACAAATTTTTGTACATATGAATTGATGAACTATGCATGCCTTTACTTTCAATAATATTAAAAATTAGAAAGGAAGCTATAAAGGCAAATATACTCACTTATATCTTGTATGTTATTAGAAATACTAATGAAAATTCATTAAAATGTCTACCTAAATATCTTACCGAACAGTATTTGTTTCTATTTCTGCTTCACATACAAGTATTTCTGAGGATTTAAAAGCTCTTACTCTTCAAATAAATACTAAGTTAAACTTTTAATTGCTAATTAACATTCACAAATGGAAATGCTTTTAGCGCTACTCTAAGCTTTTAAGACTCTAACACAAATCTTAAGTGTTAATGTAATGTAATACTCTCTCTTCAGGTGTTCCATAAGAATAAAGAAAATCTATCCGATTAAAAGCATCATAGTTATACAATTAGTCCTTAGCTTTATGCTGAATAATTATGACAAAGTAAACACGAAACTTCTTGACATTCTTTAGAAGGTTAATTTCAGTTATTCGATTGTTATTTATTTAAGTTTAAGTAATTTGAAGCTTAGAGTCTAATTGCAAAATATTTTGTGAAACAGTCTGTATTCAGCTATTGTGATAAAAATGAACGTATTCTGAAACTCATCACAAGATGAGATAAAAAAAAAATGTATTATTATTTAGCAATTTTAATTATAACTGAATGCAGTCTTAACACCTATTTTCCCAACATCGGTTCATTGAGGAATTAAACTACTTTCATTAACGTGTTTTTCTTTTAAATTACATAACATATTCTGTTTTAGCACAGAGTGTAATTTTCAGATACGTTAGAGTGAATGGAAAAAATTGGCTAGTTTTAACTAACGATGCTAAAAGTGCACAAATGGTTTTTATTTGAGGCTGTCTTCCAATATTGATTATTTACTATGTTTTATATTTGTAATAATATATGAATAAAACACGCGCATAAAAACACGCGCACATTATATGACACTAGCTGGTACACCCGTTCTTCAGACGGGTGAATTGAAAAATGAAACAATACAGATTGTGAAGGATAAAGAAGTTTTTAGTGAGATAATTTTTATTTATAACGCCCGTAACTCTTGTCGGTCGATTTTTCAAAACACCTTCCTTGCTCAGCAAAAGTAATACATTGTTGCAAATTTTGGGCAATGAACGCTTAAAAAAGAGTAAATAATTCATATATGGATATCTAATACGTTAATATTACTTTCTGCTGTATTTATTTTACGTTAAAATTGTAATATTCGCAAGCAACACCGTTCTTTCCATTACAATGGCGATTCAATCGAAACATAGCGAGTACTGCCATTCGGAGAAGTAGAAATTATAGAAAAGCAGATTTGAAGAGAACTGTAGAAGCTTTGGGGAAAGATCCGACAAGTGATTAACAATCGGACAGGAAATAAAAGTAATTATTCAATTCCTACTATTAATTCACTCTCTCTCCATATATATATATATATATATAGTATCATAAAATGAAAAAAATACATAGTATAGTAAAATGACAATACTAAATTATATCACTAACAAAGCTAGCAGATGCAAACCAAATTTCAAGAAACATAATATATATCGTGTTCAAATTTTCAATCTTTAATAAAATACTTTCTATTCATTCATTCAAGTAAAAATAATTTTTTTAAACTTGTAGAGGTATGATGGTGTTAATATTTTTTTTCAAATGTTAATTCATTAAGTAAATTTTATTTTTTAATTTTCAATTTATTCTGCATTATTTCTGTAAACTTACAACTGGCTGCAACAGATAGCGCAAGTTTGTTTTTCTAACAAAGTAGAATTTGACTTCATATAAAAAAAATTTCTTTATATATAACTTGTTCTTATAATAATGTCTGCTTCTAAGATGTTTCGAACTGCACCTGTAGTTTCCAGGTTGCAACTCATCGTTTTCTAGATTTCTTATACAAAGATAGAATCATTTTGGTATTAAGTTGAAGACGCATAAAAATATAAAACATATTCAAGCATAAATTAATTTCGTGTATTGACCTCTTCTCTAAATGAAAGTGAAGTTAGAATATGATACTAATATAGCAGCAATTTTCTGTCTGTTTAGAGTATTTCTCCTACACTTTTAATACCAGTCGAAAATAGTCCTTCCTAGGACCTGTCACCACTTGAGGGTTAAGATAACACCTGCTGTGTCACGTAGGGTTACTCAATCTCACGCGGGTTCTGATGGAATTAAGGAAGCGTAAAATGGGCGCATTCACCCAGCATTTCCTCCTGAAGGTTGACGCTATTACTGTTTGAATAGACTCCTCTGATTTTTTTGTTTGGCTTCATTCATGTCAGTGCCGTATCATACAAGACCTACACAATAGAGTTTTGGATCAATATTACTTCTGTGTAAGAACTGGAAAATTCTTCCATGTTCCTTTTCTATTGTCTTTTCTCGTGTTTTTTTTTTAAATATCATCTTATATGTTTTTGATGTAAATAGGCACATCGGAGGTATAACGGCATAAATTTTTATTATATGTCAAAGTTATACTTGCCAAATCAAAAGAATAGTAGCAACTAAGCATAAGTTTTCATATTTCTGCAACTAAACCATAGTCAAATGCTTCAAGCAGAGAGTAATGTTTTCTTTTCCAGGAAAGGGAATTCTCATTGCTATCCTGTTTCGGTTGGAATTCCTTTTCAAAGCTTTTAGGAAGAAAATATTTTCTGATTTATTTGGGAAAGCTATTATTATTTTTCATGTGAAACAAATAAATGTTAACAAATCAGACCTTAACCAATAACTGGTTTGCCCATACACCGTACGGGCTACCGTAAGCTGGCGGAAAATGGTTTGTCTGTACTTTGAACGGGCACTGATGTACTTTTTTCTTTGTATCTTTGATTTGCACATTAATTCTTAGAGTGAGATTTTTCGTAATACTATTTTCAAGAGATGCAGTTTGTTCATGGTATTGAAATACTTCTCATCTATGATTTTCTTTGTGTGAAGGCGGGGCCGCGGTAAACTGGTGGTCAAGGTATAGGATCGTGGCTGGCATGTCATAAGTTCGAGCCCAGTACCACTAAAGCCCAGCCGTGTAGGGGAGCGATGTACGTTAAATCTGTCGAGAGCTCAAACGTCTTCCCATTGGTGTGGTGTGGTTGTTCGGAGAGGGTGTTCCAGCTCATGTGTCATCCTCGTCACTTGACCATGGTTAAAATGGATTTACGAGGTCCGTCGCCAGAAGACCTTATGTAGCTGAAAAGTGCGACGTTAACATTCACTCATTCTCATTTGTGGGAAGTCGGAAATTTTTCATTTAAGGCAGGAATTTAGATTCCTGAAAATACTTGATAAGGAATAGCGATTGGCAAGGAATGAGCAATTTGTTTTTTGAGAAGAAATGAAAATGGAAAGATACTCCAAAAACGCCTATATAATCTGTCCTCATTGAAATGTAAGACTTAGTATTACACCATGCTTCAAATTGTGTGTGTATATGCACAGACAAACAAAATCCTCAACCGTTTGAAAAAAAAGATACGAACAGGATTTCTTTTTGTAAGTATGAGAGAAGTTATTTTTGAGATATATGAAAAAATCTTCATAGCGTGCAAAATGGACATATAAAAAGCAAACATTTAGCTGGTTTTGTGTTCCACAATTATAAAATATGAAATAGTGGGAAAATTTTAAAATTGAAAATTAAAATAAAATTCCTCCATTTTCGCATTCTGTTAAGTATTATGCTTAGTTATATGCAATTAAAAAATGTGCCCTTTTTGGAACAGTTTGGGCAAAAAAATTGACCTCTTAAGGAATTAAATAGGCATTTAATTGAGTAGCATCAAACAAAATGTCAACTACGCATATTTTGAAGCTTAAAATATTTTTATTTAAATAACAAAGTGAAAAACTGAAGTTTTTTTAAAAGAAATGGTTACATGTTTTGAATATAAATATCTTTATTTTATTGAATGACTATTGCTTTGAAAATTATAAAGTTCCTAATTATACAGTCTTAAAAATAATTTTTTGAATTTCTTTCCATTACAAATTTTGCAAATACTGGATTTACAATTTAAAAGAAATCTTATTTGTCAGAAAGTGTATATCTTATATCACGTAATAATTCACATTGAATCTAATATTTTTAAAAAATAATTAAGTCTTCCTCATTGATATTTTCTAGCGGTTTTTATTAAATATTTCCAGCGAACTTCTCTATAAATTTTACATGAAACTGTTAAAACTTGATATTTAAGTAAAGTAATTTTAATACAGATTCGTATATTGAATATCTGAATTTTTTAAAAATAATGAAATGTAATAAACTTTTATTTTTCTTTTATTACATTTAAAACCTAGAACAAACCTTGTCTAAATTTTAAACTTTCATCACAGTTACTAAATTTTTAATCCTTAATAAGTTTTCTTGTCGTTATTAGCACAGGAATATGTTTTACAGACAAGAGGACTGTATTAATGTCGAAACCGAATTAGTAACATTATTAAGTCTGTAACATAATTATAAGGATTCCATTTAAGTTACAATTTTATATAATCGCTGATATTTTCAATATTCAGTTATCCCACAGTCCATTATTTGCGATAGTATAAGTGAATATAACAAAAATAATTAAAGAATTTAAATAAATAAAATTTAAATAATCTTTAAAAAATGTACTGATCAATCTGAATTAAATATTACAGCAATCCAGTTATTTTAAAATTTCGTATGAATTTCAGTAAGGCCACTAGTTTAAAAAAAAAATTCGACTTTTTCGCTCGATTTATCATACAGGCTCAAATATGTTCTTCGTCTTCTCCATTTGTTTTTCTTTTCGTTACTTAAGATTTTTTACATAAGGACTCGATTTATAATCTTAACAACTTAGGGTTTAATACAAATGCAAGATATTTTTAAAAATAGAGTAGAGGTGTACTCTCTCTTGAACTCCAAATCCAAATCATAATCAGTAAGAATTTTTTCTTGTTTATTAACATTTGGAGAGAACATATATAAATATTTGAAGACACAATAAAATATTTACTGCCCAAGTTTGTAAGTGCACTCGCTAAAGGATAACTTAAACTTAACCAAATTAGGAAATTATTGTCCCAAGTAAAGTAAGCAGTTATTTTTAATTACTTTTGTTCTTTATATATTAAATTATTGCATAACCATTTTTATAATTAAAATTTTATCAAATAAATACCTTTACCTATCAGAAATTTAAAAACTAAAGCAATGTTTACAGTTTTAATATCATCAATTTTATTTCACTCAAAAGATTAAACCATTTACAGAACATCAAATAAGTTCCTTTTTTAATTTTATAATCTTTGCCAATATAGTCAATTAAATCTTTCGAATCAACAGCAATATTTATTTCCATGACAAATGAAAGTTTTCTTAAATTCCACGAATGAATATAATATGTTCAAATACAAAAAATATCTGTAAGGATGAATAATTAATGGAAACATTGCTAAAGCATGCGTATTAATAGATATTATTTCCAATTATGGTATTACATATTTACATGAAAACAACGTATATTAAAGTAAATATATTATGAGAAACCTAAAATTCCTGAATCAAAACATTTTGTTATGGAATATTATTTTACTTCTATGAAACAAAACAAAAAAACGTTTGAAATATTTAATATAGGTTATAAAATCCACCAGATATGTAGCTTACATTTCCTTGAATAACGTTTAATATTCAAAAAAATATTTTTTCTTGAAAGATAAGGAGTTTCGAGACTTCTTGCAAAATGCAAACAGTCAAATGGATTCAGTCATTTGTGAGCGATTTCTTCAAATTCAAGATTTCAACTTTTCAGATTGAGTCGTTTCTGAATCCTAGAGTAAATACTCGAAGCTGATGTCACGTGACAATTTCTTGCCGAAGTTGCTTCAGTTGGAATCTCACGAGAAGGAAAATGTTAATGAAACGCCGGGAGAAATTGTAAATTTTCCGTCAAACCCCCCAAACTTTTTTTCTGATGGATCTCTAAACATATCTGGGTATATAAATTTCCTTTTAGAATAGATAGAAATATCTGAATATTTTCACTTACTGTCTTTATAAAAGGCAGTCAGATATTCCTATCTTTCACATATTTATATTTCTAGATTTTCAAGGAATATATCGAATATTTTGAATAAAAATATTATGTGATTCAGAAAGCAGTGAATGAAAATATATAATTTTTTTTTTCAAAATCTTGGATATGTTTAATGTTATTTTTGCTGTTTGCTTGAACTAGAAAAATAAATATTTCTCTCTGAAAATGGATTAAGAAATGCAAAGTATAGAACTCATTAATTTGTAGCCCTAGATATACAAATGTGTGTGACGGATCTATAAGCGACCTTATTACTAATCCTCTTGGGGAAACTTTGGGGCCAGAGTTCGCGTTAATTCACAACCCCTCAAGAAGAAACCTTGATGTTTAAATTAGTTTGACTATATAAAGTTCACAGGTTTTGTAGATATAAGAATAGAAGGATCAGGAGAGCGGTTGCGGTGATTTGTAGGTGAGAATATTTCATTGAGTATTTCATAAACACAACGCGAGTTAAGGAAGGAGTTGCTAGGATAATAAATTAGGGATCTAAGATAGATTTAGGATTAAGGAGAGGGATTAAGGATCTAAGATAGATTGAATCAGATTCAGTTAATCAGATCACTTGCGCTTATTCACTTAGACGTGTTTACTTAGAGTTGTTAACTTAGAATAGATTGCTCTCTTTATACATCACTCCTAGGGTCTCCTTTTGTAGTTTCACTTGTGATTGATTAAGTATGTTTGAATAGTAATAAAATAATAGTTATTATGGAAGTTTCTGGTGATGCTTTGTTTCCGCCCGCCCCACACACACACACACCCTTAGGTAGGCAAGACGGTGAAGGAGTGGTGCCAAATAGGCCGCGTTCACATGTGTTTCACGAAATAGAAATGCATCACTTCAAGTGTCCTTATATAATAAAATGTATGTGTAAATGTAGAGAGATATATACAACCAATATTAATAATAAAATATTACAGGGCTAAACCTAACTAATAACTATTCTTCTTACAATGACTAATAAAAATTCGCTGCTTTTCAAATTAAAAGTGTAAGGGATGAGCTAAGTTATCCCTTAGTGTGGGAGGTTTGGAAGGAAGATTAGCCATATTCAAAAATAACTTCAATTTATTCTCAGTTATAAACAACAACACAAATTATATTAACCAAAGTCAAGAGATGCACCCAAATACCAAATATGGAAAACTATAGCGAGGTAAACGAGATACGAGAAGAATTTAAATAATCAGATCGCTTACGTCTATAAGCAATATCTTCTAATTCTTAGCGACCTAATCAAATTTGATTCCTAATTGACAGATCGTCAACTTTAATATTTCAACAATCCGCTACGAAGTACCCACGCCTCACTTCACGCTTAATCAATAACTGCTAGCCGTAGCAGTCTCTAACCTCTCTTTCTCTTTAATTCGAAAGTTTAATCTTTATACACAAGTCTTAATTTACGTACTCACATCTTCGAAGGAAGGCTTTCAATAGATTAAATTTTAAAGACCCATTTTTCCCCAAGAGGACTGGTACTGAGAAAAATTCCAATAGACCCATGATAAAAGGGATTTTTAAAAAACTTCTAACGCATAAAAAAAACTTTTAATACGTTTAGAACTTTAAATTTAATTACTGACTTAAAGTTAGCTCTGTCTTATATTTAAAAAAGTCTAGAATTTTGCATATTTTTTCCAAGATTAAAAATACTCTAATATCTATTTCTTAATCCTACTTCATTATTCTAAAGAGATCAGAATATTATATTATACTCTTTATTTCTATTTCAATTAATTCATACACCCCTGTATAAATTATTTTCTATATTTATCTATTATACTAAAGTGATATTCAACTTAACCTATAAAAGAAAAAATTGGAGTATTTATGAATGCATTTCATATTACCATAAACATAGACTAATATAGATTCAATTTTTTAAAAAATTATGAGTTTGAAAATATAATATATATATATATATATCCAATTTCGGGTTTTTCTTTTTATACTAGGCAAAGACAATCTTAAAAACTATTTCTTTTTAATTTTAATAATTTGAGTAATGAATTAGAAATTGTTTGTTTCTTGAATTAATATAAATGTTAGCAAATTGTTAAGAATTTTGAATAAATGTACTGTTTTATATTAATTATGCAATTTATTTGATGCATCTTATAAAAATTTATCAAAAAGAAAGAATATTAACATCATACGAATCTCTACCACTGATTTTTGATCAAAAATATCTCGATTGAAAATATTAATTTCTCTCTTTAATATTTATCATAGAATACCGATCGTATCAGCACATGTTTAATTAATCACCAGCTTTTTGTACACTTCTGTACTTGCTTCGTATGATTCGTTACAGATCTAATTCTGAAAACAGATAGTACACCAGATGTGAAACTGGTACAAAAATATAATGTGATGATTACTTAAAAATGTTCAGAGAATCGTAGAATGTTTTCGAGAATAATTGATATTTTACTCATTAAGATATAAAAGATAAATAATGAACTATTGGTTTCAAACGTTTCAAATTCTTTTTTGATAAGTTATAAAAAAATATTCACATAACTGTGTTTTCTGTATTAATTATGAGATTTTTTACATAATTTGCATTCATTATTGTAATTTAAGTTAAAAATACCTATTTTTAAAAAAAAAAATTTAAAAACTTTCTACAAAAACATAGAAAACTATTTCTAATTTTTTGGAAAACAAATATAAAAATATGATAAAACAATATATATTGTAACGAACTTTTTAACCTAGAACTCGAAAGACATAAAGAGTATAACTAATAGTAATATTTTGTAGATAAGATGCAAAAGGACGTTTTCTTTCGATGTGACATCTCATTCAAATTCAGAAGTTCATATATTGTCGTAGTTTACTTTTTATACTATATTTCGAAAGTAGAGGAACAAAAACAACATTGCGTCAGAGTACTGTAAATCAATTTTTCATTTCTTATGTCAAACTTTATAATTCAGTTAACATTGAAGAAAAAAACTTAAAAGTGCATGGTAATGCCGTTCCTATTTTACGAAAGTACGAGGGCTGTTTTTCTTTAAGTAAAAGGTCTGTTTGTTTCTTAAAAAATAACAACAATATTTTGTTTCAAAAAATCTTTATTTTAGGATTGTACATACATTTGCCTATTTTCTACATATTCGCCGAATTTATTAATACACTTGTCATACCTTAGAACTAAGTTTTGAAAATCCTCTTCAAAGAAGTCTGCCGCCAGGTCGGACAGCCAAAAGTTCACGACCACTTTCACTTATTAAGGGCGTGGCATGCTGTCAAAAGGTGTTTTGCTCCTCCACGATAACGCAAGGCCTCATACTTCTCGAACGACTCGGGACAAAATCGAATCTTTTGGCTGGGAGGTTTTGGACCATGCTCCTTATGGCCCCGACCCTGATCCTCTAATGAGATTTCCACCTTTTCCGGTACCACAAACACAGTCTTGGTTGGAAGTGCTTCAGTGACAACAAAGTAGTGAAAGCGGCCGTGAACTCTTGGCTGTCCGACCTGGCGGCAGACTTCTTTGAGGAGTGTTTTCAAAATTTGGTTCTAAGATATGACAAGTGCATTAATAAACTCTGCAACTTTGTAGAAAATAGGCAAAAGTATGTACAATCCTAAAATAAAGGTATTTTTAAACAAAATATTGTTGTTATTTTTTTAAAAACAAACAAATCTTATTTAAAAAAACAGCCTCCGTAGTATTGTTGAAATCGCGAATTAACCATTTTGTTTAAAAGTTAGCAAATTGAATATAAAAACGATTGTAAATGAATATGATTTTTCTTAACATTGTTGTGAACATTTTGACATTTTGTAATATGTAATGAACATTCTGTAGATGAAGTCCTCGTGAAGTATATTCATGTCTATCTCAAATTACTTCATTAAAAATAATATTTATGAGCAGAGAATGTGAATTGAATTTTTCAATGAAAACGTATTTCAGATTTTTTAAACATTTCAAGAGCCTCGATATAAATTTGTTTAAATTTCTATTTATGAGTAAAACAAGTTGTCTTTGTTTTTAAATAGTTCTTTTTCATTTATCACTGAAGAAATAAAAGTAAAGATTGTTGAGAATAACTGTTGCAGGTCCTTCCATCAAAAAGAAAAGTATTCCTCTTAATAAATTTATATTTCTTATAAAAATGTGTGTATTAGTTTAATATTTATATTTTAATTAATAGTACAAGGAGATTAATAGCATATATAGACTGCTTTTCAGTTACATATTTTGTAAAATTTAAATTTTGAAATGTGTTTAGATTTGTCAAAACTTTGTATTCTTGTGTTACGTATATTTTTATAATATGTCTCAGCTCATGTTTTTAATCAAAAACGTGCGAAATCTTTTTTAAGTCAAATATTAAAGAAATTTTGGCATTAATCATAAATAACAAATTGTATACATCGCATCCAGCCATTTTGTTTAAATACTTCGATTTTTTTAAAAATATTTAAAGATATGTAAATGATGAACATAATAAATGTTTAATTTTTTTTCCATAAGTATGAGCAAAACTAATCCTAATTTGTTTTGAGACAAACTTTTTTGTGTGCGTTTAATACGTTATCTGATACTCTAGCAAAATAAAGTTGTGTAATATATCTATCAGATTTGCTTAGTTATATAGTTAAAAGTGTAATTATAGCCCTCCTTTCATTGATATAATATTTAATGAGTTTCATTAAAATAATTCGTCCTTTAAAAATTATTTTTTGGTAATTACAATCTTTCACTTCCCTAATTAAATTTTTTTTTAAAATTGTTACTTCCTATTATGGTACATTTTTAATCAATGGATAAAAGTAATACTTTTCAGATTATTGAAAATCATTTTATCAAAAAAAGTGACAAACTCGCGAAAAAATAGATAGCACTTTCGACTGTAACAAAAAGTTAGTACTGATATATTTTCAATAAAGTATTGAGAGTAAATTTAAAACTTGAACATATCTTGAATAAAAGTTTAGAGACTATTTTTCAATAATTATTAATTCAATATTAATAAACCAAAGATGCAAAATTTCCTTGTATTAATGAAACAATATCTTGAAGATAGTTTAGGTTCTTAGTCAAGAACTGCTATAAGATTAATTTTATTTATATAGTTTCATGGATTGGACTCAATAATAAAGCACAATGTTATTAACTAATTACTCTAGAGACTATAATTTCGGTAAAAAATTTAGCTCGATTATTTGCAATATCAGAGAAGTGAAAATATTGCACGAATCCATTTATGTAATTCTTAATGTTAAACTGAACATTATTAACTTGGTATATATTTGTTTGAATAAGAACGACGAGAAAGCATTATACAAATGCCACACACTGTAATAGAAAGTATATTTATAACTAAATCTGAAATATTTCAATAAGTATCGCTATGTATATTTTTGTACAGAGTGTCCCTGAATTATAGGGACAAACTTTAAGCGGAGGTACAGGATGTCACAAGGATTCAGATTTACATAGCAACCTAATCGTTAGAAACGTCGTGGGAAATTAATATGACAGGTACTAGAGACAAAGAGATATAAGGCTGAGATTATCTGATACAGTAGAACGTCGTTTATCCGAATCAATTGGGACCCGAGACCGTTCGGATACGCGATTGTTCGGATAACCGAAAACTGAATGCGATCCATGCAGTATGTGATACTGGACACTATACAAATATTGAAAAAAAAGGTGGGAAATCACATGCGGAAAACGTGCTTGAAAAAAAAGCAAAATAGGTAAAGAATGTCGCAATTTTACCTTGATTGTGGAAAAGTATCACTTATTTTTCGCTGTGCCATTGTACCTTCGTTTTTCCACTGCAAGGTCTCTGATTCCCTTCAGCAGCAGTAGTTGAATAGGATAGCAATATGTTGTTCATACCACTCCATAGCTGTCTCTAAAGCAGAAAACGCTTTAGCATTCGTTGTTGTTGTCCTCATTTTCATCCGTTTCATCGTCGACAGGGTCGGATTTTTCTTGTACGGAAATCACAATCTCGGCATTATTTAATATTTGAAATCCAGTCTTCTGCATCGCATGCCATCCAGGTTTCTACATCAACAAAACTCATCAAAAGAGCACGCATACACCCCTTCACTTGGAAACAAACTGACCTAATATTCCGCGCAGATGTTTACCAAATCACACAACTGAAATTCCCCATATATCCCTCACCTTGAGGTTTCTCGTCACTTTTTGGCCTCACAGGAAACAACTGTTGAGAGCATTGCACTGTTCGAAAATGTATACGGATTTTGGTTCGGATATTTAACGCTCCGGATAATACTCGTTCAGATAAGCGACGTTCTACTGTATATTTATTGATCAAAGATATCACATGTGTTGTGTGGCAGTAATCTTTGAAGATGGTTTGTGTGTAAACCTTCACGTTGCAAAACACGATGGATGAACACTTCTCTGCGATTTTCCTATGGCAGCAGCAATGGCTTATATGCTGGTATTTGGATTCCTTCGAACGGTATCCAACATATTTTGATCCATACTGCGAGTCCCTCGTGGCCCACCCTGACTATGCCTATTACCTCGTACTAATCCATATTCAAATAAATTGTGATGCAAATTAGAAAACATCCGTCGGTCTGGTGCATTTCTCTATGGTACAATCTTCCTGCTACTCGTGAATTTCCTTCAACCAATCCGTAAATCACAGGTCCATTTCCGCACAGATAGGTGTTTGGATTCCGTTCCATATTCCTCTGCGGGAGATGACACCTCAAATGACTGCTGTAATGCAGTCATGCTCTTGTCAACAACGCCACCCAGCGCAGAAAGAAGACGTTTCCGACCCAAATCTCAATTCTTGTGATGTCTCTCCTTACAGCTTGACCCAATAATCTTGGGACACCCCGTGTAGTTACACTTTAAATTAAAATGAAGATTTGTAAAATCATTTTAAATTATCTTCAGCCGAGAAAAAATATGTGCGTTAATAAATATTTTACTGATGAGTGAGTTGATGATTTTTAGTTAATTTGAAACTTGTCTGATCAACAACTGATTACGAGGAGTAGACTGTATTAAGGAATGATTTATTAAGCTACGTGGCTTGTTGACGACGGTTAAGTCGTGCTCCATGGATAATATCTACAGCAATAAAGATAAAAAAATTTCGAAAAAGATGACTACTAGCACATCCATACAAGCGGGTCTTAACATTTATGTTATTTAAAATTGTCTTCAATAAACAACTTGGAATGAGTGAGGAATAAACCCTGTTCGCCTAACGGTGGACTAACCTTCATTGTAAAAACTTTACAATTGTTCATACCCATTTCTCAAATTGTAAAATGATAGACCAGGAACGGTCGGAATGGGCCAAAAGGAAAGATGTTGTGCTCCATCAGAACAACGCTAGGCCCCATACACATCTATAGTGACTCGCAAGAAACTCCGAGAGCTTTTTTGGAAAGTTTTGATGCAACCTCAATGTATTTTGGCCCTGGAACAAGAGATTACCACGTCTTTCTTGCATTTCTATTATTCCTTAATGTTAAGAAATTGGTATCAAGAGAAGATTGTGAAAAATGATTGCTGTAGTTTTTCTCTAATAGGTACCAAGACTTCTATGAGAGAGGCATTATGAAACTACGTTTAAAATGGAAACAAAATATAGAACAAAACGGTGCATATTTGACCAAAATTGGTAATCCAAAACATGTTAAATAAAGTCTTTAAGTCCACGTAAAAATAATGTGGATTTCAGTTTCCCCAAATTAATATTAAGAAATTTTTCTATTATTTTAGGAATCGTAGTTGGCGAGTCACGGGTTCGAGTCCTAGAACCACTAAAGCACCATCGTGTAGAGAAGCTGATGCATATTAACTCTGCCATGGCTCAAATTCTTCACGTTGGTGTGGTAGTTTGGAGAGTGAGGTGCTAACTGAAACTTCACCAAAAGCCCTCGCGTTTTGCTTTGGAATACTACACTGATATGCATTCACTCACATTTTCTAAATATTTTAAAGCTCGAATTTTTTGGAGCGTATCTTTATTAAAAGAGTAATATATTAGGAATGGTCGTAGTAGGCCTAGTGGTTATGGTCCCGAACTCGTGATCAGCGCATCATGAGTTAATACCTTAGTGCTACTGAAAAACCGCCATGCACAATTCATCTGTCGTGGCTCAAATTTCTCTGATCGGTGTGGTGTGGTTGTTGGGTGTCAGCTCAGTTGTCGCCCTTGTCACTAACTTGACCGTGTTCTAAAATTACGATGTCGTGAATAACCGTGTTGCTTCAGAATGTAACGTAAGTTAAAAGGATAATCGGATCGGATCGAATCCAATCAAATGAATCATGGTTATTCCATAAACTTCTTAAAAACAAGTCATAAATACACTGATCGCCTTGTAACTTTCGATTCCGAATCCACAATGCCACAAAAAAGATTACAAAGTAAGTGGCCTGGCTGTAAAGATTGGAAATACTTTTCTCTGAACTAACGTTTTCTGGCGTTTATGATACATATTTAAAAACATTTTAATTGTTCACAAATTTTAACATTTTACACAACCAACTAAGTGTCATTGACTTGCACCTTTCTTTTGTGAAGATGACGTGTAAGTTGAGCTGGTAAAGATGGCGTGTTTTAATACATTTAAGAACTAAGACAGCAACGACTTTCAAGATTTTTCAATTCTTTGAAATGTACTGTGAGTATAGTTTTTTTTAATTCTTTTTTTGTGAATGTATGATATTTTATAAAACTTAAAATGGTTAACTGCTCATTCATTTTTTTGGAAGGTTTTACTCATTGCACCCTTTTACTGTTTGAATTATATTAATTTTGAGTTCCTTGTTAGCCTACCGAGTTGCAAATGAAAAAGTTAGTACCAACAAGCTAGCTTAAGCCCACTTATTAGTACCCCTTGTTTGGTACTAATTCAAACATTGTTTGATTTATTAAGCTCCATTATTAATTTTTTTTTTAATTTTTTCTGTATATTTTGTTCAATTTTTGTATTTTTATTTTTTCATGCTTTTGGATGCATTTCTTATTTTTACTTATATACATGACTATTTATAAAGTCTCGCGGGATGATTTACAGATCTATACTGAAGGCAGCATTAGTGAAGGTGCAATCTTGGGTAGTGGAATTTTCATCAAAAAGGGGGATGATATTATCTGCATGAGAAACCCTGACTACTGCTCAATTTTTCGAGCAGAGCTTTTAGCTATTGAGGTTGCTGTGAAATTTTACGTTACTGAGAGTTTCAATACAGATATTTGGATATTGAGTGATAGCCGAAGCTCTATTCAGCATCTATCTGATAGGTGTAGGTATGGTGACAGAACGACAACGTGTATTGTCCAGCTTTTAAATTTCTTAAGTGCCGATGTTAAGATCATTTTTCAGTGGGTACTGTAGCACCTAAAAGACTGCGGTAATGTGAATGCAGATCATCTGGCCCGTGAGGGCAGCCATAAACGTGGTGGCTTCCTTACTTTTTCAGAAATTGCTATCAGGATCTAACAAGATATTAGTTTCACTTGCAGGCAGGCTTTCATTCATGTGTAGTATGGTGCTGGTTCTGCTTTGGTTGGGACAAGCAGTAGGCGAGATGAAACGATTCTTTCTAGGGCTTTGCAGTGGACATACTTGAGCTCAATAGCATGTGGACGGTCTTAGCAAGTTTACCCTCCTTGTCCGAATTGCAATGTAACCCAAGCCGCTCCTGCCCACATCTTGGCTTGTATTGGTTGCCATGAGAAGTCCTATTACATCTGTTCATTGTTTAAAAATGTATGGGTTGATGGACTTGATCTAGATGTTTCTGCCGATTAAGTGGGATTAGAAACAACAACACTTATATATAAATAGAATGAAGCTCAATCAATTCTTTATTGTAAATTAATAAACGTTAAATCTGTCTCGGTTAAAGTTTATTACACTGCATGTCGTGGATGTGTTAAGTTTGTTGCCAACTCTGGTGATGAACTCGTCATGTGATTGTAATTCAGAACTTTGAGATTTATATATTGGGTGACCATGGTAGGGTCCTAGTGGTTGTGGTCAAGAACTCGTGGACAAAGTGGCGACAGTACGTAACAAATTTCTTACAGCATCGCGAAAAGCTTCTTTATATAGAGAGAAATATCTTCTCATAGTGATAAAACACGTGTAAATAACTAAAGAATTTAGTTTTTAAAGGATTCTACTTGCATGTATCATAAGTTTAATAATAGTTGATTTGAAAGTTTTCATAAATAGATCGTTAAATTAGATATAAAACTTTTTTTCGTAAAAATATAATTTACACTTCAGCTGTACCATACTGATATTAAAGTTGAATTTGTGGTTTGTTCCTCAATTAGAGTGTCTAAAGAAAATATAGAATGGAACACTTATTATTAAAAAAATAAATTAATTTAAATATTTTTAATTTATCTACTTTTTTATTTATTTATTTTTTTGTATTTTTCAATAATTGTGTTGCTGCGTTATAAATTTAAGGAAGGGTTTCCTTATATGTAATACTTTTTTCTATAGGACATGCTTGTATAAAATTTGTTTCATACACACATTTGCTTCTTTTCTTCAAAATTCGGTAAAAATGTAGATTTAGGAACTTTGACAACATAAGTGTCTTCTATTGGTCTCTATAATCTTTGCATTTATATCCACATTTTATTTTCGAAAAATCGATATTAGCATAAGATTTATTTTCGAGGAAGCACTTTTCCAAACTCTTGATATGGCCAATGCTCTGCACTTAAACTATTTTGGAGTTAACGTAGTTACACCTTTCTGCAGTTTTTCATTTTCGTTTGATGCATCAAGAGCTTAACAAACTCTCTATCTTGACATAAAAACTTTTTTTTTCCTCTTATTTTTACAATCGTTTGATATTCGACTGAAAAATTATTATTGATTTCGATCAACAGATGAAATTAGAAAACAATTTAAGATTTGTAATTATTAGATTAATCTCTCTCTCTCTCTCTCTATATATATATATATATATATATATAATGAATTAAAAAATGTGTAAAAACAAATTATAGATGTCGTGGAACATAGATTTTGACTGAAGCCATAGCAAATTTTGCATCGCAACGTAAATTACAGCTGCCTTCGCTAAAAAGACCTTAGTATTATTGTTTCGGGAAAGAGGGAATAATGTGTATATTCCTATGTAAGCAGTCTTAGACGTTTCTAAATATCAAAAACGTTTCTGTTAAAGTAAAAATAAACTTTTAGGGCTCTACTCACAAAAGTCTCTTTCAAATCAATTGAAAGTTTACTAATTATGTATCTCATTCAGCACAATAATTTCGAGTTGTTATTTAGAGAGCAGATCTCGTTATTTCATTTATCCTCCAAAAAAAAGATCCATGCCTTAAATGTTAACATTAATGAGAAAAAATATGAGCTTTCTCTGTGCTGCTCTCGTAACTGTCACCGTAATTGTTTGAAATGAGGTTGGAAAAATGTCTTCTCCTAACATAATGAAACCAGCTAATGGAAGTGCCCGCCTATTTCTCTATTTCTTTCCATTGCTAAGTATTATATTCATGTTGTTATATCTTTGACAGAAGAATTTCTTTTCTGAACTCGGATAAAGGAGGAAACTCTAAAATTCTTCTTTAAAAAGTTACAAGAACTTTCCAAACATCAGATAGTAAGTTTTTGTTAAGGGTTCTTTATATTGTACAGATTCATTTGGCTTAGAGCTAAGAGAGTGAAATGATGGCTTCAATGAATGGTGATTTTCTAATAGAAAAATACTTTAGGAAGGGACTTCGGCCATATTTTTCTGACCCTTAAGCGCACCAAAATACAGGTATAAAAAGAGTCTAAAATTTTAAGATGACTTTTAGAAAATAATATTTTTAACTTTAAAACGCTATCTTCACATTGCAATACGAACTCTAATCTCTTAAGTTGATTCTTTCTACATATAAAAATAAAATCTGTTTTTTAAAAATGTGCTGATTCTTCCAAATGTCCCCCCTTATTTTTTTTTTAAGAAATTGAGTAATTTTTTTTTTTTGTAGAATGGAAAATTGAGAGAAATATTTTGTTATAAAGTTTTAATTTTCTGTTTCGGCATAAACTCGTAATTTCAGTAGATATGACGCAATAAACGAGTAAAATATTTTTTAATTAACTTTTTCGTTTGATTTTTTAAATTTTTAGAAACTTAAACTTTTAACGGAATAATTTTATTTTCTTAAAATAAAAATCAGCCAGGCGGAGGTGTGTGTACTTGTATTGTCAAGAAAATATACGTTCTGGATTTATTTATTTGCTTAAAATACATTGCAATAATAATAAAAATAAAAATATATAATTTGATCCACTTGAATCATCCTAAGTTAATTATATGTATATCAGTAAAAAAAGAAAGAGAGGGACAAGGAAATATATTTTAATATAAAACAATGATATCTTAAAAAATTAAAATGTGCATACAAAATATAAATAATACTGGGAATCTGAAAGGAAAAACGCATACATTTACTCAAAAAGCATACAAAAACACCTTTAGATCACAAATAATTTTTTAAAGCAAATTCTTTTGAAACTTCTTGGAATTCGATGCATTTCTTCTGAAAAATGTTCTTTAAAATAATTTCACTTTCCACTTTTATCACAACAACTCTAAATTAAAGGATTTATTCTCCTTAATCGATTAATTGCTTTCCAAAACGTAATTCCAACAAAAAATTAGCAACCCTAAAATATTTTCAAGATTTCAACTTCTGAAAGGTTTTTTTTATTAATGAAAACTTTTTATCTTTATTTTTTTAATGTGAAAATCTTTATTGGACTTTCGAAAAAAAAATCCAAAGATTGTTAAAAAGGATAAAATTGATATTGTTGGTTAAAATATACAATTATGTCCATAACATCTTACAAAATTATGTCAAAAATTTGTTTTATTTTTTTAAAAATTGGTGGGGAAAAAATTAATACGATTAAAATTTTAGACTTTGCTATTTTTTTCTATTCACAAAAAGATTAAACAAATAAAACTATTTTAACTACAAACTGCTCTAAGCATAGACTGTATCAGGAGATAATGCGCGTGCCCAGAGCTTATAAAAATTTCTTTGGACATGACTTATATCATGCGCAACCCTTGTTGCAGAATTATTGCGACAGTCAACTCGGCATATAAGAGCTCCAACTGTTCGTTTCGGCAAACAATTTAACATATCTATGTAATCGTTTGTGCGTGAAGGTCCCATGAAGATAAATGTTTTTTTTCTCTCGACAGCTATACTTTTAGTTACATTTAATAGATTTTGATTGTAGTAGATGTAATGATGTAAAAAAATGCTATATCTTTTTTATTATTATTTTCTTACTTTTTTCTTCGCTCTGAAGATAATTGTTTTACAGGTTAAAGGTGGTTATTAAGGAACAAGTGATTGTCAAAATCTTTAATAAAGTACTAAAATATAAATATATATATATATATATATATATATAGTACTAAAATACTTTATTCAAATTTTTATTTTTGTATCTCGTATAAAACATATTTGAATTCACAGAATATATAAATTAATTGGTATGTTTTAACATTTTAAAAGCTTATCTTTAAGCGAAGGAATAATACATTTTTTTCTGGTTTTACAAAATTTTATTCTGTTTGCAAAACATTCTTATGTTTGACTCTCAAGGCTTACGTTTTAACTATCGAATAACATTTCTATAATAGATATTTTTAATTTACTTAAATATTTGTAAGAACGAAAAAAGAAATAAATTAAAAGCGAAACAGGAATTTAGAAAAAGCAGAATTAAAATATCGTTGCCAACGTTTTACAGTAGACTTTACTTTAAATGAGCAAAACATCTCATTTAATTTTCATCATTGGTATTTCTATCAAGTAGTTTCAGAAGTAGAATCAACAAAGGGGAGTTTGGATTCCATTATTGGATATGTTTACAAGGCGAAAACAAGTTTACTAAAAAATAGATGCAATATATTTCTTAGCAAAGAAAGATGCAAAATTTTAAAAAAAGAAACCTTAGCTATATATACGAGGGTCATTCTGAAATTTTTGAGTTACACATAGATTTTTAAAAATATACCTACGAAATTTTAGGTAGGTTTAAAGTAATCTCTAGCAGCATCAATGCATTTTTGTAGACGAATTATCTACAGATTAAACTCCTCAAACCATTTATTTCTATGGAATTGATGAAAAAAATGCATTTATAGCCACATATCAATCTCTTCTAAATAAAAACGTCGTCCACATAAGTTCTTCTACAAATTAAAAAATAAACAATAGTCAAGCATAACTAGATCCGGAGAATAAGGGGGATGCTTTTTCACTTTAATTTGTTTTTCAATTCCTACTATTAGTTCACTCTCTCCGTATCCACCAAGATATATATATATCTTGTACAAATTTTCAATTATTAATAAAATACATTCTATTCATCCAATCAAGATCAAATACATTTTTTAAACTTGTAGTGGATGGCACTTCATGTTAATACAGTTTTAAGAATATTAATTCCTTAATTAAATTATAAAAAATGAATAAATAGTCGTGGGTTCGAATCTCACCTGGGATGGCCTAATTTCTAAGAAAGGGATTTCTTATTTACTGCACTATTTTATTAGAATAATTAAATTTAATTAATAAATATAAATAGTAACAAACAAAAAAAACATAGTCCAACACCATGCATAGAAAGGAAAATCGCTTTTTGTTTTGTCACTCAATATTGTGATTCTGTCATATGTATATACATATTTATATTAACTGTAAAGATTTAATAAAAAGTAACTAAATTAAAATTTTTATATGTTGACCTAAGAAGGAATTGAATTCACGGAGTACGTGCTCGTTAAATCAGTGGGTCCGAAAGTCTTGTGAGTGATCGTAGCCGCTGTCGCCATCTATCGTCTATGAACCGAGCCAAATCGTACTGTCACCTGCATGGTTCTCAAAGCTAACGACAGGCGTACACCTAGCCCCTTGCCACGATGAATTTCGGGGGCCTCGATCTGACACCGTCAGACAGGTGGCATTAGAAAGAACAAAAACAACACAGGAATTGACTTAAAAAGGTTTTTTTATATTACTTGTTACTTAAGAAACTCGGCTGTTAATCCGGCTGCATGGGAAGACGCATTATCACGGTGAAGCATTAGTCCCCTAACATTCGCTTCTCGGAGAATTTCCAAAATATCTTAAGAAGCATACCAATTTGCTGTTACTGTCTTCTGCAATTCCAACCTGATGGCTGTAACCAATTCCGTATTTCTGAAGAAAACGGCATTCATTATTTTTTCCATAACTCATTTTCTTTTTCAACATCTTTAAAGACTCATACTTTGCTTTCTTGATATGCTGGAACGTCAAAAAACCATATATACGTTTCATCCTCCCTTACAATTTCAGAATGATGTGGTGACCCCCATCATTTAGCAATTTAAAGGTTTCTTTACTGATTCTGACACGCTCCTCTTTTTGGTGCTCAGATTATGGGGTACCCAAAGGCAAGCTACTTTTTTCATATATAATTCTTCATGAATAATTTTGTGTATGGCTGAGTACCCAAAGTTAAGTTACTTCCGTATCATTTGGTAGGTACAGCGATAATCATCCATTAACATATTTAGTATGACAAACACATTATACGGGATTACTCCCGGCCTCTCCCTTCCTGTGTGTTCTTCACCCTAAAGAGCTGAAGAGAAAGCCCTCGTGTAGCTGAACAGTGCAACGTTAATATTCACTCACTCATTCACCCTGATGATGAGGAATGCCCAGAAGAACTGAGCTCACTCGAAGAGGGTTTAGAGCTACAACCGATTCATTCACCCTGAAGAAAATTTCGACCCGTGTAAAATTCTTTAAACTACCTGAATACAGTAACGACTTGGAGATTTATCACCAAATGCTAATTTCAGCCGTTGAATGCATTAGTCTTGATTTAATCCTGCTTTAAAATCATGGAAAATCATAGCAAGATAATTTTTTCGCATCAACTCCAAAATTCTACTGCCTAAAATTAATTCTACGCTAAACAACTTGAAATAAGTAGTAACAAAATTGACTACTATGCAAAAATACTTCGTATTTTCAAATTAAACATTAAAAAAAAATTTTTAATTCTTGTGCCTGCGCGTATCTTAAAAATTTCAAACTTACCCTCGTATAAAGTTTCCTCCTACACAATTGCATAAAATGGTAATTTTATGAAAATAATCTCTGATATTTTCACCCTGAATGTTCTACCAAAAGTATGATAGATGATACAGAGAGAGATAAAACAAATTCAATAAATATTAAAAGATTGGTAAAGATTTTTTTTTAAATTGGTATTTTAAATTGGAGAGTTATGTTTTGCTAATTTTTTCAAAGCTGGTTAATGTTGCCATTCACAACGATTATGCTCGTTTCTCTATTCATAAAGTTTTATTCTATGTCATTTACACCCTTGGGTTACATATATAAATTTTATTATTATTTTATACGTACCTAGAAAGGCTTTTGAAAATATTAAATGTATTTATATACAAAAAATGCTTTCTACTCAAATATTTTGACTGTTGACTTTACAACACATTCATAAAACTCTCTAAATCGTGAATACGATGATGTAATAGTTGAAATGAGACAGCAAGAAAATTAGTTTTTTCTCGATAAAATACTGTTAGAAAGAAGTAATTGAAGCTTTTTTTTTGTGTATTTTCACTAACAAATAAAGCCTAGATCACTGAAAGAATTTGCATGAAATAGAAGCATTTCTATGAATTGCAAATGAAAAACTTCCATTTCTTCTTTCGAGTTACTTGAACACAAAGACTACTGATCCTGAAAAGAGAAAACTAAATAAGAATTTCTTTAAATCCTAAAAACGTTTATATCCCTCGAAATATATTTGGAATAAATTAGAATAAATGTTTGGTAAAATTATAAATTAAATGGCATTTTGGGGAGATTTTCTTTTCAAAACAAATGAACCAAGTATGTTTTATTATATCATATTGATTGTGATAAGCAGAATTTTGAAAACTAAATAAATTTGCACGTTGGAACACTTTTAATGAAAACATTTACTTCTATTATGTAGCCATTACGTATTCTAAAAATTATTTTGTAACATCCTATCTTTCATGAACATTCAAATAGTATATACTAATAACGAACAAAAGTGGCCTGAATGTGCACGTATGTTTAATATTATATAAGTCATTAAATACTTTACATTTTTTAACGCGTTTACATTACTGAATCTAAACAGTTATGTTTAAAATAAAATGTTATTAGACAATTGAAACTAATTTTTTATATTCCCGGCTTTGTTGATCTTTCGTGAAAATTGGTTTTTTTTTATAAGAAAACTAGTCACTTTTTGAATTATTTTTTACTATGCGTTGGACAATTTGAATTTGTATCATTTCCTGTCCTTTTTCAAAAATAGGATGAACTCTGTTGAAATATAAAATTACGTGTAATATAAGAAAATAATGTACCCTTGGTAAGAAAGAAAGAAATTTATAGATAGTCAGTCGATTCTATATATATATATATATATATACAGGGAGAGAGTAATGTGCGTATATATATATAGTCGACTCTAGCTAATTCAAAACTTCGATAATGCGAACCTCTCTCTAATTCGAAATATATGCTCCGCCCCTAGAAAAACTCTTGATATTTCGAACTAAAACAATACGTTTTGACCCACTCAATATTCCGAGGTAAAATCTGCGGTTGGCCAGACTACAACACGCGATAATTAAAAGTTATACAAGATAACTCCTAGGATAATTCGAACACTCAATATAGATGTGTAGGATTATGTATTTCACGTCAGAGTGACATAACGATTTATGACTCATCTGTGTGACTTATGGTATGTCTCCCCAAATAAGGCATAGGCCGGACTAAACCCTGCCTTGAAGGACCGATAGTGTTGGGGACCATGTCTGAGGGAACCGATAACAGATTAAACAGATTTTTAAAGAGATAACATATTTTTTTCTCAAAAAAGGTTAATTATGTACAATATGTATTCTTTTAATAATTGTTTTAATACATAAATGTATTCTTTTAACACAGGTCTTTTAACTTCGGTAAAATATTTATACTGTATAATATGTACTGTTTAAAAATACTTTAAGATAATGTTAAACGAAAATGTAAATGTTGTTTTATTACATAGTTTCAGATTTAAATGAGTTAGAAAAAAAATTCTCTTCGTGTATTTTGGGAGTTTTTTCCTACCCTTCTTGATAACTTGAGATCTTGATAATCCGAAGTTTTTCATTGGGCCCTTCAACTTCGAATTATCGAGAATAAATTGAATATATATATGTACCCGTTTCTAAAAAATATTTAGCAAACATATGTTATAGATTTTTGCTAAATGAAGTAATATCCATCAAAGAAAATGAAACTTTGCAGTTTAATCTGGCTCAATTTTTTTTTGGTAATGTTTAAATATATTAAATATTTTAAAAGATTGTCTTTTTATTCTGAAAATTAAAAAATAAAACTTAATTTCATGCTTAAATTTTAAAAACTTCCTCATTGCAATTGCATTTATAATATTTAAATATTTATTGCTACCTTTAATTTTTCTCAGTGTACCAATGATTGTAACTCAAATTTTATTTTTATCGAACTTAATGCTATAATTATTATAAATATAACTAGTGGTACACATTCAAATTTGTGTGAAAAAGCGTAAACTGTTCATAAAAATTAATTCTATAAATATTTTATTTTCGGTGTGTAAGCAATTAAACATTTGTTATAGTTAATTCATAATTTATTAATAATTGTCGTTGGCAAATAAAGATGTGTGTTGTGATAATAAAGTAAGCAAACAAATTGGTTGTAAAAAGTCTCCGAAAACGGCTTAATATTAATGAAATTAGAGAACATTTCACAACTACAAAGGAGTAAGTAAAAAAATTGAGAAATTACAAGTGAAACCTTTATGGATGAGTGAATGCATTAATTTCACACATGACTTCGAAGGGTAAATTGAAAGGATTAAAGGAAAACAGTATTAGAAAAAAATCTTCACGACTAAAAGGGTATTTTCCTTTTAAATAAATCTATTTGACTTCAAGCTAATGCTGAGTTTCATTTAATGAGTTTCTTACACAAAATTAGCTAATGTTGACAAGTCCTCTAGAATAACAAAAGTAAACTGTAGAATCCATTTAATTTGCTTCTCAAATTAATTAACTAGAACAAGAATATAATTAGTTTCATAACACATCGTGACAATAGAAATGTTAGACTAAAATAGAAATAATGATATGTGGGAGGAGGAAAAAATAATTACTCGTTTCAATTTTTCTGAGAAAAAAAGATTTATTTTTTTTTCTACAATTAACAGAAATAAATTTTATTCTACAAACTATACCCGGGGTGGGCATTACGCCGATCGCGATCGACAGATGGAGCACAAAGACAATTTGGGGTGATCGTCTGAAGATTAACAGTTAGTAATTATATACGGAAATTTTCAAGATTGGCTGACAGTACGCAGACTAGGTCTTCTACTGATTATAATTTCGAGAACTAACTTTAGAGAACTAACTCTTATCTTTTAATGTATTTTGAATTGTTTGATAATAAATGCATCATTAGATATTACTATATTTGTGATTATTATTGTTATGTTTGTATTTTGCGTTTTGCTTGAAACGTGGTTTCAAAAAAGCGAATTTTTATTTATTTACGTAGGTAAGTGCATATTCCGTATTTATTATTAACACAAATACTGCTGACTTTTTCCTTACCTCATCTCACCTACGACACTGGGCAGAGTGGTCACACGCGTGAATTTTTCAAAGGGGGCACGATGCGGTGGTCCAGGATCGAATGTCTACCGTTCTCGTATCCTACCACATTACGTAGCCAAACATATTTTTTTTTTCATTTTGTAGATTGTCGAGAACAAAGAAAAGTAAGAAATAAATTATTGAATAAATAACTCGCATTAATTAATAAAAAATCATTCATAACAAATTTTTAATTTTACGTACTATATACATGGGGTTATAATCGGGAACATAGGGAATAATCAAGGGCTATGGAGGAGGGTCCGGACCCGTGGATTCCCCCCCCCCCTTTATGTGTTCCATTGATACAGGGTGGACCACAACACCTTGAAAAAATTTGAAGTAGCTCGTACCCTGGAAAAGTCTGCCCACCCCTGGACTATACTATGGTTAGCAACCCACTTCATAGGGTATTTCATGATGGTGAATGACTATATGTTATTTGTAAGGTTATTGATATCTAATTCCTAGCATTAAGATTTTGATTGTATTGAAAAACATTTTTATAGTCTTCTCTTCTTGATAAAAAAAAACAAGAATTTCTAAAACCGAAGAATAAATTTATCTATTACGTCCCACAACCTGCCCCTTTAGAATTGGTTTCCAAAAACCCCATTCTTTTCGAATCTATATTCAACAAAAGAAACACATTTGTCATATTTCTACTCTGCAGGTCGAATAGTGCAAAAACGGGAATTAATTTTTGTTCGTAATGCCCTTTAACCCAACCCCTCCCTTGCAACGCCCCTCTTTAAAAGCCTATTCCTATAAAATCCATTCTAGTAGATGTTTACTCAACAAAATACTTATTAAATTTCAAGTATTTAGTTTAATTTTTTGAAAACGAGAATTTTTATCTATTACGCCCCTTTAAGCCCTTTACAATCGATTTCAAAACCCGTTCTTAGTGGTTCTTTACTCAACAAAAGAAAAACATGCTTACCTAATTTGAAGTATGTCGATCAAATGCAGTGTTTCTCAGACTGTGGAGCACGCCCCCTCCCAAGGGGCTTGATATCCCAATGGGGGGGTTGCAAGCATTTTGAAAATTTGAAAATAAAAGAATTAAAACAAATATTAATTAACTGAAAAGAAGCAAAATGAAATACTTTTTAACGTAATAAGAAATAAATACACATTTAACCACGTATAATATACTTATAAATGCATCCATATTGCACGATGTTTTTGATAGTTAATTTATCAATATTAAACACGTTTAATAATTACTAGTGCCTTCCATGGGCTTGTCATATACAAAATTTAATAATTATCTTGATCATATGTATGGTTTATAATTAAAGCCGTATTGTAGCTTTGGCGAGTCAAAGTACATTTTTATTGTATTCAATACATTGATATTGTTTGGAGGGGGTGGTGAAAATGATGATTGAAAATTGAGTCACAAATATTGAAAGTTTTAGAAGCATTGTTCTAATGGTTTCGTGATAAGAAAGTGAATGAAATTGAGTTAATTTTCTTCTATATGTATATATATATATATATAATGTATACAGATTTACAAATATGAAAAATAAAATATTAAAGCAGCTTTTATTATATAAAGCAACCGATTATTAGTTTTTGTATTAAAAGTTGTGGAAAATAAACCTCTGATGAATAATTTTCCACGTTTCCTTATTTCAATACAGCAAAAACTACAATGTTTTTATGCATAATATATGTACTATAATTTATTCCAATTTTTAACTATTATTAATCACATTGTAATGTCAAAAATATTCCTTAAATAGTTTCAAGTTTCTTTTTTATCATGTTTTTATTAACTCACTTTCTTGTATGTCTATACGAGTGGAATTTTGTAATTTATTTTAAAATAACTTTCCGATGAGCGAGAGACTTGAAATTTGGACCATAGCTCAGAAGTGGATGACAATGCATGAAAATGTGAAAAAAAACATGGTAGATCAAAACAATTTTATTTTGCAATTTTTAGTCGCTATATCTTATAAAGTTATATACGTTTTTCTCTCATTTAGAAAATTTGCAACCAATGTAAAGGGACCTTTTTGCAAAATCATTTCATTTCTGTAAAAATATTTGTCCTAAAAGTTATTGATAAGTCACTTACTGGCCGATATTATAATTCATATGTAAATTTTATTTTTTCTTCTCACCGAAACTCGTATTCTCTGATAGTTAGTTTTTCGAGAATTATTTTATATTTAAAATCCAGCTGGAAGAGTTGCAATTATCATCAACCTGATTAACAAAAGCCTTAGCCTTAAAAATAACATAAAATATGAAGGCATCAAGAGTAAAAGCTTAATTATCATCTAAGGAGCTTTTATTCAATGTGAATAGAAAACTCGAAATATATATATAAAATAATACTTCGATGAGATATCAAGTAATATAGAAGATAAGAGAGTAACTATCACTCCTTGTTCACTTCCTCCGTCATCCCAATGATTCAAAATCAATTGATTCAAAATTACGAATTATATTGCAGATATTTCATTATATAGAACCAAATTAAAGTAATTATAACATAGATACCCTTTAGATGAATATTTTCAAATCAAACGTTATTATTATAATTATTGTGCCCTCTTCGCTCACATATTTCTTCTTTTAATTTCAATTTCTTTCAAGACCTTCTGAATGGTGAACTCTGGGTATTACACAAAAGCACAATTAACATCGTTAGCGAGATTTTTTTTTATACAAATGACGCGGAAAATTATAAAAGAGGAAATCTCTTTCTACAAAGGTCAGTCGAGTGAAAGAGATAAAAAAATTTTATAAAACACTTTGAATGTGATGAGGATATTATCTGTAAATAAAATATTCTGTTTATTTCTCATTCTTTTTTCTGAGAGTTATATTTTAATTGTTCCTTTAATCCACTGTTCATTATAAATTCTAACTATTATAGTTTAGTCAACAAATATTTTTTCGTGTATGTTAGCTTCGTATAAGCACATAATCAAGACATCTTAGAAATCGCAAGATTTATGCATATAAATATTGATAGGTATATAGATAGATTGCTTTCATTTTTAATATATTGCTTCATATATTACCCCCTTGCTTCATATAACCCCTTAGTTTTAAATTCATATACAGTCGACTCTCGATAATTCAAACGTTCGATAATACGAACCTCTCGATAATTCGAAGTATTTGCTCAGTCCCTTGATAAACTCTTGATAATTCGGACAAAACAATACGTTTGGGTACACTCAATAATTCGAAGTAAAATCTGTGGCTGGCCAAACTAAAACACGCAATAATTCGAAGTTATCTTGTAAGACTCTCGACAATTCGAACATGATATTGTATACAGCCCCTGTAGAAAACAGGTTGGAGGTTACAAGTATTGTCTCTGCGTGTTTCCCCTGTATCGTAGCCCTTTAATGAGCATCTGTCTGCTATCCTTTCTTAGTGTTTACCGGTTCATCAGGGGAAAATACACTTTTATTGCTTTCCTTCTTCAAGTGGACAATAGACCAACCACACTTATTGTCAGCCGTCCATATCTTTCACTTAACACGTGGTTTTGCTACGCATGTGTTCAGAAAAGATGGTTCTACTATTGAGAAGAGATGCGCAAGATTGTGTATGAATGTATTGAATGTATTCTTTTAATATATAGGACTTTTAACTTCGGTATAATATTTATTTGTACCTTTTAAAAATTACTTTAAAATAATTTTATACATATGTGCAATTGTTGCTTTATTACATAGTTTCACACAAATTTAAATGTGTTAGAAAAAAACTCTCTTCGAGTATTTTGGAGTTTCTCTTGATAATTCGAAGTTTTTCATTGGTCCCTCCAACTTTGAATTATCGAGAGTCGACTGTAGCTATATAAAAGATCCCATTATTTAATATTTAATAATATTAATACTAATCAATACTTATTTATTTTACTTTCTACAAGAAATATAAATAATTGGCTAAAACACACTTTTTATTTGGCGAACATGTTTAACATCAAAAGTGATTGTAAATATATATATACCTTAAACTCCGGTGTATAAAGCGCACTTTTAGCACAAAAAATACGCTCGAAGTTTATGTGTGCGCGTTATAACGCTGGGTATAAGAACGAGAACTTTAAAAATTAAATAAGGGGTGAGCATAGAAAAATTAGGCATCTACTTACATCGAAATACTGTTTATCGTAAAGATATGACTTACTTTATGAACTTTAAGAGTTGAAATTCTAGAAAAATATTATTTGTTCAAAATCTTGGGAGGATATATGGAATAAATGTCTTCAAAACACACGAGAATTTCACACTTATATTTCAGGTTTCTTTGTAAAAAAAGGGGGTGCGCGTTGTACGGCGAATATATCTTAAAATTAAAATATGCAGTTTGAAAGTATAAATGTGTGCTGTATGTGTACGTCGGATTTTACGGTATATATATATATATATATATATATATATATATAACCTGTATTTTTTTACATTTTTTGGAAATTGATCATATTTTTAATGAATATTTCTTACTTTATCGTTATATAGATGATATAATAATTTTTGGTAAAAATAGTGAATTCAAAGCAAATATTATGTTCTACCCTGACAACCTCAACCTTCTTAAAACTAACTGTAACTCTAATATGGTTGAATTCCTGGATTTAGACTTGCATCTTATTGACAAAAGAGTAGTCTGTAACATTTTTGACAAAATAGATTCTTTTAGTTTCTATGTAATTAAAATTCCTGTATGGAACAGTAATTTGCATCTATCAATTTACAGAAATATTGTTTTGAATTTTTTACTTAGGAATGATAACTTAACTACCAACAAAATAGTTAAATTTAATAATATCAAGAAATTCTTCCAATGCTGCTTAGATCATGACTATCCTCTTAACTTCTTAAGAACATATATATTCATCACAAATACATTAATCGTCTTGCTACTTCTGATTACAAAACCACCACACAACAATAGGATCTCAAAGTCAGCATATTAGTGCTTTTGCTGTGAAGATTCTGTTCTTCACACAGTTTATATTTTTTCCAAACCCTTCTTAAAAATCTTATACATTGAAAAATTTCTACATTTTTGACAACCAACCAAATTTTTACATTTTTGACAACCAACTAAATTTTTACATTTTTGACAACCAACTAAATTTTTACATTTTTGACAACCAACCAAATTTTTACATTTTTGACAACCAACCAAGTTATAGTCTATCAAATTTGAGTGTCATCTCTCTTGGCATCTATCCTTACAAGCTGGTTTAAAGGATGTGGTTAGGTGTATGATGGATTTTTATCACAATGAATAATAGCTTTCCATTGGTTTCAAGACTGTTGGATTTCTTAAAAAAAGCTCTGTGTGCAGAACTTTTGAAGAATCTTTTTATTAGGTAATTCTTTTAGTATTTTTCTGCTTAAACATTTTAGGAGAATTTTTTGCTGAATAGTAGTCGGTTGTTCTTTTATACTTTCTGGGAAATTTTTTATACTTTGAATTTTTTTATACTTTGAATTTCTATTTATTTTATTTTAGTTTTTCCTACCGAGTTGCCAAGGGGGAAGGTTGGCGCGTTCAAACTAGTTTAACCCCACTTATTCGGTCCTAAGTCCGAAATTGCTTTTTGACTCGCTAGGTTTTTATTTGTATTTCATTTTTATATCTTGTTTAGATTCGATCTTCATGTTTTTATTAAGTCATTTCTTGTTGTGTTCTTATTTTCTTTAATATATTTTATAAATTTCTTCCATATATATATATATATATGAGTAAATGTTTTCCTTAATCAAAAAGATACTAGTACAATTGGTTTCATTTTTAAGTATACTTCACAATTTATGCAGAATTGCTTAGTAACACTTTATGATTGACCTCATCTCGCAGTCAGAAAATGGGAGCTAACATCCTCGGTAGCTACAACGACGTTTATTCAGCTTAATACATGCTGGGAATCTACCCTTACCAGCCTTTAGTTTTATATCACCTGTCAGCTATAGACGCTTTTAAAAATTTACTTTCTGAAAAACCCTCATAAGAGAAATTTAAATACTACTTTGGAATTTAGTATAAATTTATCTCTCAGTATTCTCCTTTCAAGGACAATGCTAAGTATAAAAACTTTAACTACAAAGTCCAATTATGTAAATAACTAAAAGAAGTATTTGGGGTTTTTGTCTTGAATTCTGAAATACAGTAGCATGTTATTGTGCCTACCTGATAATATTCAGAATAATCTCATATTGCAGCACGGATAGTCTTATCCGTCACTGAATTCATTGGGTTGTTGTTCTAGACACGCATTTGAAATTCTTATGGTTTGTTATAAACACGTTATTTAACTACAATAAGCCTTCGATGCTTACACATCCTTGTAAACGGCTTTTATCTCTTAAGCCATTGGTTCTTGATGAGCCGCAATTTTCACATTTTTTTTTCAATAGTTACAGGAACACTTCGTAAACCATGCTGTTCACGAAATATTATTGTCCATTGCTCGAAAGCCAATGATCATCCATTTTTTGAAGTGAGAAAAATCAAGTGTACTACACATCCCAACAAAGAAGGATATGTTCCCGAACAGCTTATGTTTCCAACTTTTAAACCCACTACCCTTGCTGACCACCTAACCACGTTTCATTAGTTGTGTCTGACAAAGAATATGGACATAATATTGTATGTCGCTTTTGCATATATTTATATTGCAACTAATGTAAAAAGTATGAATCCGAAAAGGGGGGGGGGGTAGAAAATTCCTGGAATAAGCGTACAAAGTGATTACGGTGCACAAAAACTTGATGTATTGACTACAAGGCCCCAAAACTTGAGGAATTGACTACAATGCACAAAAACTTGAAATAATGATTACGATGCTCGAAAAATTGATAAATTGCGCGATGTGACAAGAGCAGAAGAATGAAATAAATTAATTACCCAATAAAAGATAAGATTGGTTGTGAGAGTTTGACAAGTTAATTGATTGGCTAAATAATAAGTAACTGACGCGTCTACTACTAGAACTTTTGAAAGGGAAGACAAAGGAGAAATATTTTTATAGAAACTGAAAATAAGGTGCTTTTGCTCTGTCTAAAGAACAGTTTTAAATACTTCTGTATTTATAAATGCATTAGGTTCATTTTTAAAGAAATTTATCAACCAAATACTTTTTTTTAGAAATGCCTTGTTAACAAAACGAGAATAAAACTAATATTAGTTACAAGTTTTGGAACGTGGGTGTACACAAATTCATGAAATGTGTACTGGATATGAAATATAAAGTAATAAATAGAATTTTGATCTGTGAGAATTCGAGTTAGCTGCTTTTCTCCGAAAAAATTTTGATGATTTTATGCAAACTTTAAAAAGCAATATGAATTTTCCCTTTCAAAAGTTAATTTTCAGGAATATTTTAAAAATAAATAAGGAACAGCTAACTATAAGATCATGAAATAAATGAAAAAAATTACTATGGAATGTGTGTAAGATATTTCAAAAACATAATATAATAAAAATTTAACTAAACAGATCTCTAAAAATACAAAACTCCAAGGAGTGAAAATTAAAGTATTAAGTAATATTCAATCTTTAAAATTACTCTGTATATAAATATAATTAACTCTTCAAACGTAATTATCTATTTATGTTATTTTTTTATTCAATCTTGAATTCCTAACTGCTTAAATAAGTCATTTTAATATTCAAGACCAGAAAAATGTGTGGTGTCGCTATTTTATTCAAGAATTCCAAAGAATATTGGGGGGAACTAGGTTTTTAAGTAACTTATATCCAACTACTTTTTTTACGTGAATGTGGAATATCGTTCTCTGCATTTTTATCTTAAAAGGATTTGAAAAAGGTACTCTGGATGTTTCTGAGTAAAAGAGAAAAAAACGAAGTGAAAATCCTACCTTTATATATGCATATTACATACACTTGATACTTGCACTATTACCACTAACTGATACCCGAAAACACAAACATACTCCACAAAAGAGAGAACAACTAATCTATTTTATGACTGCGTTTACCTTGGCTATTTCAGAACGGGATGAAAATGGGAATACTAGAAGGGTTTTTCGGGATTTCCAAAACACATTGGAAGACAAATATATTGATCCTTTTTTTTCCCTGTGTTTTCAAGCAAAAAGCTTTTGTTTTAAAAATGAAATTTGGGATAAAACAGGCCTCTTTTAGCTGTGCCCCACTTTTCCATTTATATCCATTTTTCCAAAAACGGAATATTAGAATCATATAAAAATTTTAAGGATGGTATTCTTTAAGTTTCTTTTTCGGTAATATTTTGAGTTGTTCACTTATATATATATATTCTTAATATATTTTCTGAAATTCTGTTTTTCACAGCAGCTTGCATTTCCACATAGACTTAGATATACTTGATAGTTTAGACATAAAAAACAGCATTTTATTTTTAATAGCACACAGTCAAGTCTCTGAAAATATTTGCAGGACTATTATGTAAACTCACTAATCACTTTCTGCTCAAATTCGTTTCCATTTTTATGGTATTCAAATAGTTTTAGAGAAATTAGTAAATGATGCTTCAAAAATTATGAATTGTTACAAATGCCGCTGAATATTATATATAGTTTTATAGAAAACTCAATTTATTTAGTATCATGTAAAATTATATCGAGTAAAATAAACCTAAAATTTACTGGTTCCGATACGTCACAAACCGGAATCAGTTCTTGAAAAAGCACTCCACGAAAATATTTTGTCTTTTTTTAAATGAATTTTCCCAGTAAAGTAACTCTACTAAAATTTTTATTCATTGATTTGAAATTCTGTTTTGTTTTTGTTGAAAATTCGGCTTTCTTTTCGCAAGCTTTCGTTGTGCTGAACTCGGAAATTCACCAAATAAAAAATTTTCTTATCATGAAATCAAAATTCTTCGAATCACCGTATGAGATTTTTTTTAACTGTTTCAAGTTAGATTTAGTTTTTTAACTGTTTCAAGTTAGCAATTTTGTGCCCGTCAACTTGTTTTCTATTACCACTGCTCTAGTGTGAAGAGTCGAGGGAATTCCTTTCAAACGCGGACACAAAGTTGACTGAAAAGGGAGTGACAAATTCATCAAAACAATGATCGATTACGAAGAAGTAAAATATTTCTCTGTTTTCAATACACAAGTAGTGCTGTGTGAAGAGCGCAGCTTAATCAATGTCCTTTTAGTTGAGTCAACTTGTGGGGAGGAGAACGTGGTTTTAGAGAACTTGAGGGAGTAGCACAGCAGGAGCTGCCAGTGGACCGTGTGTGAAGGCACCCAAGTGATTTCTGTCTTTCTCGTCTGTTCCTTCTGTTATGGACGGCACAAGTTGATTCGTGTAAAAGGGCCCTTAACCTTAAAAAATGCTTTGAAATTCTTAGCAAATTTATTTTTTATGTATAAGAACATTAATAAATCTAAATTAATCAAAGGCACTGAATGCAGTAACTTTTACGATTAAACCCAAACGAGTTACAATAAATGTAGTTTTAAAAATAAAAAAGTTTTATAATTGATCAACCCTTAAGTTGGAAAACGCGTATTTCTGTACTTAATGAATATGTTTGTTCAAATACTTTGTTCTTCATAGTGTCGTCGCACTAATATTTCTATCTCAAGAGTCAAAAATGTAAGATATGGACTTTGTTTAGTTTGAAACTCAAATATTTTAAGGCACTTTGAATCAATGGCGTAACGGAGAAGATAGGGCCCCCTGCAAAGTCAGGTTTTGGGCCCCCAAGTTGGATTTTACAAAGAGTAGGTACTTGGTGGCAGTCAGGCTTTGGGCCCCCAACGATGCGGACATTACACCATTGCTTTGAACATAAAAACTTTATAACTGTAGGAATAATATTTTGTCTAAAACTGTTCCGTTTATTTGTAGTTAACCATTTAGTTTCAAAACTTTCATGGAGAAACTTAAGAACTAACAAAACTCTAAATTATTTGTGTTTGTACAGCTATTCACAATCATTTCAATGCCTATGTCACAATTAACGGAAAGACTATATGCAAACTATCTATATTACTTACAGACGAGAAAAGAATGACGATTATTTGCTTTGACTGCATTAATTCATAAAGGAACCAGTAATGTGTGTTATGAAATAACATCAATATTACTCTGTGTATGTTAAATAATCCTTAAAGCATATATTACACTTACTTTGAAAACCTTCAAATCTTATCAGCACTTTGTTTTTTTATTTTTATTTAATATTATAATTCAATTTAATACATGATAATAAAAATAAATTAGATTTATTAGTTAATAAAAAAGTAATAGAGAGAATGAGAGATCTTGCGTAATAATGATATCAAAATCATTTTTTCGATGTAAAAGAAAGTCAAAAGGAACCAGCATTCAGAAGCAAATAATATGCAAATTAGTAATAATTTGATTCTGAGCAAAGATATGTCGAAATTCGAAGCTTTTCAATTTTTGAATAATAAAAACCTATAAATTATTCAAAAAGAAACACTTTTTAAGAAATATGAATACCTTACACAAAAATAATTTTAGTTTCAAAAGATAGGCTATCTTTACACAAGTAAAATAAAATTATCTAAGTCTTAAAAACAACAAAAAATTTACATCTTGCATAATCTTATTCTTTGATGAAAAGCTTTTTTAAAAAAACAGTAGAATAAATTTCTCAAATATTTCGAGTAACATCTTTTGAAGTATATTACGCAATTGAAATCAGATTATAATATTGCTTGAAGAATTAGAAATTAATGCGTTTTTTTTTATATTCCTTACCTACATTTATAATAGTCAAATACGAGAGGCAATGGTAAATTTCATTTAAAATTTAATAATACACTTCATTATTACGGTATATACATTATACAGCTACCTTAAATTTTACTAAATATGTTTACTGGTAATGTATGAAAGTATTATTATTTCTAAATATTCTACCTTTATGGGGGAAGTTCAAATGCAAAAATGCTTTGTTTATGCTAATGTAGATGCAGAATTTCTACTAATTATAATTTATAATTTCAAAAGTAAATTTATTCAGATATTGCGTTCTACAGTAATAAGCAAAATACATGAACATTTAATAAACACATATATTTACAATTCTCAATTTAATGGGAATAACAAAAGTAAGCCTATACTTAAGGGAAAAAGAACGCGCTAATTATAATTAAGAGGTGCAAAGGATTTTATAGCGTGACTAAACCTAATACAGATTAGTTAATCAGTGCTAGTGACAAAAATAAGCTTCGTAATATTTCCAGCAAGCAAAATTAAACAATCGGCTCTTCAGTATATGCTTCTTATCTAGTGTTGTGTCTGCTTTCGGTTGATTAAGAAAATAAGCTTATGAAGGAAAACTAAAATACTTCGAATCAATTTTCTTTTGTAATCTTCTTTAGCTATTCAATTTCTGCTTAGAAACCAATACAATTCTAAAGTAACTTTGTGATAGATAGAGGTCGGTTCCTGCTTACATCTGAACCCCCTTTTCTACCTGTAAACCCTGCTAGATGTGTGTGAGAAACTGAATGATCTCCGCAGACATGATTTCAATCTAATCCATTTATTAATTCCAAATATCAATCAGACACAAAACAAATCTAATTAAGGTAGATGATTAAACAGTAGAGCGCGGAGGGGAGATTCTATAACACAGGGATACTACTACAGACCCACGACTGAATCTAAGACAGCTTAAATACGGTCAAATATAACTACGTCGCACACTAATAAGCTAACTTCTACTTAATCAAGCTCACAATAGCTGTACTTTTTATGCATCGGATCCAACACTGGAAACTTGCAGATGATCTCTCTCGGCTTGATCAATGTCGTTGGATCCACGCTCTGTAATCTTTTTCCTGGACAACTCCAAGACCTTTAACTAATTTCACTCTCTTTCAATCTTCAACTAACAACTAACTCGCAGACTTTATGTTAACTACTACTTGCCAACTTACAAACTCGCGAAAACAGAATTTATATAATATACTTCATTTACAAAATCACGCTTCCTTACTCGGTGAAAGTTGGTTTAAATAAATATTTTCCTAAAAGAGTCATGAAGGGATTAGTAGAGCCGCGTATAGATCCGTCACATCTTATCTATATACTAGCCCTTACCTATAACTATGCTTCCCTTACCATACTCTATCCAGTCTGCCTCTTAATTTTTAACTATGTTTAAATGATTAGATCAGTATATATCAATCTTGAGCAGTATATATCACTCTCTTTCACGCTCCAACGTGAGGACTTTGAGGTCTAATAGATTAAATATGCTTCCGATGTTGAAAGAGGGCATGTGGTCCAGTTATAACATCGCTGGACACGAATTTTATGCCATGCCCACTCTGTAACCTTGAATGATCTCTTTTGCAATGAGTGAGAGTTAGGTGGGTGAAATACTGGGTCAAGTGTAGAAGAGAAATAGTCCTCGTTATTTAATAAAAATTCAAAATTACGAAGCTATCCGCCCACTGCTTTTGCATAAATTCAGAGCAATGCTGAAAACAGCCAATCAAATATTGGTTTTACAAAGTTTATTAATATTATACTTTGTTGAAAAGGAAAGCAAATATTTTATCTTTAATAATTTAAGGAATTCATTATTAATTTCGTTGTCCAAAAATTTCAGCCATTTATGGGGCTTCATCAGTCAGTTAAAGAAATTTACAATAATGAAATTTAAACGAAGAAGCGCAGAAAAATTAATTTCATTTTTTCTACATATTGTGGTTGCCCCCATATTACCAACTGTAGAACGTCGTTTATCCGAACGCTTATTATCCGGAGCGTCAAATATCCGGACCAGTTTCCGGATACGTTTTCGAACAGTGCAATGCTCAACAGTTGTTTCGCGTGAGGCCAAAAGTGACGGGAAAACCCAAGGTGAGGGATGTTTGAGGAATTTCAATTTTTTGATTTGGTAAACATCTGCGCGAAATATTAGATCAGTTTGTTTCCAAGTGTATACGTGCTTTTTCGTTGAGTTTTGTTGATGTAGGACCCTGGATGGCATGTGATGCAGAAGACTGTGGATTTCAAGTGCTAAATGATGACGATATTGTGACTTCCATGCAAGAAGAATCCGACCCTGCAGACGATGAAACAGATGAAGACGAGGACAGCAACAACGAAAGTAGCAAATTCTGACGCGTTTCTGCGTTAGGGACAGCTATGGAGTGGTAAGAGCAATCAGACTGCTGTCCTACTCAACAACTGCTGCTGAAGAGAATCGGATACCTTCCATTGAAAAAACAAAGGTGTACAATGGTACAGCTAAAAATAAGTGATTATTTTCCACAATCAAGTTAAAATTGCGACATTTTGCACTTATTTTGCTTTTTCTTCAAGCACGTTTCCCGCATAGGATGATTTTCAATATTCGTATAATGTCCAGTATCATATACTGCATGGATCGCATTCGGTTTTCGATTATCCGAACAATCGCGTATCCGAACGGTATCCGGTTTCAATTGATTCGAATAAACGACGTTCTACTGTAATGTTAAAAAATACTAGAAAACTTTTTATATAGCGTTTTTAATGACAAATTCAAATTTCAACTTCAGAAAAACAAGTGTAACGGTTATGTATAATACGTTCTATATTTCATTTATGACACTTCATTCCTATTATCAAATGGTTTTCAAATGTGTGTATTAAAGGAAAAATTATGCTTATATCAAATGCTGGTAAATCTTACGGATAGCATATGTGATACTAATAGATACAGAAGCCTCTATAAGTAAAAGAACTTCTTTTTCTATCCGGAAAAAAAATGTTGGGAGTTTAGTTTCTGTTCTTCCGTATTAAGCGAAAATAAGTTCCTTCAACACTCAAGGTACAACGTAGCACCTTTTGTCACGTAGGGTTTATTCCATCTCACGTATATGTTGATAGAATTAGGGATGTGTGAGTCTGGTCCATTTATTCTGCGTTTCTTTCCTTAGCTTGATGCGATTTTTGTTTGAATAGAACCTTGTTGACTTGCTACTTTAGTTTCATTCATATTTTGTTTCGTACAATACTAGATTTGCACAGTGGTATATTAGTCAGACTCTATTCCTATAGAAAGAATATTTTTTCAATATATGATACTCTAATTTATTCCAGTTTAGCATAAATACTGTAAACAATTGAAGAATAGAATGTTATCAGAAATATGCATAAGAGTATATAGCCTTACATATAACAACTTTATTTAAATAGTGGAGATAAGCCATATTAAAAATGGCATTAAATTAGTTGAACATTTTTTATGTTTTTTTTTATGTGTTTCCATCTGAATCATGCTCTTTCATCTTAAAAATTTTGAAAGTAAATACATATAATTCTTAGAAATAGTATGAGTTGGAAGATCTAGAAATAATCGATGATTATTTCATAATTAAGAAAACCGTGAAACACAAAAACAAGCATTAAAGTTTTAAAAATTGAAATATATTCTTATTTTTCTGCATATAATAATAAACATATATTAAGACCTCGTATCATATTTTTATGTATGTTTCCAATCTAGCTTACAAATTGTAAATGGTGTTTTAAATACTCGAGATTAATAAGAAATCCAAAATAAGAATATAATACAATGAATTAGCATTTTTCATAGTACGTGTGAATTCAATTATAAGGTTGATTTAGAATCAACGTGAATGATTTTAGTATGCGAATGAAAGTACTAATTAAAGCATAAACATTTATTAAAACGCGGCATCGTAATACAGTTCAATTACAACCATCTCTATTCTTCATTGATGCCAACTTTCGTTTTCACAAATAAACATAAGCAAAACGATTACAATCATTTCATCGATATAAAGTGAACTTTAGACAATGTTGTTTTAGTGCATTTGAAAAAATTTAAAAATAAACTAAGAAAACAAAATGTAAAATAAACAAAAATTGGAAAGAAAATAATGAATGATTAATATATACGTTTATAATTCCCTAAATACTAATTATTTTAATGGTAATTGTTCATTCGAATTTTATTCTGAGAAATATAATATTGTCTAGATTCGTAAAAATCAAAAGATAGCAATGCTTTATATTAAGATAAATATAAATAATTATTTATTACTTCAGATATCGAAATTACAAAAGAAATATTGATGACGTGAGAAATTTTGTGGGGAATATGAGAAAATATATATATAACTTCAATATCAGTTCCAAAAGATATTTTATTAATAAAAGTCCTAATACTGAAAACTCTATTTATTCCAACATCTTTTCATTTTCAAACAGTGAAAAACTAACATCCTCTAAATATAAATTACATTTTCCATTTTAAATTAAATCGTCTTCTTGCAAGCTGGAATAAATTGCCTTTTCAGAGGATTTATTTGATTTTTAAAGTCGTTTTGCTTAATTTAAAGATTCGTGTCGTTATCTTTTCTAAGGTGATGTAGTCTTTTTATTTTTAAATTTTCGTCTTTTTTATTTTGCCGTTTCATTCAAGTAATATATACACTCATCTGAAATAAATTTATTAAGTTATTCTTTCTTGTTGAATTTCAGATTATCTGAAAGAAATGTAAAAATATTTCTTGAAAAAAAAAATTTTAATGTTTTTTTAATAAATAAGAAGGCATAAAATGTGTGGAACTCAACAATTTTTAAATAAACTTAAAAAATAATAAACTCGAGATTTTAAAATAAATAGAAGAATTAATTTTTATTTTGTAGCTATGTTGTTTTATGAACGTGAAAAATTTCATTCCTTCAATTTATAAATCTCATTTGAAATATAAAAATAAAGAATAAGTGCCACTTAATGCAAATTAAACTTTGTTGAACTTAATTTCTTCTGGGGAATCAGGTCTCGGCTTGCTTTATTTATGCTACTTGGGATAACAAAAATATACTTTTTTTTAAAACTGTTAGTTTTTAATAAGATAATGGAATTTTATTTTGGTTATCAAGTCTATTTTCATAATGAAATTCGTTATTTGTTCCATATTTATAAAAGTTCAAAGTAGGAAATTTGAAGCATATATTTTTTAAATTTCCTTCTATTATAACAAATGCATATGTTTTTTTTCTTATAAAAACTTGTGAAAAATCATTTTTAATACATGCAATTGTAGCGATTCTGAGAATATAATATTATTTTCGGTATTTTAAGGGAATTTATTCTGTGCTTTGGAACTACAAAGCATTTAAAATGAAAATACATAAATTCAACCAGCCACTAATATGACACACATAAAATTTAAGTTAACTTCGAATTTATATTTAAAAATAGAAAGATCACATTTTTCTACTCGTGTGTGTGTGTGTGTGTGTGTGTGTGTGTGTGTGTGTGTGTGTGTGTGTGTGTGTGTGTGTGTGTGTGTGTGTGTGTGTGTGTGTGTGTGTGTGTGTGTGTGTGTGTGTGTGTGTGTGTGTGTGTGTGTGTGTGTGTGTGTGTGTGTGTGTGTGTGTGTGGTGTGTGTGTGTGTGTGTGTGTGTGTGTGTGTGTGTGTGTGTGGTTTATCTTTTTCATTTATAAATTATATTAAAATTGCAACTTAAGTATAAGTTGTCTTAAAAAGATATGTTTTTCTCTTAAGATTCTTTTCATTAGAATCTCAAGTTTAACGACCGAAATATGACTAACGATAAAGAAAATATATATTGTTAAAAATTTTATCGAAGTATTGCACAGAACTCCAAAAATTATATTGTAATCGTGACAAATTTTTACACAAAGTTTACACACACACACAAATCTTATGTGTATATAGTATCTTCAATTACATTTCAAAAATCAGTTTCATGCATTATTTTTTTTCTTCTTGAAGTGTTTAAAATCTTGATAGATTCTTTTGTATGGATATAAAAGAAGATATTAAAATAAAATATAGCTAGATACCACACTTATATACTAAAATAAACTATAAAAATCTATGTTTATTTTAGACTAGAGAGCATTTTATTTACTGAAGCGTACTAGACAAAATAAATTCACAATCAATAAAGCATTTTGTCTTACTTATTCACATCTGTGGAAGACTCAAATGGGCGTCACAATGATTTATGTTATTTTATATGGTTTTGTTTTGTGTGTGTGAAGATTCTAGCAATTTAAATAAGATACGATGTAACTTCACAGAACTAACTGAATATTTCAAAAGTTTTATTATTTTTCAAATAGTCTATTTGAAAACGTTTTAAATTAAAATTGTACTAATTTTGAACACGAAATAAAATCCTGCAAGTTGTGGTGTGCAGTTTTTATAATTTTCCGATCTTTCATTTTAATATTTAATCTAAATAAAAATTCAGCAATTTTAATCCATCAGCTTTCGCGTTCCTTTCCTCTACTTAGAAGTACATGAAAGAGACCTAAGCGGCGTTCGCGTAAAGACAAATTTTACCTCAGGTTTGTTCCATACATTATTAGCATATGATATTCCATGAAACAATTGTTTATATTAAATTACTAATCTAACTGAAAGGTTTAAAATGGTTTCAGTGGATTTTTTTCTATATTTATTGCAAAAATCGACTTTCAGTTGAACATGCAATTTTACAGAAGTTCACGTTAAACTTTTAAAAGCCATAAAATTTACAGCCTTTTTTCTATAAAACTTAAAAATAACTGTACATAATTTTTTCAAAATGTACATACTAGGTTTACCTGTACTTAAGAGTACAATTTAGATATGCCTTGTATTGAATCATTTTGAGTAAACAATGGATAAAGTTACGACAAAACCTATCTAAAGAATTTTAATATAAAAAAATTTACCGTATGCCTGTACTTAAAAAAAAGAAATTTACTCTATAAGTTCCATTAGATTTCTTACTAAAGACTTAATATTGATTTTAAAGAAATAACTAACTGCTCTAATTCAAGTGACGAGAAAGACACCTGAACTGGCACCCCCTCTCCTTACTTCCACACCAGTGGGAGGACGTTTTAGCCTAGACAGATTGAACTTGCAGCGTCCCCCTCAACACGACCTGTCTTCAGCGATTCTAGGCTCGAACTCACGACACGCCACACAGCTATGAGTTCGCGATCTTAATCACTAGACTACCGTGGCCACCATACGGCTAGTGAGTGAATATTAACGTTGCACTGTTCAGCTACACTAGGATTTTGGGTGATGGACCTCGTAATTTGAACCATGGTTAAGTGACGAGGACGACACCTGATATGTCACCCCCTCTCCTAACTTCCACACCACACCAACGGGAGGACATTTGAGCTTCTCGACTGGTTTTTCGTTCATCGCTCCCCTACACGCCGGTCTTCAGTGGTACTGGGCTCGAACTCATGACACTCCAGCCATAATCCGTTACCTTGACCACTTGGCTACTAAGGCCGTCTTCGCTGTTGAAAGATAGTGGCTGACTCTTTAGGAAGTCCTGCACACCTTCCTACACTTTATCGTCCGAACGGAAACTTACTGCTCATATAAATGTCCGGAAGATGTGCAAAGAGGCCGTGGTAGCCTAGAGGTCAAGATAACGGACTCGTGACCGACGTGTCATGAGTTTGAGCCTAGTACCGCTGAAGACCCAACGTGTAGGGAAACGATGTACATTAAATCTGTCGAGAGCTCAACGTTCTTCCATTAATGTGGTGTGGCAGTTAGAAGAGTGGGTGCCAACACAGACGTCATCACTTGACTTTGGTTCAAAATTACGCGGTCCGTCGCCAAAAACCCTGGTGTGGCGTTAATATATTCACTCATTCATTCTACGTGGTGGATCTTCAGAAGCATTAGGTCTCTAGCTCGGGACTCGCCATTTACGTGTTTACGAACATGACCACAGAGATATCGCGTCCACAAATGAAAAGTTGCAAATTGCATGATTTAAATAAAGAGGTATTTAGCGCTAGTCGCTTGAGCATGGTTCAAAATTATGACACCTGTCGTCAAAATCCCTCGGGTAGCTAAACAGTGCGACTTCAATATTCACTCACTCTAAAAATGTTAAAGTCACAGGGGGATCGATCCGGAACTGTACGGCAGATCTTCCAACATTTTCCAATGGATTTTTTAAGTCATATGGGAGATATAGGAGTGGGTATTGTGATGGAGATCCGAAATTTTTGCCACCCTTCACATTAATTTTTACTGCAATTGTTCAAAGCCCTGCCCTGCTAATGTTCGCATTAAAGCTCAACTTCTGCAATCCTAAACAATACTTCTGCGCGTTTTTCCGATCATTTACGTATCCATGTATGGTATGACTTTACTTTCCATCAATTTCTTTTACCGTGAACAGGTTTCACTGCAAACGCCGTATGCAGTGCACATCTATCACATTTTATATTCCTGTTCGGTGGCACTGGTATAGCTTTATTATTTTGATGTAATTGCATGTGTCAATTTTTCATTTGGGCTCTCCTCAAACTGCTATTTTTGCATAAAAGACGTTAACTGAAGCTTTTTAACTAAGAAAAAGTATATCAGACTCAAAAACTAAAATTCTAACAATTATTAATTAATATCTCCTAATGGTATATGGATCCCTTTTTTTATAAAAATGCACCGTTGGAAAACTTAATACATCACTTCAAACTTGTCAAAAAAGTTAACTTCTATTGTTTTATCATTTTTAAGCAAACAGAACTTTTTTTCCCTTTTTGTGCTAAGTGGTGCTTCACCTCTATGAAGAATGCAGATAATTTAAAGTTCCAACAGATTCCAATCGAATTTTTCAAATCGAAAATGTCGATTCTTCAGATTTGCTTCCCAAGCTCCAGTGTAAATATTAGAAGGTTCCCATTTGTGTCAGTTTTGTGCGAAATTCCGAGAAATTCGTCCCAGTTGGAATCTCACGGGAAAAAATATGTTAATAAAACGTCAAGGAAAAGGGGGTTGTAAACTTTCTTTCTCACAATAACGGAATTCTTCGGATAGACCATTTGAAATTTTGTTATTTTCCGTTTCAGTAAAAATGTACATTTCCCTTCAGCTTAAGTAGAATTCTACATCTATCATTTGTTAAGGTTCTTATTTTTGGAAAATGTGATATGCTCATTCTATAAATTTTGCAAATAAAATTTACCATTTTGATGCTTAGAAAAAAAATTAAATGTCTTTCAAATTTTTAATATCTTCAGATTTTATCATTTATTCGTTAGGTAAGAATCCAAGTATGCATAACATAACGAATAACTAATTATAAAGCAGTCCGTATGCATAGAAATTGATATCTGTATAATTTTTCTTCTTAAATATTAATTGAAAAATGTTTTTAAAAATGTTATATACATAAATTATTAAATATTATATAGGATTAAAGAAGCTAAATGTTATTATTTTGAATTTCTTCGAAGTTAGGTTCACTAAATTGCAATTAACCATTTTTCAAATATAATTATTTAGTGGCAATATTTGTCATGGACAATAATTAAATAAGGCCAAAGATCCTATAGACAGCATCGGAATTCTGGATGCAGATTTTCGTATAAGTCCTCACAGGGGCTGCTGCTTATGTACTGCCATTTTTCCAAAATGACAGGGCAGGAGAAAAGGGGGTCTGTGTTAACTCTTTCATGCTTGGTTGTAAAATAATTCAAGTTTGATATGCGTAAAGTTGTAATACTCGTCGGTTCCTACTTCCCTTTGAAACCCCTTGTCTACCATCAGACCCGGCTAGGTGTGTGAGAGAAACTGAATAAACAGTCGGTATGATTCAGTCTAATTATTTTATTGTTACCAAAATATCAAGCAGACACAATAATAATCTAATTAAAATAACAGATCAGATAGTAGAGCTTGGAGGTGAGACTCAATAGCCTGGGAATAATAGGGACCCTCCCCAGATTCCACGATAACTTAAACGAGCTCAATATCAACTACGTCGCGCACTAATAAGCTATTTAAATAAGGATCACGATACCTGTACTTTTATGAAGTTGAGTTCTACACTTGAACCTTGAAGGCGATCCTTATCTGGATTTAATCACCGTCGATGGTCCACTCTCAGTAATCTATCAATGATAAACTCCAAATGCACTTAATCAGTTCACGATCCTTCACTCTCCAACAAATGAACTAACTCGCCAACTCACTTGCCAACTAACTTTCCAACTCACTCGCCAACTCACTTGTTAACTAACTTTCCAGCTAACTCTTCAAACTCGCGAATACAGAATTTATATAATATACTTAATTTACATAATCACGCTTCCTTACTCGGTGAAAGTTGGTTCATAAAATTGTTTCCCCAAAAGAATCCCTAAGGGGTTAGTAGAGCCATGTATAGATCCGTCACAATGTGAGTGAATTCTTTTCAAACTACTGGAATATTAAAAAGTGGTGTAAATCGATTTTTCAAGGCTTTTTTACACAAACTCCATTGCATATTTATTATTAATTGTCGCATTTAAAATAACTATTCAAAAGAAAAAGTATAGTAAATTATATAATTACGTTTAAAACCAAAAATAGTAATTCCTTATCAAAACAAACATCATTAAAATACAAGTTACGCATATATTCTTTAAATATACAGCATAACATAATTCTTTTTAAGATTTTAAATAAAACCTCAATATATTGTGTATTGACATGAAATCAATGTCGGATCTTAAGGAATCATATTTGAAGTACAAATCATTTCTTTTTTTTTTTGCATTTTCTTGTTAAAGAACTTGTATTGATTGGCATTAATACTGCTACACTTATTTTTAAATTCAATGAAATTACAACATCGTAACTGTATAATATCTAGAAAATTTTCAAATTTTACAATTTATTACCTTAAATAAACAATAATGTCTGGGAGAGCTTGGTACTTTTATAGACTGATATACAATATTTTTATATAGCTAGAACAACACGTAAATTATTCTTTCTATTGTCATTTGCAAAGGATCTTTTACCATTTGCAGCTAGCAATCCTTTAAACCAAATCATTAATAATAATTACTCTTATATTCTTAATCAACTAATTAAATATTCTACTTATATGATCTTGATACATTCTATATTATTGAATATTAATTCATTTGTTTTCATAGTTGATGTTTATTTACAGTA